>JARFJB010002276.1:3860000-4232500 GCA_036346205.1 Vesta saturnalis
TTATTAACATTACTGTCATTATGAACATGTTAAGATGTTATGAACACTACTTAACTTTTTCTGTATGGTTTTGAAGCCTTTACGGCAAAAATTGAAAGTTTATTTTCTTCTGATTCAAAGATCTGAATAATAAATAAAGCGGAATGGAAACAATTTCGAACTGGTAATGGGTGCTTTAATCATAAAGTTTACCACAAATAGCAAGTAATTAAAAATTGGACGAATCGCTTTTTTTTCTTCCTTTCTTGATAGGTTGCTTATTTTCCAAACGCACCCCTTCTACGTGTTTCCGGTTGTCCTGAAAACTCTATTTGCTGCAGATTGCCTTTACCAGGTTTAGGTGCAAGAGAAGCTCGCCATATTTTGTGATTTCATTTATATTCAATAATGAAAACTAAGTAAACGTGTGATAATGATAATGTCTTGTCTTTAATATAACTTTATTACGTTCTATAAATTAATTTTAATTACAGCTTAATTAATTGAAACAAAATTGTGCGTTTGGTATTTCTCTATTAACAGTTTAATTAAAGTCATTACAACGGAGTAATATTTTAATCAAAAATTTTAGCTCAGTATTCAAATTAATGAAAATTCCTTCTACAAACGCCACCACCTTCAATATCATGAAAGCCCCTTGAATTTCCATAATATTGATGTTTGTATTCAAAACAAAAAAAAATATGCAATTAAGTAAGAAATATGAAAAGTGGTTTTAAAATTGACTAGTAGTTTTTTCATTTGTTCACTTAAATTAATCGAATAAAATAAGCTGTATAAAATTATTGCGTGATAAAAGGTAACATTCAATGTAATTCGGATTCGATGAGAAAAAATGAAAAACTAGAATTTTACGACAAATTGTCACGCTAGCTTTGTTTACAATTATGTTCATAAGGTTCACTTATTGCATTCATATAAACCCATATGCAACAATGCATGTTCATATACTTGTTAAGTTGAACAGTGGTCTTTATTGCACATTGTTGAAAATGAATGTTCACTCATGCCTAAAATTGTGTGTTCATAATTCATTACTTATTTGCTATTTTCAAACAATTACACTTAGGCAGCTTTATTGTGCGACATGTGTTCCGTTATAACCAAACCAGACCATCCGTGTTCATAATTCAATTACATTCTTAAATAAAATAAAGCTGTAAGGTTATAAGGTTTGGTGGGATTTGGAATTGTTCATAACGTATGACTATTAATATTCAGTTCATAATTTTTTTCATAATGAGTGTTCACAGTGAACACTTTTAAGATAATCTGATTGCGGAGAGGTTTATAATTATTAATACGTAAGCATGTTGATGTACATTAGACTTGTTAATCGAAAAAGTGATCAGGGCAGGGTGGCATCAAATATGTTTGAGTAGAAGTTAAAAACCAAAATGGTTTTGTTTATATTAGTTCTCAACCATACAAGTTCACCGAAATTGGATATGACGCAAGTGCATTATTTACTTAAATTACCTGATGTAGGTAAGTTGAAACTTCAGTTTCATGTAGAGCTTTAGAGATTTAATATAACTTCAGTACAGCAGTATAGTAATTTGCACTGTAAACAGGATTCGTGGTTTGAAATACGAAATCTTAGTAATTTAAGATCTTAAAAAGAGCCGCGATTTCCTAAGGCATGTTTGTAGCGGTCGCTATTAAATTAAGAAGCTCAAATACAATTAATGATCAAAATTTCAATTGTTTTAACATTCCATATTATTAATAATGTGCACAATGGAACAGTGTGTTCGTAAAACTCACGCCGTCATACGTTTTCCAGCTTAAATGAAATATTCTCTAATCGTGTGAATGTTAAATTTACTAAATCCCTTTTGTCTTTTCTTCTACACAAAGTAATTTAGTTAAACCTCTAAATAAATCAAAACATGATTAAATCTCGCCTCGATTTCATAATATTAAGTTGGTGATACACAATTTTAACATTTAAACCTACGCTATTATTTTTGTAGATTCTATTTTCTAGTATAAATGTCAAGTAGCGTTACGAGTAATGATGTCTCAAAATAGAATAAATTTTCGAGTTGTACATATCTCATTACTCATAACGCCTTTCACAATTTAAATTCGATTGTAGCATAAAATGTAAATCATCGGCATGTGGCTTGTTATTTTAATGAGTATAAGTACTCTTTTACGTTATATAATGAAGTGAGTTTGTTAGGTACTAAACTGCAACCTGATCCATATGACAGTTTGTGCAAACAAAAAAAAAGATTTTTAGTCTCTCGGGCTTCAATACAGGGCTGCCCTTTGAGTAATTTGAATTGAAGCAGTGAACGAACTATTGGGAGACCTTTTCTCTTTTGTATTATATATAGTTGTAAATTTATTTATTTGATTTGCGGAATACGGCACCTACAATTAATTTAGCAGTTTTCACAATAGGCTAAACTCAGATTAAAATATGATAATCAGTCACGCTAAATATCTAGCGTGAACAAAACACATATACAAACGCGCACACGCACACGTACACGCACGCGCACGCACGCACGCACGGGCGCATACACGCACGCATGCATGCACACACCCACACACACACACACAAATAATAGAAAAAGGAAAGGTTAACATCCTTTCTCATTGGTAAACTATTCCTTTACAAAATCCAACACTTAAAAGAAACGCAACAATTCATTTTAGCCAACGGCTATTAAACTTATTTAAAACTAGTACACAATTATCTTCAACGTATCAAGTAAAGATTGTATAGTCGAATACGGTTTGAAACTAGTTCACTTCTGAAACCTTTGCAATTACACAAATCTTAATACTCCTTTCTTGTACTATCACAAAAGCGCTTTCGGGAGCTCAAGATCGGCGGCACATCCCTTTTTTAATGACGTCACCAGCATTCAATATTAAACAAAAGAAATGTAATAACTCAAGATATACGTGAATAAGTGACTAGCTAATTTGATAAATATGTCTCTATCCAATAAACATGTACCTTTGTAAATACTACAAAACTGGTGACTTGTATGTTATAACATTCTTTTAAATAAACGTTTACATAACAAAATAACAATAATCACTTGCATACTTTTACCTTACCCCTTCAGGATGCCAAAATAGAAACAATAAGGGGATGATCCGAGTCTCAGACTCGGTTTCTTCTGTTGGAACGATAACTGGCCGCTCTCCACCAAATATATTTTTCACAATACCCAAAATATAACTAACCCGTGTACTCAGTCTGTAGAAAATATACGTTAATTCGAAATGGGATTACAATCCTTCAAAACTTCACCACTCTACACATTAGTCAGATACAACCGCACATAAGTGAGGTTTAACGTAACGGTACTGCTCTGACATGACCTACTCAACCGTCTGTCGCCACTCAATGCCTTCTTTTTCTCGCGATTCTTCTAGAATTCGCCATCTCAAACTTTACGGGGCATAGTCAATCACAATGGTAAAATTCCTTCAACCCGTACGCGCGGTAAAAACGAAACAATTTTCGTGAACACGATCTAGACACCAACTTGTAACATCACACTGTAACACAAATAACTGAAACCTGATATGTTTTCATCGTCACTATACCTTCGAAAGTGAACCCTTACGTCACACGTTATACAAACCACAGTCGCCTTACTTTTAATTCCTTATCTATACTAAGTTCCAAGTATCGCGTCGTTAGATCATCCTGACTCCATAATCTCACGATTTCATAAAGTAATTTTAGCTGCAAAGCAACGCTTTCCCATGACGTAATTTATACTCAAAAGTAAACTATTAATTAACAATTTACACACCTAATTAAAAGGACTATCCGATATTTACCGAACTAAAATCTACTTTCTCTAATTATTTCTTCTACAAGAATTAAACGTAAACAACTGCACCTACAGCACGCGACAACACCATGGCCATTTAAATTTCAACATCTCTACAAAGAAACGTAATAATCATAAAATTGAATTTGAGTACTTTAAACCAATTTACAATAAAACCAAACAACGTCAAATGTACCACAAATTCATGACTAAACTAGTGCTTCCTAAACTTCTTAACTGAATATACCTAAATTTTAATAACATAATAAAGTTTCACTACTTTTTAAAGATTTAAGTATTTTACAGTTTGGCTACTTTTTAAAGTTTTAGTTTGTAGTTTCGTTGATTTTTAAAGATTTAAATAGTTTGTAGTTTCCTTACGTTTTTTGGATCAAAGTGGTTTGAAGTTTCGCTACTTGGATAAAACTTGTTTAGAATTTCGCTACCGGAGCCCTTCTCATATGAGGAGATCTGTCCTTTAAAGCGTGTCAAGACGAATAGGGACTCTCCTTGGTGAATTCAGGAGCTAGAGCGCCTTAGGAAAACTACTAGGAGGTTACTAAACTGGATCAGGCGCACTGGGTCTGGATACGAGTATAAATCGCCTCTTACTGAGCATAGTAAGGCCATCCGTAATGCAAAAAGCCTCTGTTGAAGGAACTTATGTGGTGCGATCGAGGAATTACCTATAACCTCACGCGTTCGGAAGATTTTGTCAAAGGAGAAGCAGAATCAAATGGGATGGTGTGTTAAACCCAACGACACTTATACCTGCTCGACCAAGGTGTTTCTTACGCTTCTACTGGGCACACATTTCCCAGGTTCGGTTGAGCAGGAGGAGAAGGAATGTACCGGGCTTCCTGAAGTGAGCACAGTAGACAGACCTCTTTACCGACGTAGCAAAAAGATTTTTACTCTAGACAGGGTGAGGTGGGGTGTGGTTGATTACCACAGGTCTTATAAATCCCTTGGAAGAGACACGATCTTTCCAGCCCTTCTTAAGAAGGGCATCGAGATAATAACTCCAATTCTAGTGGAGCTCTTCAGGGGTAGTTACACTTGGATATATTCTCCAGGGCTAGGGGACGGTAGAGGTTGTGTTTGTTACTATAGGAGGAAATAGACCGATGGATCAACCGAAAAGCTATCGACCTATCAGTTTGTCATCCTTCGTGCTTAAAATGATGGAGATAATTATTGGATTGCACTTAAGGGAGGAGTTTCCTTAAGGTAGAACCCCTCATATTAACCAACACGCTTATTGCAAGGGTAGGTCTACTGAGACTGACCTTCATAGCTTGGTATATGAAATTGAGGGGAACAAAGACGTGACTTTTTGGACATTGAGGGTGCATTCAATTGCCCTTCCTCTAATTCTATTGACTCGGCTGCACTGGAGAAGGACTTAGATCATTGTTCCGGGCAGTGGATTAGAGCAATGCTGGGAAGCAGAAAAATAAGCTCAAGATCGGGTTCGGAGTCAGTCCGAGTGAGTGCGAGTCGACTGCTCTAAGGAGTGTTACCGCCTTTCCTCTGGTCGTTAATCATAGATGGGCTGCTGCTCGACAATGGGTTTGACGGCACAGACTATGTCGATGACTCGACCATTGTGGTGAGAGTTGAGAATTGGACCACTCTTTATGATCTCATGCGGACTCTGAAACAGATTTGGTGCTTTGAATGGGGACTACATGTGAACCCGGCCAAGGTAGAAGTTGTACCCTTCACCAGGAAAAGAAATCTCGGTCTTAAGAACTTTTGGGGATTAGAAGTTGGAGTGGGTGTGTAAGTGCAAGTACTTGAGCGTCACTCTGGACAAGAGGCTCAACTGAAAGCCTCACATCACAGTAGCGGTTGATGTTTAATTGTCGTAGGCAGTTTGGGAGGAAGTGAGGTATGAACCCTTGCCTCACATTGTGGCTGTATACCACTACCGTAAGGTCGATTCTGACCTATCTTCAGTAGTGCGGTGGTCCAAAACAGATGAAAAATTAGTACAGATCCAGCTCAACAAGCTGCAACGTTTGGCTTGTTTCATGGTAACAGGGGTAATAAGAACCACTCCCACGGTTCCGACGGAGCGCTTGTTTAGCCTCCCACCTCTTCATCTTGTGGTGAGGAAGGTAGCAGCCACTGGGGCGGTTTGTTTGTTCAGGACGGATGTGGGTAGAGTATATTCCAGGGTAAAAGACTGGAAATTCTACAAGATCTGCGAATACCAGAGTATGTGTGTAGGGTCACAGATTCAATGATACGCGGAGGCAGACAATTCTGGAGAAACAGCCATACGTTCGAGAAAGGAGCCTTGTGATGGTGTACTGACGGATCGAGGATGGAATATTGGACCGAATTTTGCCCTTTCAATCGCCCTGGGAAGCACTCCTTCCATTTTTCAAGCTGAGACCATTGCTATAATAAGATGAGTCGTTGCCATTCAGACCAAAGGGCTAAAAGGTGCAAAGATATATGTCTGTTTGGATAGTCAAGTGGGACTCAAGGCTCTAGCAACCTACACTATGATATCTAAACTTATATTAGAGTGTCATATGGCACTCTACGCACTAGAACGACGTAACAGAGGTACATTAAGGTGAGTGCCAGGCCATGAAGTGAAAGATGCTAACGAAGCAGATGATCGCTTTGCCATGTCGGCATCACACGCCCCTTCAAGGTCCGGAGCCTATTGTGAGTTCCGAATAATTTATCCAGCAGGCTTATCAAAAGCCGGCGTGAGGAAAAATATAGTAACTTGTGGACCTTATCCAATGGATTTCGGCAGTCCAAGAGGTTTATTAGCCTAAGTAATGAGGGCATGAGATCCTTGATGACACTGAGTAAAAGTGACTTAAGACTGCTGGTAGGCCTGTTTACGGGTCACTGTCCCTTAAGTATCAGCTTAATTGGGGTGAACATGTACTTTGCTGGTGAGAAGGCATTGCCAGAATCTGGTTTCAAAATTTTGGTAAGGCTGTGGTAGCACCCAGCCAGGTCATGAAGCTTCAGCCTGAGAACATAATAAATTTCTTTCGAAGGCTTCACTTCTCAGGCTTTACTTCTCAGGCTAGATAATTAGACTATCGCACAACAGATCTGCATGGTCACAGTACGGAGGTTCGAGAACCGTCAGCCAAAAAAAGAGGGTGGATGGTTAAAAAATCTCCCTAACTGGATCAAATGTAGGACGTGGTAAATTGTAACACGTGTTAAGTCATAATTGCATACACTGGAACAAAATTACTAATGATACATTCTGACGTGACATGATTGGTTTTTAAGACATTAACAGTATAAATTTTATTTTCCATTAGAATAGGTCATGATATTTTTTTCTGCACTGGTATTCACATTTGTCAAAATAACAAGTCCATTCGACGCCGTCCTGTCAAAAGCAACCGTGCTGGCCAAGTCTGATATTGAATTAATAATAATGTTGAGAAAATGCCAAAAGTCATCGCAAAGAGTGTAAAGTTACAAATTTTGGGATTTTATAAGCACCTTAAAAATAGTGCAACGGGGAAAAGTAATGAGGAATTTATCGTAATAGTGGTGGATATATTTCAAGTGAGTAAGATCTTCAATAACTTTTCCGTGCGCACATTAAGTGAGTATTTGGTTTAAGGTTTCACAACGAAATGCAAATTCAAGAAGAAAATAATCGCTAAGTGATTTATCTTGACTTTACTGACAATAATGCTACTTTGATTTAGCCCCCAAAGTTTGAAATGGGACGTACAGTCAAAAACAAAACCAAAAGGAAAAAAAAATTAAGTCGAGAATAATTGTATAATGAACCCAAATAAAATACTGATATAAGGTAACAAAATCTGTAACTGCGGATAATTGTAGAAGGTAAAACAAAACAACAATTGGAAACTAAAGTAAAATTACTTAAATTAAATTAATGCCCAAGCGGGAGTTTCACTACCACAAAACGGTTATTACGGTAAATAAAAACAAAAACGGCGACATCTAATAGTTGAAACAAAAACTCATATAATATTAGGGGCAGTGGTCTCGTCAAAATCGTCCCACAACCCTAACTAAATTTAGGGACACAATGTAGTCCTACAATAGTACCTATAAAGGTTAAGCATAAAAATACACACACACTCACACACACACACACACACACAAATTATATATGTATGCATGTATATATATATATATATATATATATATATATATATATATATATATATATATATATATATATATATATATAGAAATTGGTTTAGTGAACGAACAGAAGTTCAATTTAATAATCATTAATTGTATTTTATTTAAAATTAACTTTTAAAGTACATACAGTAAAAGATTAACCCGAGTGGGACTTGAACCCACGACCTCCACTTTGCTAGAGTGGAGCTCTTCCATCTGAGCTATCGAGGAGGCAAGTCACAATCGATTCAAACTTGAACTGTATGTGTATATATATATATATATATATATATATATATATATATATATATATATATATATATATATATATATATATATATATATACAACGTGCACCAAAAAAACGTACCCCTGCTTCAAGTGTATATTTTACACATAAATTGAAGACGAAAAGTCAGACAAAAATGTATGGGTACAAAGTGACAGGCCCTCAAAGTTGAATTTTGCAAATCGTTTTTCGCAAATAACTCGAAAACCTTTAGGAATTTCAAAATACTATCCCCAATGAAAATTATTTCTTTCTTGACGAGGATTTTTCTGGTTTCATTGGATTGTCTATGAATGGACTGGAAGTATTAGTTTTCACATTGTTCCCGTATATCGTTGTGTGTGATTTTTCAGGTATTTTGGTGACTTTTTTGGTCAGTTATTCAATTTTCTGCAAATGCTGTCCGCTTAGTTGAAGTTGATAAAGTGAACGGTTTACGAGTTATTTTCAATTTCATCAATCACGGTCAATTAAATACTACCGCACTAAAATTTAGTCAGTGGGCAGTGGACTAAAAGTCATAGTTGTCATATTGTTTTGATCAGTTTTCATACAATTTCTTTACCCATAATGAATAATAATCGGTATTACAACTCCTAAATGGCAGATATGCACATAATATATGTCAGAACTTTTGGGAATTGTGCTGAAGCTGTTCGTTTATATTCCCAGGCATTTCCTAATCGGCGGATACCGAATAAAAAGACGTTTGCCAACATTGACCGGCGTGTTCGTGAAAGTGGTACATATTATCAATTTATAAAAATTCTATTCATAAGGTTGTTTGAAGCCACCAAAAATTGACAGTGATAGGAGGCGAACTGCAAGAACACCAGTTTCAGAACAAAGAGTGTTGGATGCAATTGACACTGATCCCACAACAAGCTCTCGTCAATTGGCAAGAGAAAATAATTCAAATCAGTCCACGATATGTAGAATTATTAACACGGAACTTTTGCGACCTTTCCATTATCGAAAGATACAAGCTTTGACCATTAACGATTTTCAAGCAAGAGTGAACATTTCACGTTGGTTTCTAGAAAAATTCAATAATGACCGATATTATCCATCGATTATCTTATTCACTGTTGAGGCAGGTTTCTCCAGAAATGGAACTTTTAACTTCCATAACAATCATTACTACGATTATCAAAATCCACGCGTTTACATTGAAACCAATCAACAGCAATTCAGTGTGAATGTATGGGCTGGTATTATTGGCAATAAATTAATTGGTCCATTCTTTTTGCCACAACGTTTAAATGGTAATTCATACACCAATTTTTTGGATAATGATTTACCCGAGTTACTAGACGATGTCCATCTGGATGTTAGGGGTCGGATATGTTTCATGTACGATGATGCGCCTCCTCATTTTGCACTCGCTGCTAGGCGGTCACAGAATCGAACTTTTAATGCAAACTGGATTGGACGTGGAGGACCAGTTCCCTGGCCTGTACGTTGACCGGATCTAAACCCTATGGATTTTTTTTGGGGTCGTTTAAAAGGTATGGTATATTCGGTGCCAATTACAAACGTCCAACATCGCCAGCAACGAATTTTTGATTGCTCTAATTTAATAAGAGTTGATCCGCAATTATATATATATATATATATATATATATATATATATGCAGGGTGTGGCACGAAGAGCTTTGATTAAAAGTAATAGCGGATAAAGTTATGTTAAAAATCTGAAATTACGAAGCTGTAGGTTTTGGATGACGCTGAGTTCAAATATAATATTGTCCTGAATGTGGTACTTCCGGTTATACCGGAAGTAGACATCAACTTTGTTATTTTAAATGTAACCTAATATTTTTTATTTTATTTTCGAATTCTATATGAAATTCTAGATAAAATTTGTGCACAATGTCCTATACCAAAAATGAAGTATTTTCTAGATACTTTTTTTTTAAATTTTGAAAAAATTCTAGTCCACATTGAATAACGATATCTACAGTAATAACGAAGCTAGTGATGTGAAATTGTAACCAATAAACAACAAGCGCTTGCCCGTTAACTCCATGTATCCATTTCATTGATATTTCATACAGGGTGTTTTAAGCTTAGTCGCCAACATGCACAATTTAAATCATTTATAAGTTGGTTACTTTAAATAGAACACCCTGTATTTTATTACATTTTCCGCTGTATTTTTTAAGCCAATTCGTTTGGTATCAGTATTCCCTATACTTAAATCCAACCACTTTAGAGATATTTCGTTATCTTATTTCAAACATAACAACACTTAATTATTTCAACATTAGCAAAGGGTAGGTCATGACTGTCAAAGATTTGATAGTGAGAACGTTAATTGCTTATGTTTCTTTGAAAGTTTTCTTTACCAGTTTGTATTTCATAGTAAATAATGGCAAATGTAGGATTTACTAATGATGATTTTTCATATCCAAATCGACCAAATGCAACTGGTGATATTGTGAGAAGATTGCTTAAAAACTGCCGTCAGTTTGGTCAATTCAAGACAAAAATTAATAAAAATAAATCGTTAGTGGACAGTGACATAAACGAAATTAATGTTTTGGGTTATTTTACGGCCTCTCCAAACGCCTCCATTAGAGATTGTGAGAAAGATCTTACTTTGTCGACGAGAACAATTCATCGCATTTTAAAAAAAACATAAATGGAAACCATTTTCATATCATTTGGTGCAACACTTACAATTAGGTGATCTTCCTCGAAGGGTAGAATTCTGTGAATGGTTTTTAATGAAGACCCAAGAGGATGAAAGCTTTATAAAATAAGTTGTCTGGTGTGATGAAGCAAAGTTTAGCAAAAGTGGATTATTTAATCGACATAATTCCCATTTTTGGTCTAATGAAAATCTACATGTTAGTAGAGAACGTTATTTCCAAGATAGTTGGAGTTTTAATGTTTTTTGTGCAACAAAAGACGATAAAATTTTAGCATTAAAATTTTATGATGAAAATTTAAATGGTACAAGATATTGCCACATTTTAGAAGAAGCCATACGACCGGCGTTACATACTTTAAGAAATGGAGAGGCGGCTTCAGCTTGGTATCAGCAAGATGGAGTACCTCCTCATAACTTTGGGCCTGTTGTTCAGCATCTTTACGACATGTTTGATGATAGATGGATTGCCAATTAGGGTCCGTTTCATTGGCCAGCTCGCTCTCCTGATTTGTCTCCTCTAGATTTTGGTATTTGGGGTTACATTAAAAATCAGGCATTTTCCAAACCTGTTACGACAAAGGAAGATATGATGCAGAGTGCCTTACTTGCTTTTAATTCTCTAACACCCGACCATATTTCCAGAATTACAAAACATAACTTAATGAAAAGGATTCATAAATGTTTTGAACACTTATTATAAAACTTTATTTGTTTAATATTACATTTAGTTATTTTTGTTTGTAAGATATCTAATCAACGTTTTTAATGATATCCACAATTAATAATCCGTTCAGGCTATTGGTTACTTTTCAGAATTAATAACTTATGAAAAAATAACAAAATATCACCTTAAATAATGGAAATCATGGCCTACCCTTTACTAATGTTGAAATAATTAAGTGTTGTTATGTTTTAACTAAAATAATGAAATATCTCAAAAGTAGTTGGATTTAGGTATAGGGAATACTGATACCAAACGAATTGGCTTAAAAAAATACAGCGGAAAATGTAATAAAATACAGGGTGTTCTATTTAAAGTAAGCAACTTATAAATGATTTAAATTGTGCATGTTGGCGGCTAAGTTTAAAACACCCTGTATGAAATATCAATGAGATGGATATATGGAGTTAACGGGCAAGCGCTTGTTTATTGGTTACAATTTCACGTTATTAATGGAGATATTGTTATTCAATGTGGACTAGGATTTTTTCAAAATTAAAAAAAAATCGAAATATCTCGAAAATACTTCATTTTTGGTATAGGACACTGTGCACAAATTTTATCTAGAATTTTATGTAGAATTCGAAAATAAAATAAAAAATATTAGGTTCCATTTAAAATAACAAAGTTGACGTCTGCTTCTGGTATAACCGAAAGTGCCACATTCAGGTCAATATTATATTTGAACTCAGCGTCACCCAAAACCTACAGCTTCGTAATTTCAGATTTTTAACATAACTGTATCCGCCATACTTTTAATCAAAACTCTTCGCGCCAGACCCTATATATATATATATATATATATATATATATATATATATATATATATATATATATATATATATATAGTTATATCGCACAAATCTGTCGCCCGTGGACAGAGTTAGAGCTCTGAACCGATCTTATGTGTTTGTAGTATTCGGTCAACACAGTAACCCTTACGCTCCTATCCCGAAACAAAAAAAAATTACTGAATGATACATTTGGCGAGTCACTCCGCAGTACTGACTAGATTTATTATTATTATTGTAATAAAAAAAAATTAGTGGAGCGAATTCTTACTTGAGGATAAGAAATATGTAGACACAGCTTTGAGTACCAAAAAAAAATTTTTATAATAATCAATGAATGGAATCCAAATTTTACATTACACAAGAAAAAATTGTGATTAATGGCTTGAAACTAAAATGGACCGGAGCTAAATTTATATTACAGTAAATAAATATAATGTCATGGATTGAAGCTAAATGTATGTATTAAACAAAAGAAATATAGTAATTATTAGTGAATTGCCCTGTACATAATTCTGTACACCCAGCACAGCAGCTATAACGGTTATCGCGTTGTTCCAATACACAAAAAATATTGTCGCACTAAAAGTTCCTCATTATAATCTCCGAAAAAAATAACGTTCAAGTGATACACATCAGTGCGCTTGGTTGAGGTAAGGTCAAACTATGACACTACTTTGTTAGATAATCTACTAAGGTGATTTATAGGTTGAATTTAAGTTGTAGCTTAACCATATGTATGAAGGAAGTAGCTAGATGACAGTACTGAACTGGGAGGTTGTACAGTGTAGATAACCCCAAACCTTATAAGTCCTTCGTTCTAGAGGGAGTGAAAATTAATTAAAATAATCTGACCTTATGGTTGTCAATCGATAGGTCCTGGCGCTGACGAAAGTTAGAATTATATTCGTAAAGCAGGCGTGGTATTATTTATCCGTACAGCAGACAATATGATTATCACCTTGCTGGTGATCGTAGGTAGGAGTTGACAGGTTGAAGTGTTATTTATCCATACAACAGACAACATAAGCATTAACTTGCCGGTGGAGATTATACCAGTTGAAGTATCAACTATCGGTTCGTAGTAACCAGAAAAAAAAAACTAAAAGAAACCGTTGAATGTAAAACAATGCAAGACATAATGTAACGGTACCTGGGATTTTGGTAGGTTTATTCGTGAATCACATGTGCATCATCCGGAATCTGTGTGTCCGATATACCATTTATGCATTACTTAGAAATTTGAATTATATAATTTTAGGTGAAGCAGAAAATCCCGAATAAAACTTGGTACGAGTTAAAACTGTGCTTCAAACCACACATTTACAGGGTGGCCAACTAAGAATGCGAGGTACTGTATCTCGGAAACTATCCATCGTAGAGGCTTGCACAAAAAAGTTATTACTAAAACGGCTAATACAAAAACCTGGAAAACATTTTCAAGTTTCTGAAACCGCCGCTAGGGGGCGTAACTGCAATCTTGAATCTGAAAAAGGGATGTTTCTGTGAATTCTGCTGTATTAACCTAATAATAAAATAACTGATCTTTGTAGTCGAGGATAATCTGAACTTTTTTTGTTTGGCACTTTTTGACGTATGTCTAAAAATAAAGTGGTGGGAGGTATTCAAGGGTTTCCTTAAATAACCCCCTGTATCTTCGAAACAGCTAAGTCGATTTTAACAAACTTGAGCCCGTTGAAATGAGCTATTCTTGGGCTACAAATGTTATAATATTTAAAGTTTTGTTAGTTTCACATATCGTCGTTAGAGGGCTTTGATCGACATTCCGCCAAAGACGGTTAATTTTCGCAAAAAAATTAAATGCTTTGGTATGACTTTTTTTTCATGAACAAGTAGCTAAATGATGCCTAAACAAGCTAACGAAAACCGCATCTCGATATCTTGTTCCTAACCTAAAATATCGACCAAAGAAAACTTTATACGAAAATACCTTACATTTTTATTTTTTTAAACTATATTTTTCTGGAATTGTTTCTATTATGTAAGTTGTGGCCCTAAAAAGGACCGATTTAAAGGAGGAAGGTTTTTAATGCCCCGTAAATGCTCGAAATGCTGACTATCACTATGTGCATTGCTGAGGCCTCTCATGGGCAAACAAAACTGCAGCTTCAATTTCGGCTCTCGGTATGTTACGTATTGCGTTACGAATCCGGTTTTTCATATCTTATCTAGTAGTAGGTTGAGTCGGTTTTAAATGTTTGTAAATTTATTCACCAGAATAAAATCACCCTTTTTGAAATTACTACGGGCAAGTAAGCAATGCTAAAAGTTATACGAAAGGCCTATTTTTTGTTTGTTTAAATGCATATTCACTATGGATATATACGAAAAATACAATTAATAGAAGCAGGCAATGGAAACAGATATCTAAACAAAACGTACATAATCCTCAAATTGTCAATAGTCGTCAATACTTTCACGTTACTTTGAGCAATTTTTGTGCTTTCAAAATGCGTTTTACGGATAATGAAGCTGTTGATATGCTTGCGGTTAATTTTGAATGTCTTCAGAATGCCGCCGTAGCTAAAAGAGTTTACGCGGCTCGATATACAAATCGGCGTCCTTGCGATGTAAGAGTTTTTCCCCGATTAGTGGCGAGCTTACGAGCTAATAGTAGTTTTCGACCTACGTTTCAACGGCAAAGAATTGGAAGAACACACGAAAATATTAACCGTGTACTGGGCTATATTGAAGGAAATCCTCATGTTAGCACAAGTGCATTATCCACTGAGTTGGGCATACCACGGACAACGGTTCAAAATATTTTGAAGGACCATAGGTAAGTTCTAATGGCCATCAAAATATATAGGTATTCGTTTAAACTTTTTTAAATTACTTTAAGAATGCATCCATATCATGTCGTTTTACATCAGGCCTTGAAAGAGGAAGATTTTGATCGAAGGTTAGACTATTGCCATTGGATGTTAGGTATGATACGCGAAAATAGAGAATTTTTATTTCAAATTCTTTGGACCGATGAAGCCACCTTCAGTAGTGACGGGAGAGTCAATCTGCACAATATGCATTTATTGGTCTGCAGAGAATCCCCATTGGTTGCGTGAAGTTCAGCGCCAAGGTCGTTGGAGTTTAAATGTATGGTGTGGCATACTGGGAGGCAGAATTATTGGGCCATATTTTTTCGAGAAACCCCTAAATGGCAATGTATTTCTTGACTTTTTAGCCAATTAATTACCGCTGTTGTTGGAAGATGTGGCAAAAATTGTTTTTGCAGTTGGATGGTTGCCCAGCACATTTTGCTATTAATGTGCGAGAGCATATTAATGCAGTATTTCAACAGCGATGGATTGGAAGAGGAAGTCTGTTTCCATGGCCTCCGCGATCGCCAGACTTAACTTGCCTCGATTTTTATTTATGGGGGTGCTTAAAGGACATCGTGTTCCGGACTCAACCTACTACTAGAGAAGATACGAAAAACCGGATTCGTAGCGCAATACAGAGAGCCGAAATTGAAGCTGCAGTTTTGTCTACCCATAAGAGGTCTCAGCAATGTACAGAGTGATGGTCAGCATTTCTAGCGTTTACGGGGGCATTAAAAACCTTCCTCCTTTAAATCGGCCCTTTTTAGGTCCACACCTTACATAATAGAAACAATTCCAGAAAAATATAGTTAAAAAAAATAAAAATTTAAGGGATTTCCATATAAAGTTTTCTTTGGCCGATATTTTAGGTTAGGAACAAGATATCGAGATTCGGTTTTCGCGAGCTTGTTTAGGCATCATTTAGCTACTTGTTCATGAAAAAAAAGTCCTACCAATACATTTAATTTTTTTGTGAAAATTAACCGTTACTGTCGGAATGTCGAACATAGCCCTCTAGCGACGACATGTGAAACTAACAAAACTTCAAATATTACAACATTTATAGCCCAAAAATAGCACATTTCAACTCGCCCAAGCTTGTTAAAATCGGATTAGTCGTTTTGAAGATACGGGGGGAAACCTTTGAATACCCCCCCTCACATTATTTTTGTAGATACGTCAAAAAGTGCCAAACAAAAAAAGTTCAGATTATCCTCGACTTTAAAGATCAGTTATTTTTTCATTAGGTTAATATAGCAAAATTCACAGAAACATCACTTTATTATATTCAAGATTGCAGATCGATCGCATATAAAAGAACAATTGTCCAAAACCTGTAAACAACGAGGAAACTCAACTAGTGGTGCTTCAAGCTATACAAGAAAACCCTCAAATGAGAATTAGAAAATATGTAATTAAAAATTATTATTAATTTTATTAAATACATAAATAAAAAGTTTACCTCGAGTAGGATTTGAACCTACGACCTGTACTTTGCTAGAGTACCGCAAGGATTCATACACAATCCTTGCGATATTGCAGGCTCATCGATTGGGGTTTCAATCTCGATGGTGCAGATGGTTAGCGCGGTACTCTAGCAAAGTACAGGTCGTAGGTTCAAATCCTACTCGAGGTAAACTTTTTATTTATGTATTTAATAATCATAACGAAAACTTATTATAAAATGAAGTTAGCTATCATCTTAATATTGCAATAGTTTAAACATAATCAATAAACCTTGACGCCACTTGTAAAATGTGTTGCCTATCTGTTATTGTAAAATTGTAACAAATAAAACTTGAAGTAACATGTAAAGTGTGTTGCCTATTTATCATTGCAAAGTTTCAGCTACTTAGGTTTAATATTTAAATAGATGAAACTTAGTCGTTACAAGTCAATCTATGGTAGTAACTTCTTGTTTTTTTGACAGTGCTACCACACTCCCCCTAGATTGCCATGGCCGGCTCCAATGCAAACTAAGATGGAACAGAGTATACTAAGTTAGTGCTTTGGGTTATGAACGTGTCCTTTCAGACATACCAATAAATTGGTTACATATTTGTTGAACTAATTAGGAACTTAATTACCCTATTTAGGTTATAATCCAACGAGAAAATTTAATTTGCACAACTCAAGTAGTTATTGAATCGAAATTTAAACATTGGTTAAAATTCATTTAGAAGGGGTTTTTTAATGTATATTTAAATTTATGCTCAAACTTTATCATGAACGTATGATGGCTCACATTCCATGTTTTAATGAGTACACTTTAATTATACTCAAAAATAGAAAAGAGCGAGGTCGCGCATGAATTCAATCAACTGAAATGCAATTATTAAAAAATAAATAGTGTACCATAAAGTTTACATTAAAATAAGTAATCGATAAACACATTCTATCTATCTATACAACATGTAACGTTTAATTTATAACCAAAAGCGATCCCAAAATTGTATAGATGAAACCAGTCTCTCTAAATTTTCGTATCCTTAATTGAATTTAGCTCTCTAAAGGCAATATTGTAAGTCTTTAACGGAACAAATTGAGAAATACGATTCTGTCGTGACAATGTGTATAAAAATAGGAAACCTAAGATTAAAATGTCTAGATTAAGCGAACTTGAGAATATAAAATGACTAACTTTTTTTGGCGACAATTTATTATGTAATATATGATATCGTATCTTAATATTGGATCATAATTAAAATATTAAAAAATAGATGAACGAGTTTTGGTGTGAAGTAACGTACTTATTCAGCTTCAGAAAAAGATTCATCCCTTTTCTACATAGATTTTATTGGATTATCTGTTTACTGTCTAATTAATTCAGCTAATATTTATCTTTGGTATATGACTGTGATAACATGTTAGAGAAGGTTTCTAAATTAACGTTGTGACGGACTTAAAATAATTACTGTTCAACTAAATTATTCTTTGGAATTTTCTCAGTTGTAAACTTTGATCTATGTATAGCGTTAATATTTATTTCTTTAATTAAAATTGATTCTTAACTTTAAACAGTAATTCCCTTTTATTCCAGCCTACGGTTGTGCCTATGTACTGCGTTTGATGACGTTGCCTTCAACAATGGGGTGACCCAAGGTACCCTTCCTTGAAAAGCACAACTTGAAGTTACTTTCTATAAACCAAAGCCTATTGAATTTACTCGCAATAATAAAAGTATTATTGAAACTATGAGCGCTTAGTGGTATTAAATAATGAAGTTATGTCCCCTCCGACGTGAATTTCAAAAACGTTGAGAGGTTCGACGTCAGATCCCCCCCGTCAGTCTATCTGCCAGTCCCACCATTAGAATTACTACCAGAAGCCATTCCCGCCTTCCGATGTTTTCAATAAAAACTCAATACGCGCTACAGATGCTCTCGAAGGAGAGGAGAACCTCTGTACGAGCGCTTGAACTATACAGACGTATTGTTAGAGAGCGTTTATAGAAACCGAGTGATAGAAGAGTCGAGTTTGGTTGACTAGGCACCGGGTCCCGATTACGAATTTGCGATTTTATAGCAAAATCTAATCGCATCAGCAGCATTGAGTACTTCGTATGTTCTTATTAGAACATACACTACGAAGCGATTGACTAATCAACACTCGAAGACTCATCGTCGATAGTTGGCTGCAGTACTCGACTGCTATTGCTCGAATATGGCAAACATTGTTTGCAGTATTCGAGTGGGGTAGCTCGATTGATACAGACCTGTATTGTCGGCCAAAATCGATTACTTTCAGAGGATTGCGAGAGAACTCAAGCAGTTTTCACTGCAGGAAGAAGCCACGCCCACAACTACAATTGTTGAAGGACAACAAACTATCAAGATGGCGACGCTGGAAGACTACCTAAGGGAAATAAACCGGAAGCAAGAAGCACAGACAAGCAAGCAGGAGCGCGTTATTGAAAGCTTGATGGACCAAGTCAACCGCTTAACAATCGAGATTGCCGGTCTCCGGAAAACGATTGAAGGGCAACAGGCTGCATATAAAAATAAAACCTTAACCGACAAGCTCGTAAAATCTGGAGCTACGACTACGAGTACTAATACGACAAATAAAACCAAGAAGCAGAGGAAAGGTTTGCTTGAAGGTAAGAGAATTGGGGGATCCGAAATACTGTAACTGCACAGGAGTGCACACAGCCAACTATGGAGGATGCCCCGTCGCAACCCCAGGAACTCCGCAACTCAACAAGCAAGAGTGCGGCATCGAGACTAACAGCACCCACAAGACAACCCCCAAATATTGGTAAAGCAAGGGACGAGCTACTAGCAAGCAGCAACATCAAGAAAAACAACAACACAATAACAATAGAAGTTTAAACAGCTGAAGATGCAGAACTGATAGAGAAATGTATGAGATTCCTCCGGACAGAGCGAGAAACCATCAATGGATAAATGCTCCTTACAACCAGTATCCCCCATATCGCAATATGGAATGCGAACGGCTTCCTTACAAAGAGGGAGGAGCTAGAAGAGTTCGTCTACCGGCAAAACCTAGATAAGGTGCTGGTGACGGAAACTCATCTAAGGCCTTGCGATAAGCCCAAGATAAGAAACTACCGTTTGTACCGTAACGACCGGGAGAGGAGGGGGCACGGCGATATACATAAAGAACTCGATAGAAAATTATGAGCTACCGACTCCGGATATGCACATGCTGGAGGTAATTGCGATAGACGTGACCACAAGCTCCGCAGGACGTATAAAGATAATACCCGCATACAATCCACTGAGGGCCGCGCTAGACGCCTAAGAATTGGACGCACTACTATTCGACGGCAATATCCTTACAATAATGGCGGGAGACCTAAACGCTAAACACCAGATCTGGAATAGCAGGACATCCAGCTTAAACGGAAGAGACCTAGAAGCTTACGCCGCGACAAGAAACCTGGTCGTTGAAGGACCACAGAACCCACCTGTCACCTAGGCATAGGGAGGCCAGACGTGCTAGATATAGCCATATTCCGGAATGTTCCCTTGCACTTACGGATGGAAACAATAACAGATTTCAGCTCAGATTACGATCCCGTCCGGCTACAGCTAGGCGATCAAGAGCCGGTACAGCCAACGTAGATCACTAGAACTTCCTGGAAGAAATACGAAGCGCTACTCAAGGGCAGGATTCCTGAAGTGCCCGTGATAAATCACGTCCATCAGGTAGATACGGCAATACAGAAAATCACGACGACCATCCTGAGGTCAACAGAAGAAGCAAAGTTAACATTCACCAAAAATACAAATAACTACAGCCTACCCATCGATATAAGAGATCATATCAGGGACAAGACGAAGATGCTGCGAACACAAAACTCCGAAAATAAACGGGAATTGAATGCCACAGAAACGCAAGGCAAGACGGCCTTCAAAAAACACGAAAACGCACGATGGACAGCATAAAAACACGTCACCACTTTGCGATAGGAATGGAATGGCGTGCACTGATGTAGAGAAGGCAGACGCGTTCGCAGAATGCATAGAACCGCAATGCAGCTCCATCTACGAGAATGCGGACCTCGCTCACATTTAAAGAATAAATAGATCCGTCAGAGAGCGCCTGGCGGGAGAAGCTGCAGAGAACATTCGACACACACCATCTCACAGGAGGTAAACGACATCCTGAAGGAATTAAACATCAAGAAGGCACCGGAACCGAATGCCATTCCAAATCAACCTCCCACAAAGAGGCGTAGCGTACCTCACCGCAGTCTATAATGTGATATTACGATCGAAGTACTTCCCGACCAGATGGCGAAAAGCGAACACGGTGGTGATACCGAAACCGTGTAAAAACGCTACTTAACCCCAAAACTACAGACATATCAGCCTACTGCCGACAATGGCCAAAGTTTTGAAGCGAATCATCCAAGTCAAACTGCAAGAAGAAATAGATAAATTATAAATCCTACTGGACAAACAATTCGGACTCCGAAAGCACCCAACGAACCCTCCGAGTTGTCAAACACGTCGCGCGCGACTTCAATTAGAAGAAGCACACCGGTGGAATGTTCTTAGATATCGCAAAAGCGTTCGGCAAAGTGTGGCACCACGGACTCCTGCACAAAATGCTGGAGCAAGGAATATCGCTCCAAATGACCCAACTCGTCCACTTCCTCCTATCCAGAAGATGCTTCAGAGCTAAGCTGCAGCATTTCATGTCCTTCCCTCGAAGGATTATCGCTGGAGTACCCCAAGATTCACCCCTCTCCCTTACATTATTTAACCTATATGTTCCAGATCTCCCCAAGACCAAAGGAACCATCCTCGCAACCTACGCGGACGACACCGCGGTCCTAGCCCAATCCAGCAACCTCGGACAAGTCGGCAGATTTCTTCAGAGGGCGCCGGATGACCTCGAAGAATGGTATAAAAATGGCGCATTACCATCAACCCGGAGAAAAGCACGGCCATCCTCTTCACTAAAAGAATATCGAAACCAACCCGTAACATTACCATGTTCGGACAAGACATCTCGTGGCAAAATTCCATAAAGGGCTGGTAATGGACATAAAGCTCCGATGGAAACTCCACGTAGACGACCGAAGATGCAGTGGACACAGGATGATGAAGAAACTCTACCTGTTAACAGGTAGAAACTGCGTGTTATCAACCGACAACAAGCTGTTGATCTACAAAACGGTAGTCCGGCCGATGATGCTCCACGCCGCAGAAGTCTGGGCTTACGCCGCTCCAACAATAATCAAATAACTACAGGTGATACAAAATAAATACCTAAGAATTGCAGTAAATGCGCTGTGGTACGTAAGAAACGACCAAATACACGAAGACCTCAAGATACCCAGCCCAATGGAGTTCACAAAAAACGCTGCAATCAACCTAGAAGAGGTACTAGCGGCACACTCCAACCCAGCTATAAAAGGATTATGGGGCTACGACAACCAAGATAAAATAAAGCACAAAAGGCCGAAAATCATCTTGAGAAACCAACATTAAACAAAGGTATTAGCATATTTAATGCATTTGTATTTTATTGCGGGTACAGCGAATATACATTACCGTCATTAAATAACCAACGCTACGAAGGCATAGATGGTTAGAATCCGAAATAGCCGCAAATAAATAACGATGGCCGATGGAGATGCTCTCATTCAGTTGGGTCAACTCGATTTATTTACCTGAGTCTCTTTCGAGAGCCCAGACTAGCCTGAACTTGTCTTAAACACAAGGGTATACTACTGCCTTAATATGCAGTCGCCTGCATGTGAGTTAACTATACAACAACACACCTACACGAGTGAACGACTTCAGGTCGGGCAAAATACCCGATGTAGTCTTTTACTTACTCCATTGGATAGAAAGGTTCTCGCCTAAATTCTACCAATCCCCGGGGCATCAATTAAACAGCGGAACGGATATTTGCCCAGAACCTTGTAATTGATGTTCCACCCACACACCGTACACAGACTTACACACACACGCCTCCACCAGTTGCAATAAAAAAAAAGTGCAGGAAGCTGACAGAATGAAATCAACAAGCCGCCCGCAATTATATCATATGTCAACCACCCAGTTTCGTAAATTACGAACCCAGTACGTAACAGTGAGTATTACCTTTCAATCTCGCTAAACGTAATAAACCGCTTTCCTACCCGCTCACTTATCGTGTGATATCCGGAAGATTAACAACATCCTGATTTAACATCATTGTTCAATGCCGATGCCCGTACAACGGTCCGTTATCGTGTCAGCCTGTTTATTTGACAGTGCTGAATACCGAAAGGTCCCAAATATTTAAAGCTCTTACGCCGTTCCCAGGCGAAGAGAACACTTTACTTCTTAACGGTCTTGAACCTGTATTCGATCCTGATCGCTTATCGCGATAATCCAGAATTGAAGGAGAAACTCTTATTCAAGGATGTAAAACGTTTGGTTTATCATGTCCCTGATATTCTTTAAACCATAACGTTCCTGAAGGATTAAATGCCTTATTATTGCTGTTATTAACGCTGCGCACCCCGAAGCACAAGGGGCTACTAAGCGACCACCGCCTTAAGCGTGCCCGCACCAAGAGTATACAATACGAAAGTATTCATATTTTAATTCCAAAAAGTTTAATAACTCGTAAACACCACCAATTCTGTTTTACCAAAATTTCCACTAATTACTAAGAGTAATTAGAAATATATTAATCCACCGTGATTAATAACCTACCGCAAATAGATATTTAGTTAATAAAAACCCTGTAAATGTTATTTAGTTGCATTTATACAATTTAAACTCGCATTTTTTGTAAAATGAACAAAGCGAAAATAATTGCTTTAAAAGTATTGATTTTCTGTTTGACTGTAAAAGCAGGTAGAGAGAGTATTACCCTCGTTATCTTATCACCGCATGCCCCAGTATATATGGACAGACGAGGAATGTTTTACAAGAGATGGCTGTATTAATAGACACAATAGACACATTTGAAGTGAAGCAGATCTCTACGCCGTTCACAGGTTACATCACCAATAGCAGTTTTCAGTTAATGTTTGGGCTAGAATTGTTGACAATTATGTAATGGGACCATATTTACTGCCTCCACGGTAGATGGTCATGTGTATAGAATTTTTCTGGAACATACTCTGCCAAACTTGCTTGAAAATGCTCCACTTAGTATTCGATCAAATATTGTTTTCCAGCATGATGGTGCACCACGCACTTTGGATTAAATTGCCGAAATTATCTAAATGCACAACTTCCAAATGAATGGATGGGAAGAGGAGGGCCGATTTATTGGTCAGCACGATCATGAGGTATGATTCCACTTGAATGTTGTATTTGGAGTCATGTTAAATCACTAGTTTTTGAGACACCTGCTAATACAGAAGCAGAGTTAGTGGATGTTTGATGATATTTCTGAATGTCCTCTGCTATTTCGAAGAATTCCGCAATCGATTTCACAGTGTTGCAACTTGTGTATCGAAAATGGTGGTCGTAATTTCGAACAATTTTTATAAAGTTTGAAGCAGTATTATTTCTAATAAAATGTTCCTGAAAGCAACTGCTTCAATTTAGTAAACAACTACTCTTTCCTGTTGTAATTGAGATTGTCTTTAAAAATTTCTAGTTCATCTTGACAGTAAGAAATTTCCGAGCACTAGTTTAATAATAACATTTTTTAAGTGTCCTCTATCATTTCTGAAAATTAGGGATAGTTATTCTGTGACACCTTGTATACACATACGTATATTGCTATTTAGTTTTGTATTTGTCTCAAATATAATTCTGCTTTGTTCTGTTATACATTTTTCACCGTTTAAAGGTATGGTTGTAGGTGGACGGCTATCGCAGTCATGTCTCATCATTCAACTTTTGAGGTATGCAATATAAAGGTACGGTGAGCCCCCCCACGACCTTGCTAGTTATTGAAGTCTCTTTACGTTGTTGGATTTCATCGTGTACTCCCTAGCAGCACATGTTTTTCTTCTGCCCCCTCCCCCACACATTAATCAATTTCAGTTTTTTGCGTACGTTTTGCTTATTTTTGTATTGCACTGTTATGCATCACGCTAAGCTTGGATTGCATTTCCTAACAAATGACTCATAATCGATTCCAAATATTACGAACTGCCCCCCCCCCAATCTTTAATTTATGGAACATTCTTTATCGTTGGCTTGCACCCGTTAGGATTGAGTTTTTCTTTATCCTTACCTTGTTCTGTACACTATTAATATTTTGAATTACCGTTTCTACAAAATGTCTGATAATCGGTATTAAACACCTTAACCTCAAAAGTTTTGAAAGTTTTTTACGTTGCCGTACTGCATTCATTATGAACTTCTATGCACCACACTTTTTTTCGCATCCTTTAGGCTGGTGAGTTGTGCTCAAATTGAACTTCATGTCCCCCGTCCCTACCCCACTTTAAACAAAATTTAGTTTTTTCTTTTGCTTTTGCTTGCACTTATATCACAACTCCAACATTTGAATTAGGGTTTCAAAAATATGTCTATTCCAAAAAGTGACCTCTTCGCCTTCCCGGCCTTTTATCTTAAATTATTATTTTAGTCGTATATAATGTAACTCGTTTACATTAGTGTGTTGCGCCATATTAAGTGCGTTAAATCCATATTGGCCATGCGAGACAATTTTTTTAGTGTTTCAGTATGATCAAATTCACGTAGTGGCCGGATCTTGCTTACTGTGTGTTGTCAACTTCGGTTTATCGTTTCGGTGATTGGAAGATTATACACATATTTACGGTTAGTTTACTTATTACGTAAATATAAATATTCCTATAATATAATAATTTTCAATTTTAGTAAACGTAACACTCGTATTTGCTTACTAAAGCGAGATCATATACTCGTTTCACACTTTTCTGGCTGCATTTTATAAAATACAACTAAACTGCCTCGCCTACTGTTTAACACAGCGACCATATTATTTCGAGACTTACTTTTGAACCGTTATTTGTAATTCTTCCTTTACGGCCAGATTTTTTAACTTTTAGGTCAGTTTCTCTTAGTCAATTCTCCAACCTTCCGCCATCTTGGACCTTTAACTCTCAAGTTTTTCGCTATCTTCGATTTTTAACCGTTTGTGTGTTTAGTAAAACCAGACAATTCGTCAAATAAATTACAGCATGTATGTACCACAAGGAGTTTAAATCAAAACTAAAACTAAAACGAGAATTGATAGTAGGCAAGGCTTGTATGAGCAGAGCCAGAAACTTGGATTTTCTCCAAACTAACCTCCATACGCAGTTGGCAGGACAGTAGTCTAAAAAGTTTGCTTCAACCAAATAAAACCTCAAATCGTAAGCGTTATATCATCATTCATGCAGAAAATAACAATGGTGTCATTAATAGAAACTGTTTGATATTTTTTACATGTCCAAACCGCACTAGGCGTGGTGCACTTTTGTCACTAGATTTGTCACCATATTTGGAAAAAGTCACCAGAAAAGTCACTAGATTTCTAGGTTGGTAACATTGCCTATTTCAAGGTCACCTCGGCCATGTGGTGGGTTGGTAACCTTGCTAAGTCTCTTCAAGGCCACGTGGTAGGTTGGTAACCCTGCTAAGTCTCTTCAAAGCCACGTGGTGAGTAGGTAACCCTGCTAAGTCTCTTCAAGGTCACCTATTCAAGGCCACGTGTTACGTTGGTAACCCTGCTTCTTCAAGGTCACCGCAGGCCACGTGGTGGGTTTGTAATCCTGATAAGTCTCTTCAAGGTCACCGCAGGCCACGTGGTAGGAAAGGTTTGTAACCATGCTAAGTCCCTTCAAGGTCACCGATTCAAGGCCACGTGGTAGGAAAGGTTGGTAACCCTGCTAGGTCTCTTCAAGGTCATGCTTGCACGTTCCCTTCAAGATCTACTCAAGGTCAGTAACTAGAAAAGTCACTAGAAAAGTTACTAGATTTTTGGTCATTGATTGTCCACGTCAATTGTAGGTTATCGTACACAATACCTGTATCTATTCCTCAAAGTCATCACATTGCCCTCGGTCTCAAGCCCTGAGGTCTATGCATCTTTCAAGGTCATCAAGCAATGTTTACTATGGTCACGCCTCCCAGTGCCTTCAAGTGGTTCCGTTTCCTAAAACAGGTAGCCGTTTCCTAAAAACAGGTAGCCGTTTCCTAAAACAGGGGGTCCGTTTCCCAAAACGGATAGCTGTTTCGTAACCGTTTCCCCCGATTTCAAGGTCACACGAGAGAACAAAGGCGATCTATTGTTCAGGTCGAGTTATAAAAATATATTGTTATCTAAATACATCTCAATTCCAGGAAATCAAGAACAAAGACGATGCAGTGTTCAAGCCGACGGTTCAAAGTCTATGCTTATAATTTTCAAAGGTTATATGAGAAATGAACGAAGACGATTTATTGTTCTGGTTGATTTATAAAAATATATTGTTATCTAAATACATTTCGATTCTGAGAAATCAAGAGAAAGGTGATCCATTGTTCTAACCAACGCTTCAAAGTCTATGCTTATAATTTTCAAGGTCACACGAGAGAACAAGGGCGATTCATTGTTTTGGCTGAGTCATAGCTTCTGAAATTCTGAGAAATCAAGAACAAAGTCGATGCATTGTTCAGGCTGATTAGGTCATCTAACAAGTAAAAGATTTTTTATGAAACTTATAATTTATTAACCACAATATTCATCTATATACAGATAAGAAATCGATTTAAGTAAATATACATATTATGGGAAGTTTGATGTACTTAACATTTTGTAATACCTTTGCTGGATCATATCTATTTATTATTTGTTTTTCAGATTCAATTTCCTTCAACTGATTCTCGTTTAATGTGGTCCACGATACATCATCATCTTGCTTAATAGGTATTTTCATCGCTTCATTATAATGTTTACTAGCCATACATTCAGCTTTCCTTAAAGCCTTCATATCAGGATCTATGATCCTTTTACTTTGAGACATTGTTCGAGACTTATTACAAACCTACGTCTGTTAAACTTATATGAAAAAGCACAAATTAAAATATTTAACTATACAGTTACGTAAATTTCAAGGTCAATTCCGAGAAATCTATTTTCAAGGTTAAAGGTGATCCGAACTTATCCGACCTTACCCGATCTTATCTCTATATAAGTAGATAAAGAACAGTCCCACGTCAGTCGATACATTGCAATCGTTACAACAAATTACCTAAAGTAGAGAGCAACTATTACTTAATCACTAGTGTGTGCATCATATTTATTACAATCGTGACTAGAAGTTTTATTGTAAACCATTGTGAAGAGCAATTTGTTAAAAGTTGATTATTACGTGTGTGTGCTTTATATTGTTAATTGTGAGTATACCAAGTAGTAGTGAGATGGTTAATTTAAAAATGCGTGTTGTTTCCTTATTGAAAACAAAAAAGGAATTTGCGAGACATCCGTATAGTTAACACCAATATCAAGCTATTGCAAGATATAATTAAACATAAAATTTATTATGAGACCAATGAAAGTCTGCTTAGGCTTGAGAGCAATTTAGCATTGCTCAAGTGCTATCTGGTTAGATTGAGACGGTTAAAGAACGTTTCAGAGAAAGTTTGTAGTGGAATTGTCAATAAAAGAGGTATGCATAAATTACGTTGGTACCCCCTAGACTCATGTTTTAATGGTAGGTTGCTTACAGGAATTATAATCAATATGTCAAACATTAAGGACCCTTTGATATTTTTACTAAACACATATAATAGTTTTGCACGTAAGGTGAAATTAATGTTAAGGCAATCTATGGTAAAGGTGAATGTTGTCTTAGGATGCAATTTTATGCAACCCCAAAATCATAGTATTGAGTTGAAGACTTTTGCCACAAAAATTGCGTTATTGATATTTCAACCAATGTACGTATCTGGTACAATGAAAACGTGTATGATAAGTTACGGATAAAATTAGAGGAATTTTGTGAAAGGGATTCCGGTTGGGCATTACACGAAGTCTTACATTTAAAAGTGAATATTAATAGCTATGTCCCATTTAGAGGTGGTTGTTCAACCTATGTTAAAGTTCCTCGCTTCATAGCAGTAAAGCGTGCGGTGGTGAATGTTAAAAATAACGATGAGTATTGCTTCCTGTGGACCGTTGTTTCGGCATTATATCCCGCTTCACAGCATTCATGTCGGACTTCTAGTTATCCTCATTTTCTAGATGTTTTGAATTTTTATTCAATTCACTTCCCCATTTAGCTGGATGATGTGAAGGAATTTGAGAAACTAAACAACCTCGCAATTAATTTGTACCGCATAAATGATAAAAAAGTTGCACCCCTTGTATTGAGTAATCAGCAAAGCGATAGAGAACCCATAAATCTTTTAATACTTTCTGCTAATGATCAGGCCGGGGATGATATTAACACTGTATACCATTTCACATGGTTTAAAAATATGTCAGCTTTATTTTCAAAACAAATATCGAATTTCAACCACAAGCAATTTATTTGTTACCGATGCTTGAACCATTTTTCTTCAGATCGCCTTCTACAAAAACATACCACTCACTGTCAGCAACTTAATCAATGCTCTGCTAGGCTACCTACCGAAGCAGAAATGAATTTACAGTTCAAGAAAAGGTGCCATTTGTCATTTATGCCGATTTAGAAAGTATTTTAGAGAAGTGTGCAAATGGTACCGAAAGCAATACTCTATTTCACTCCAAACAAAGTGTTCATATGATGATTCTTTATCCCGATTTACGCTTTATAGAGGAAAGGATTGCATTCATTGGTTTGTTAACGAGCTTCAAAGTATTGCACATTGGGCTACCGAAATAATCAATCAAATAATTCCTATGGGTACTTTAAGTCTCAGTCAGGTTGAGCAATTTGGAAGCGCCACGATTTGTCACATTTGTCGAAAACCATTTACTACTTCTGATATAAAAGTTAGAGACCATAATCATCTTATAGGAGCATTTCGGGGGGCAGCGCACCAGATATGTAACCTAAACAAACAAATAAAGATATATCTCTTTCACGAAGGTAATGGAAGGCACCAAAATTAAGTTTAGATTTATTGACTCCTTCAGATTTATGAGCAGTAGTATTGAAAAGTTGCCAGACTATTTGGAGGATGGTAAAAAAATGATTACCTGCGCTAGTTGCAACAATGATGAGGAATTTTCTGTAGTAGTTCGCAAAGGTTTGTTTCCTTATGAGTATATTGATACGTGGGATAAATTAAACGAGACCACGCTCCCGCCCAAAGAAGAATTTTTCAGTCGTCTTAATAATGAGGGAGTCAGTGATAGGAGTTTTGCGCATGCGGTTAACGTTTGGAACAAATTTAGTATTAAATCGTTAGGGGAATACTCGGATTTGTATCTAAAAACAGACGTTCTACTTTTAGCAGACATTTTCGAGAACTTTCGGCAAACTTGTTTAAGTACTTACGAGCTTGACCCTCTGCACTATTATACAGCTTCCGGTTTAGCATTCGATGCTATGCTTAAAATTAGACAAGTAAAGTTAGAATTATTTACAGACATTGATATGCTAATGTTTATTGAAGGAGGGATTAGAGGTGGTGTAGCTCAATGTTTAAATCGGTATGCTAAAGCTAACAATAAGTACATGGAAGAAAAATTTGATCCCACCTCCGAAAGTGTGTATTTAATGTACTACGGTGTAAATAATTTATATGGAACCGCCGTGTCAGAATTTCTACCATTTGGCGATTTTTCTTTTGTTGATGAAGCTAGTATTGAAACTTTAGATTTAATAAACCATCCGGATGATTCGGAAATTGGTTATATAGTCGAGTGTGAGACTATCCTATAGAATTACATGAGAGTTACAGTGATCTACCGCTGGCACCCGAACACATGGTTCCACCCACACCTGATTCCAAAATGAAAAACTTACTGCTTATCTTGTATCCAAAACGTAATTATGTAATTCATTACAGAAATTTGAAAGTATATTTAAAATATGGATTGAAGTTGGTAAAAGTACACCGTATATTACGTTTTAAACAGTCCCCGTGGTTAAAAAAATATATAGATTTAAATACAGCTATGCGTCAGCAATCTCAAAATGAATTCGATAAAAATTTCTTTAAATTAATGATTAATAGTGTTGTCGGGAAGCTGATGGAGAATGTACGTAAACATAAGGACATACGGTTAGTAACGAAATGGGAGGGTCGCTATGGTGCTCGTGCTTACATATCAAAACCAAATTTTCATAGTTGTACAATATTTGACAATGATATGCTTATCATTGAAATGAATAAGCTTGAAGTATATTTTAATAAACCTATATATGCGGGATTCAGTGTTTTGGACGTTTCAAAAACTTTTTATATAATTTTCATTACGGTTACACGCTACCCAAGTTCCATAATAATGTTAAGCTCTTGTACACGGATACGGATAGTCTCATATACGCCTTTCGATATCTATGAATGTATTAAAGAGGACATTGATAAATTCGATACATTTGATTATAGTCCCGACAACATCTTTGGACTCCCATTAGTAAATAAAAAGGTCCCCGGCTTAATAACAGATGAAAATCAGGGCGAAATTATGGTCGAATTTGTAGGACTTCGCGCGAAAATGTATGCTTACGCGGTTGATAAAAAGGTTGTAAAAAAATCAAAGGGTTCTACGCAAGCAAGCGTGAGGCAGATCACGATTAATGATTATAAACAGGTTTTGTTTGATGGTGGCGTAATAAGGCGCTATCAACATCTCATAAGATCAAAGAAACATGATGTGTTTACCATTAAACAAAATAAAGTCATACGCAATCCTTATGACGATAAACGCTTAGTAAATTTTGATATCACTGATACTAGACCCTAGGGGTACAACATTCAGTAAACAATGAGCAGTCTCAGGACAGCTTGCAGGAAGAACTGCAGTGCAGTAGTGATCAAATCTACAGAAAGTACCTGAAGCGTTCTTTGACCTCTCCTGAAAACTACATTTATATTGAATATATTGCAACATATTGTTATTCCCGATGATTGTTTTAACTGGTGTGCTATAAACTCAAAGTGTGCAAATGAAGTAATTATTAAGACATTATTTGATAGAAAAATTAGCTTAGACAATACCATTAAAGTTTTATGAATTTGTGTACCGATAAAGTTCGTTAACCTCTAATGATGTAGATAGGATTTTATATGACATGAATTTACTTGGTGACATACCCTTAAAATGTACATATACAAGTTATTATGGAGTGATTCATTGTGTACAAATGCTAGCGTACAAAATATTGTTTATAAAGACACTTTCTATTATAAGTGAATGTATCGAGATAGCAGCATATTATGTTAATTACAAGTGCCTCACTATTTTAATTGAAGTATTGTTAGAACAAAACATTACATATAAGTTTCAGTCGTGGGAAAATGAGGAGCACCACAAAATTTACCGTTGGATTTTGGAAAACAATGAGAAAGGTGAAACAAATTCCTGCTTGGGATGGACTTGTGGACCAGATTTGGGAATATGGGCGTCTAGTAATTTAAACGATTATAGAAATACTATATAAGATGAGGTAATATTTAAAAAATATAATTATAATTTTTTTATGTGGTTCTAATTCATCTAAAAGTTACAAACAATCCCTATAGCTATATTATAAAACTAAATCGTCTTTATTGATCCATGATCTTTCATCCAATCCCCACCACTTTACGAATAACTTATTATTCTTGGAGCGAAGCACTTTTCCACAAGGTACACATCCGGATACTTTGTTTTCTGTAATTCGTGTTCATAAAAGCCTCCCAGTACAGATCCTTTCATCTCCTCCAACATGTAGGTGGTTGGGCTAGTAATGCAAAGTTTCACAATCTTGAATAGTTCACTTGACCAATTGGGGGTGTATCCTTTAACGAAAATACTTTTAAACTTACTGATTCGTACTATGTTACCCACACAATAACGATTCCTATCAACTGTTTTATGTGAGTGTAAGCCTCTAGCTCTTGTATGATTACCGACATCTTTGGGATTAATTCCTGTAGTTCTATGCTTACGATTGTTATAATCCATCGTTACGGTGTCAATTGTATCAATCCATTTATATTTACCCTGTAGCTGAATGACTTGTATAGACCAGACTTAACGGTCCTGATCACACGTTCCGCAATTGCTGCATGATTGTGGACCTGAACAGGCTATTAGCCTATCGTGCTAGCACTACACTTTGTGCTATAGGTGGAGTAATGGTTGACTCCATAACGCTGCATTAGTTTAGTGAAATGGTCATTGTAGAATTCTTTTCCTGCATCTGTCTGCAAATTGGAAGGTTTCCGCCCGTTTTGAAGATTTCCTGCATGGCCTTGGCAACTTCAATCCGTTTTCGTTTTTAATCTTTGGTCCATATGTATTTCGAAAAACAGTCAATGACCACTAAAATATACTTGTAGCCCTTATTTTGTTTGGCATATGTGTTAAATTCGCCAAATCTGCTTGCCAGAGGTCATCATATCCCTAATTATTGTGCGCCTTCGTTTAAAATTTTTCTTGTGGGTTTGTGCAATTCATTGACGAGTTGTAATTTGGACATGTTCCACAATTTCTTTAAGTTAATGTAGTTTTTCCTCCAACACTAGATAAGCGTTAAAGTTTCCTTTAAAAGCTTTCTGAACTGCTTGTAGACAAAAATCAAGGTATCCTTTATTTATAGCATCACCATCTTCTTCCGGGTCCGCCAACTGTGTCTAACGATTTCCATCCAAATTCAACCTTGTTGATAAATAGTATTGCTTGGTGATGACATCTTGAGGATCTATGGGGTTGGCAACATTGCTGAGTCTCTTATTCTCGATATCGAATTGATTATCATCAATAAGTTGAAACTGAGGGGTTAATTTCTTAAATTGATACTGGGCATGTGACCGTCCAAATTTGTCAAGGGGCATTTTAGTTATGATATGTCGACATCAATGCATTCTGATTTATATTGTTCAGAAAACTAGTGTTTGGTCTTTCAATGTATCCATCTTCATGCAATTTCTCTACAATTGATATTATATCATTTACGACACCAGTGTTTCCAGCCAATTTTTCTGCCCACAATACTTCTAGATCACGAATTAGTTCATGTACGTCATTCCAATACTTATATTCAATCGGTCTGTTTGTTAATTCCTTAAAAAACATAGCTCCACCTCCCTGAGTTGTAGGTGATGATGCTGACAGCAAGGGTTGAATAATTTGTGTATACTTTTTGCTGCGGCTTCCTCGAATCTGTCCACTTACATCATAATCTCGCCTTGCAACATTCGTAGCTACTAAAATACGTTTATAATTTTTTCTATCTTTTGAATTTATTAGATTTAAATCGGGTTCATTCATAATAAGCAGATCATATAAACTTGGAGTGACACCATTAATGATCATGTCGTTTCCTTTAATTGTGATGGGGGTATTACCAATTGTCCATTTGTTTGTTTTGGCGTCGTAGTGGACTCCATAAGTGTGATCAATAGCACCTTCAAGATCCCTCATAATACGTTCAACATATATACGAGGTAATTCGTGGTACTGCTCGAGAAATTCTTCAGAGATGGGTTCATTACAGGAATCACCTGCGATACTAAGAGGTTCTTCTTCCTCGGCAGTAATCTCTCCTACGACAGATGTTTCTAGGAAAGGTGGTGCACGAGGAGGGGGATTTATTTGAAAAAACGGAAACTGGGCTAGGGGGCTTGTAGCACTCTTCCTTGCTAATGAGGGTGAAACGAAGCGTGGAGCTAGCGGGCTAGTAGTAGCATGCTTTCTTCGAAATATGAACAAAGGCCGGTTTTTGGATTTAACGTCAACGGACTCCTTTTCAGGTGTTATTTTATCAGGATGCATTTTATTCACTATTTCAGTTAGAGGTTCTATTAGAGGTTTGTAAGTACTTTCAAACGTTCTTTCATTATCAATGCGGGCAGTTTTAAGGCTGTTGTATTATTTTACGAGCCTGAATAATTTTTCGCTTTAATATCATCTCCTTATTATCCATTGTAGCAACAGTGGAGCTAGCTGTTAATACCTAAACGGATGAGTAACTACTAAACCACTGAAAGCAGGTTAAGGTATTATATAGGGTGTACCAAGACATGAGCAGTTAAGGTATTATATATTCATCAAACCTTTTCCTATAGCGACCATTATTGACTTCATCATCCTTATTTATGACTATGAAACCAAACAGATCTATCCAGCACTTCGAACACATATCCCGAAACAATGTCATGCTTATGGTAGGGCTTATATGATCCTCATACACATGTTTTAGGTTTAATTCATCTTGCTCAAATAATATAATTAGATTCGCATTGTCACGAATTAATTGCTTTGGAATTTTATTGTAAGTTTGACCCAAATAGAAACAATCAATATCGTTATGTCTACCCATAGAAAAATATGCCCTTATGTTATTTTGCTTTTCACAGGCGATATCATCAAAGATAAAGATAGAGTTTGCTTTTGCACAATTCGGCTCAATCACATCTTGATTATCACTGAACGTAAAGTAACCTATATCCTGTATCGGAAGTAGGATTTCCTGTAAAAGTTTGTACTTGTCTTGATTTAATTTAATTTCAAACCATTTTTCTCAGTAAGCAAACTAATCATTGCGTTTGTTTTGCCGCAGTTGGAGGGGCCACATATAATGCCACGTATACTATTAGGAAGTAAATCGCCATGTTTTGAAGTACCAGACTTTTCATCAAAGTCATGATTTTGAATTGGAAGTTTTTGTTTCTGAGCAACTACTTTCATCTTTGATGGATGAAATGAAACTAAACGAATAATTATAACATTTTTATTTATATACTAGACATACAGATTATAATTTTTTCACTTCTCCGGTAAGTGGGTTGTACTGCACAATAGCATCGTGTAGAATAAGACCATAGGCAACGATTCCATTATCGAAAGGTGTTAGTGTTTCCATTTCCAATTTGATGTCTACTGTTGAGTTTTTTAAGGATTAATTCTGTTTAGAACAGTCCATTACAAATACTGGACATGAATTCGGTGTAGTATCTTCATCATAGTAGTCACATGGGAAGTTCAAAAAATTGCGATAGTCAGGTATGTATTGGTTAGCACTGAAGTTCAAATGCACTGCTTCATAGTGATAATACTCGGAATTCAGATGTACTTTAAGGTTCCTGATGTTAATGTGATCAAAATTTCCGGCTTTTGCAGACTTTGTGTACCTTTTACCTTGTTGGAATGCAGCGTGGTTCTTCCAGTTGCGTTGACGTTTTTATTGGCCATATATCAGAGGTTTCTTGTTTTAAAGCAGGTAATTCATATAACTCCCATTGACGAAATGGAACAGTAACAATAGAATTCTTATTTATTCCTTCAAACAAGTCCAGTTTCGCGGCATCACTAAGGGCTAAGTGTGGTACTTTCCATTGAATTTTATTTAGGGTTATTTCCGCATCAACGTCACGATAGTAGCAGTTTGTATCGCTTCTAGATCGAATTAAAATCAACTCTTGACGCATATCCACGATCACTTATTCCATTATTCCAAATATGTGGTTCAATGGTATGCATACTGTAAAGGATTTTTCGCCATTTCCCTCATCGAATTCTACTTGTAATGGTTCATCATTCTTTGGTGACCACCCCAAATGGCTTAATGCTTTGCTCTTGCTTGTCGTATAAGAAATATATCCTTTAAGTGTAGATGTTATGCCTGGATTTCGGCAAACGTCCACTCTTTGACCGCCTAACTCATAACGAATCTCTTCGAAAAGGAAGTTGGGGAAATTATTGGTTAAGTTGCATGATTTTCCTTCATCTTCTTTCTTCAGCTTACCTTCTATGTACAGAAAACTATCATAAGTAGCTGTAATTAGATCCTGACTTTGAATTAAAATGCGTATTTCTTCGGAAGGTCCATACTTGGAAGAGCCATACGGAAGATAGGTGTGAATATCTGATTTAATTATAGCATCCTCAAAATGTACGTTTTGAAAGATGTTTAATGATTCGGTCATTGTGTCTCTGTAGATGTTAACCACAATGAGGGTTGATGACTAATTAAAGATTTACTATAGGGATGATGTCTTTTATATAAATTTCTTCTCAAACCTTTAAATTAATTGTTATTAATTATGCCTTTTACAGCTTGTTTAATTCATATAAATTTTTCAAGAAGGCACTATAAATACTTTCATTGTTATACAAAGAAGATCCCTTGTTCACATTACATATTATATCTTAAATTACATGCACACTTATGAATGCAAACCTATTGTTTTAGCAAAACTACATTGTACATGTGGTTATTTATAGCGAAACCTTTTTCTTCATAACACATTTTCATTAAAGTCTATTAATTATTATATTACTAATTATGCAATGTAGTTTTAGGAATTATTAAGGTTATTAAAAATAGTTTTAAAGAATGCAGATGCATTGTGTGTTTTATACAAAGAAAATTCCCATTAGCTTGAATATTACATTTTTTTATACATTCCTACAACTTTTTAAGAATGCAAATGCATTATTAACAAAGAAAACCCATTGTTCCATAAAACATTGACTTTTTCTGCATTACATATTTTAGATGAATACATATGCATTCAGAGCGATACAATAATTTCAGGTTGCTATGTGCGTAAGCGGAACATATTGTGCAGAAGAGATAGACATTAAACAATTAAACTTCATTCAACAAATTTAACATTTCTTGGAGATACATTAATATTTTAATTCTTCATTTAAACTAATTATTTACCACATTCGGAAGGTTCATGCACCATTAAAATGTACGCTTTGAAACATGTTTAATGGTTTGGTCATTCAGAACTTTCAATCCAATTGATGTTAAAAAGTATATCTCTGCAGATGTTAACTGCAATGAGGGTTGATTGGGATGAAGTCTTTTGTATGAAGATGGAATGGTCCTATGATTAATTCGCAGACCCATGTTCTTTTAGTTCTAAGCGTACCGTGAATGGTTCACTTTCACCAAAGTCTATTAACTCACCCTTTTGATTTGTCAATTTGATTGTTATATTACTTATTACGTCTGTGTTTACTTATAAATATTGAGTGTTGGTTGGAATTTTATCCAAACAATAACCCGAGGGTACGGAAACGTCAAAAAATATTACATTTGCAGGTTTACCGTATCGAAAAGATCCCTTTATAATGTTGCACTCTACATGTAGATTAGTGTGTTTAATTATTTGGATGTCTAATGCGGATGTGTGTACGATATTCGCTTTTAATATTTTAGGCTCAAACCCGAGCATGCGGCCAATGCTACTCTCTTTAGTAAAATCGATCTCAAATGAACTGTTTATCTCACACTTAAGCGTATTGTTGTTTGCCCTAATGAAAAATTTTTTTGTGGGTATCTTTGATTTAAAGTAATCACTAATTTCATCTAACTCAAAGGCACCGTGTGGAATATTAATCACTCGCAAATGAGATGAATTTGTATAAATGTTTCTAATGCTGTTGCACCCGTAAAATCCCACCAATCCAACAACGTATTTCTTCTCCAAATCTAGCTCTATCGGTGGGTAGAAGTTGCAGCTAGGTATATTGCCAACACCTTCTAAACTGAATGTTATTGACATAACTGAGAAAATTTATGGTTATGTCGATTATTTATATAGAAATTGTAGGCATAGGTTCCCAAAAATAATGGTATTAAATTCCCCGAAAGTAGTTAATCACTTCAACTGGTGGTCGAAGATTACCGAAACTATCGTAATACCATACCTTTTCACCACGCTTTTTGTAGCAAACCCAATGTGTACCCGTTCCGCTTTGACTATCTAAGTTGATGATTCCAGATTCATTTTTCTGTGGTAATTTAGGTAGGCCATCTCTCATAAAAATACCCCTGAAGTATGGTACACCTTTTGTGTATTTCTTTAAATCAATACCTGTTAACGCTCTTTCGGGTAATCTACTCAGTTTTTTGGAAACGAGAGAGGGAGGGAGGGAGACGGAGACGAAGACGGAGACGGAGACGGAGACGGAGACGGAGACGGAGACGGAGACGAGAGAGAGAGGGGGAGATAGATAGATAGATAGATGGATGGATGGATGGATGGATGGATGGATGGATGGATGGATGGATGGATGGATGGATGGATGGATGGATGGATGGATGGATGGATGGATGGGTGGATGGATGGATGGATGGATAGATAGGTAGATAGATAGATGAAAAGAAAATTGCAACAAAAATAAAGAAAAAAGGTTTTTAATTCTTTTATTTTAGTTAGTTAGTTTTTAAATATGTTGTACGTCCGTTGATTAATAAAGCATATCAAATAACAACATATAAATTAATTAAGTGTAATGATTACGAGGTTGATAGTTATGCTACCCTCACCACAGGTATGTAATAATTTGCGGGGTATGTAATAATTATTTCCGGCTAGTTTCAGTATTCTCGGCTAGTTTCTGTAATAATCTTATAACATAATGTTACCAGTTCCCAGTGTTGCTTTAATGCAACATGCGTTTTTTAACCATCTCATTTGACGGTCACTTTTAAATTTTAGCGCTAATTTAGCTTCGAGCCCGTGTACCTTCGCCGTTCCGCTACGCATGAACCGTTCGGCTTTTTCATTTTTCTCTTTTGATGACACCTCAACCAAATGTTTACACCTAGCCGTTCTCTCAATTTAGTGGATACAGGAATTTAAAATCAATTTAAATCAATTGTTCCAAGCTTATTAATCGAAACGGCATAATTTTGAACATGCTCTCCACAGTCATGAATAAATTAACAAAATGGGCTCACCAATCCATATTACTCTTTGGAACGCCAATGGCATTACAAATCACATTCCAGAAGTAATATTATTTCTACAAATCGAGAACAGTAATAAAAATACCAAACTGCACCACATACCTAACCGACCATCCGGATGAGATAGCACACGGAGGTGCAGCGGTTATAGTAACAAAATCAATAGTACACCACCAACTCCAATCCTATACAACTGCAAAAATTCAAGCATCCACTATAAAAGTAGTAACTCGTGACTTCAGACTCGTGGTAGCACCGGTTTATTGCCCTCCACGGCACTCTATCTCCGTTGAAGAATATCAGAACTTTTTCCATTCCCTCGGCGACAAGTTCATTGCTGGAGGAGACTGGAATGCCAAAAATACTATATGGGGATCAGGGTTTATTAATTCTAAAGAAAGAAATATTTTACGGATAGCTCGCAATATCAACCTCAATTTCCTCAGTACCGGAGAACCTACGTATTGGCCCAGTGACACAAATAAGTTACCTGACCTCGATTTCTCACTGGTCAGAGGTATCTTAAAGCAGAATTCAGCTTTGACTTATCCTCAGACCATTCATCAGTATTGGTAACTCTCAGCTCAGCAGTCATCACAAAGAAAGCTCCTGCTCCAAACACACATACTGGGACACATTTAGAGCAATACTTGATCAAGAACTTATTCCCACTGTCAAAATTAAAACTCCGCTTGAATTAGAAGAAGCCGCACAGTTACTACCTTAATACAAAATGCTGCTTGGCAATCAACACCTACTAAACCCAAACAGATGCCAGAAATCAACAACATTTTTCGTCATCTACGCAACCTAATTGTGGAAAAGCGCAGGGGTGAAAAACAGTGGCAACGAACTAGCGTCAGAACGGACAAAACCATCTACAACAGACTTACTCATCAATTACGTACGATTTTAGAAGATCCACGCAACGAAACTTTCAAACATTATATTACTCAGCTTTCCCCAAATGATCACTCTATATAAAAGCCACAAAAAAATTCAAACGGCCCACTACAGCAGTCCTGCAAAGTGAAAAAATCGATTGCAGTTGGGCTAGATCAGACCAGGGGAAAGCTAATACATTTGCTGAATATTTAGCAAACGTTTTCGTTGCACCTCTAGATCCAGTAAATGGTGACACTGCGTAAATTAAAGAGTTCCTTGATGCAACTTGTCAATTGACTCCACTTAAAACTTTCCCAACGGCCGAAGTTCAGACTACAAAAACTCGAAAGTCTCCTGGATACGACTTAATAGTAGGAGAAATTCTAAAAAATCTATCTAAAAAAGGTCTAGTCTTCCTTACTACCATCTACAACAGCATCCTGAGATTATGTTACTTTCCTATCCTGTAACAAACCTTTTACGTTTTGTTAATAAAATTTACGTTTATTTAGGCAACTTAAGATGGATTGCGTGCAGCGTGTGTTGCATATCATAGTTGCATAAAAACATGCATTTAATTATTTTAATTAGAACTCGTACGCATTTTGTTTCCATATTCAATCTAGACATGTTCTTATGCAATAGACCACCTTAGCGTTGATTTTGGTTGAGTTAAGAAGTTAGATGTAGCATCCATTATTGCTTTGCTAATTTTTTTTAAAAAGTGCTGTATAATTTGTATGGTAAGTTATTTTAAACTATTAGGTAAAAGTTTGAGACGTTTACATTCCAAGCACTTTTACTTTCACGTTTACTTTTTATTTTTGCTTTAACTCCAGCCTTAGTGTTATTTGTCATCCGCTTATACACATCTACGCAATTAATTATTTTACCGTTAATCTAATTTACGGTATTACTACGATTGATCAAGAGTGAGATTTATTCATTTGGGAATTATAAATCATACAAACCCAGATTTATTTTAACCCTGAAGTAATATTACGCAACAGTTTCCAAAACGCTGACTCAACATGCAGCCATTTCGTTACCTACAGTGTGACCAAGAATAAGGTATTCTGATTCCATTAATTACTCATATTAATTATTCCTTAGGTTATAACGTTACTAACATTGGCATTAAGGTATTTCAGTTTATAATTAAATATAGGTTGTGTAATAAAATTTGTTATTGTAGAAATCTTCTTTTAACTTTATTGTATAATGATTTACCTGTTTATTCCGTATTTAAAAACAAGTTGGCGTTCGAGTATTTAACTATTAGTTTCAGGAAAAAGCAATCCAGATTTTAAAGCGAACATATCTAGGTACATGTAAATATTTTTTGGTTAATAAGGCAAATCGGTAATTTTATGAACCTGGCCCACTTTAATCTACCACTGAGCATAAGGCACAAAATCTTCTAGTTATTACCCAAACTGTTAAGCAGCTAAAATTTGTAGCCATGGGTGTAGAAGTATACTTACAGAACTTTAAGGGCTGTACAATCCAATGGAAGAATGCGCAAGTGATTATGATTGCCTAGCCTGGAAAACAACACACACAACCTATCCTATAGACCCATTAGTCTTCTGCCTTTAATGTCAACAACTTCTCCTAAGAATTAAAAACACCCTAGACCTAGATCCACTAACTATACAATACCAATTTGGATATCGAGAACACCACCAAGGTGATCATGGTGACCTTAGAAACCAGGAAAGTTTGTGCAGACATATTTTTAGACATCAAACAGGCTTTCGGCAAAGTCGGGTATAACGGTTTTCTCGACAAGATACTGTTCCCGAGTCAGTTATACCTTGTACTCAAATACTACCCCAGTGAAAGTACGTCCCAATCACCACAATATCACCGCAGGTGTACTACAGGGAAGCGTTTTGGGGCCATTTCTGTACCTATTTTATACCTCTGACATAACTGCCAACCAACACACCGCCGTAGCAACATTTTCTGACGATACGGATTTGTTATCCATGTGACTCAGCAGCAAATTCACATAGCCACCTGAATTTGTTAGAAGATTGGTTTAAACGCTGGAGGATTACAGTAAATAGTGTACCCAAGTAACTTTCACCAATTCCACAATTAAGTTTCCACAATTAACAATTTATAATGCCACAATACCAATTAAATCCGAAGTGAAATACCTTAGTCTACACCTCGACCAAAAATTAACTTGGCGTAAACGTATACAACCAAAAGAGACCAATTAAACTTCAAGCTTCGACAAATGGACTGGCCTCGTACGCGGCGCTCCCAACTCTCCTTAACCAATAAGGTTTTGCTATATAAGGTCATCTTGAAAATTGTCTGGACATCCGGCATCTAGTTATGGGAATGTACAAAAGTGTCCCTTACAAAGACGTTTTCAATCGAAGTCGTTACACACCATAACTAATTCCCAATATCGCTAATGAAATCCGCAAATTCGCAAGTATCTACTATAATAAGCTCCAAGGACATTTCAACCAGTTAATAAATCAACACACCACCCAACTCACAGTTAGAAGGTTAAAACGACAGTGGCAATATTTTTTAAACAAAAAGAGATAAAAAATAAAAAAATACCGTTTCTATAACAACCGGAGCGAATACAAACGACGTATCTTTCAACCCCCTTAAGCTTCCCATTTAAATTTAAGAAAGTAAGGGCTGCTCTTAAATAGCGCATTTTTCAGCGCCGCACCTTAAAGAAAAATAATTTAAATTCTTTCATCCACTCTGTAAGTCATTTTGAAAAATTAAGAATTAACCAGATGAAAGATGGTACCCGCAAATTTCAGAAACAAAAAAAGAAAACAAAAAACACAAAATTACCTAGGTGATAAAGACGACTTGTTTTTAACAAAATCTCAATCTTTTTTAATCATTTATTTGTAAGTGACAGTTTCGTCTGATTTTGTTGAGTTTTCAAAAATGGTTTATAGCGTGGAAGAAAGAATTGAAATTATTTTCCTATATGGTGCTCAGTAAATGTGCTGTTTAAGAACAGCCTTTGTTTTTAACGAAAGACATCCTGGCAGAAACGCAAGTCATGTTTATGTTGGAGATTAGGTACGAAAATTTCAATAAACAGGATCTGTTGCAAATAAAAAAGACAGGGACCCAAAGTTTTGGACGAAGAGATGGAAGTAGAAATATATCCACACCACAGTTGGCGTCAATAACGCATATATCTCGAACATCTGCCAGAAGAAAAAATGAACAAATTTCACCTGTACAAGATGAACTTGGTGACAATGATCCCGATCGACGAATTCAGTTTTGCGAAACAATGACGGACAAAATTCAAAGGGAACCCACACTGACTAGATACATTTGTTTTAGTGATGAATGTACATTTTTTTTAAATGGTCATGTAAACAAACAAAACTATCGCTACTGGAGTAATGAGAACTCACATCATTTTACAGAAGGGTACACCCAGAATCATGAGAAACTTAATGCTTGGGCGGGAATACTGGGAGACCGAATAATGGGCCCAATTTTTATCGGGAGTAATTTAACCAGCGAAGTATACGTGCAGATGCTTAACAATTTAAGAGGCATTAATTGTCCATGAAATTGAAAATCAAAGGGATTTAGAAGGGAATTGAATTCTTAATGAAGACATTGTGCATTTTCAACAGGGTGGAGCCCCTCATCATGCTATTAATACGAGACAGTGGCGACAGTGGATTGGTAGAAAGAGTCCAATTGAGTGGCCACCAAGGTAACCCGATCTTAGTCCAATGGACTTCTTTCTGTAGGGTTACATTAGATTTTTAGTGCATAAAACTCAACCAGCTTCTTTGAATGAATTGCGCCAGAGGATAATAGAAGCGTGTCCGAGCATTCCCAGAGACATTTTCCATAACGTTAGACAAGAATTTGAAAGTCGTCTGTACAAACAAAATGGCCGTCATTTCGAACAATTATTGTAATTATTTTCTACAGTGTACTTATTTTTCTTTAAATAAATGTTTTCTTGAATTTAAAGTAGTATTAGATTCTACCAATTTTTTTCTTAAGTTAGCATTTTGAATAAGCTTTCCATAGAGGTGCCCCAAGTGGGGTATTGCTATTTAAGATGTTTAAGTCGCTGCGGGTAAAGCTTAAGGGGATTGAGAAGTATTTTATATTTTTTTCATACCTCTTTTTGTTTAAAAGATAATAGTCATTGTAACTTTTCCAAGAATTATCCTCAAACTTGAGATTAGTTTTTCAGTTAACCCTATTTTTCTTATGATCAGTGATTAGCATGTTTAATAAGCTTTCCATACAGGTATTGTGATTTTTAAGTCAGTATGGATGACGATTAAGGGGGGAGAGGGGGTAGTTTGAAAAATACGTCATTTGTATTCCCCCTGATTGTTATAAAAACGGTATTTCTTTTCATGTCTCTTTTTGTTTAAAAAATACTGCCATTGTAAGTTTCCAAAGGACTACGCGGTATATTATTCTATAAGTGATTTCAGCACTGGCTTGCATGTCTTATTACTTTTCACCAATTTACTTTAATGCACAGTAGATTGTAAATTAGCAGTTATACCGGGTGTAAATCAAGTAGTAACTTTTGAATGGGTCATTAGATTTTGTTCAAGTTCTGATGGGTTATATTAGAGCCAGTTTGGGATTTTTTACATAAAAAAACAATATGACTGACTTATGACACAAAAGCTGAAAATTTAAATGGAACAACCTGTATATTTTTACATGTTTATATTCTACAGTTCATCTGCCAATTGTCAACTCAAACGCCATTTTACTTTGACAGAGTCGGCTTCAGGAGCATGTTGTGTTAATAAAAATTAGAAAATAAAAAATTACTGCTTTATTTAGGAACTAAGGAAATTACTATGCATATAGTTTTACTAGTACCTGAAAGAGCTATTTAATATACAGGGTGGCCCATGTATGTTTCTATTGGGAACAGCAATTTTGAAATTTGATCGTTAGCAACCTTCACAAAAATTGATTATTAGGAAAAATAATATTGTGGGGGTAATTGTGCGTTAATTATCTATAATTTAGATGACGTCATAATGATCTAAAATTAAAAAAATATTTAAAAAAATAAAATTAAAATGGTGTCTGAGTTGACATTTAACAGATGAACTGTATGTATTTGAAGCCCTAGAAATATGTAAAAATATTCATCCATTTAAATTTTTAGCCTTTGCCACATTTCCGGTGAAGCCGGAAGTCGGCCATATTGTTTTTTAATGTAAAAATCCCAAACTGGCACTAACATAACCTACCAGAATTTGAACAAAATTTAACGACCCGTTCAACAGTCACAGGGGTGGCCTCTATTTGATTTACACTCGGTATTTATATATATATATATATATATATATATATATATATGTATATATATATATATATATATATATATATATATATATATATATAACAAAATCGCAGAATAGGCAAATCAATCAAATTGGTGATAATTTTATCATCGCACGTTGATTGTCGCATGATTTTAATGAATAAAATAGTTTACTGCCAAAGTGAGAAAAAGTTTCAAAGAAATAAATAATTGTATTGATTATCTTGCAATTGTAATATTTACTATCAAAGTGACAGATCATTTAAAATTGTAAAGTTTAAAAAATATATTTTATATTAACGTTCATTATATTCTCTTACTAAATATAACACGTGTTATGACTAATAATCGATGATACTATTCGTTAAAACCTGTAGAAAATTTTCATCGGTTTTAGCTCTAGCTATCACCGATGATAATCATACCACTAGTTGTATTATCCCCGAAAATATCTCAGAAATTAACGATTTTAGCTACAGGGTGTGTTTAATAAAAATGGAAGAACATAAAGTGTATTTTCACTTTTTAAAATAAAATACATGGTGATGCATTTGAAAAAATTGACAAGATCGTGTGTTCGAGTTTTGGTTGGCTCTATATTCAATTGGTGCAATAATAAAGAAATAGCACTTTCTCGTAACACTGTGCCAATGTCAAAAAGTTATGCCTGGAAATAATTATTGTTAGCTCATTGTTGGCCATAACTTTTGAAATACCCTGTATAACGTGATGAAACCCTATATTGGAAGTATGGGGGAGATGAGCTTAATCTAAATTTGAAATAATATAAAGGGTGTCTCATTAAAAAAAAAAGGTATGTTTAGTTCACCCTGGTAATATGTAACACCCTGTAAATACGAATAATTTTATAATGTGAAGTTTGACGTTGCCTATAGTTTTTCCAAATAATTTTTTTTGATATCTCCTTTAATAACGGATATATCGTACTTCGACGCACTAATGACGCACCCTGTATATATATATATATATATATATATATATATATATATATATATATCTTTATGTGTGTGTGTGTGTGTGTGTGTGTGTGTGTGTGTGTGTGTGTGTGTGTGTGTGTGTGTGTGTGTGTGTGTGTGTGTGTGTGATCGTCCCAGTAATATTAGTTAATAAACGAGATCATAGAGCATTGTTTCTCTATTGCAAGTAACTATCCCCCATAAAGAAGCTGTTTTAACTATTCCTTTGCGTCGTTTGTTACATGACCTGTTACAACCTACGTTTAAGAAGGCGTTAATTCCATATCGATCGTTTCCTCGAAATAATCTTGCATAATAACTGGATTACAATTATTAATAAAATGTAAAAATTTATAAAACACCTGAATTCGTTCTGTCCGGTATAGATTAGGCAAATTAGCACGAAAAATGGGCTAACGTCAAACTAATTGCAATACAATTTCTGTGAGTGGTTTCCTAATGGAAATTTTCTGTAGAAAACGATGGTGAAAAGTCTCCCACTCTATCTAATATGGCGGATTTTCTAAAATGGCTGACCATTATTTGATACATTAGAACTTGAAATTAAAATTCCAGTCCGCGAACGATTAACACAATAAACAATTATGATTATATGAAAGTAGGCTACACACAGTTTCAACATTTTTGGGGGATTAGGCACGTGCGGTGCATGGATTTTGGGGAAGCTATGACACTTGCAGCTTGTTTCCTGGGAGGATGTTTTACAAATATACCAGAAACTTATTTTCATAGTGCCCCAGAAAACAAGTTACTTCAGTCATAGTTTCCCCAAATTCTATGCACCGCACGCCCCTGTGGGGAATATAGAGTAACAGTATACAATTTGTGAGTAACAATTGAGGCTTTTGCGGGAAAGACGATAAAGGTACATTTTTTCCGAAATTGAGTTATCTACCTCAATTTCGAAAAAAAATGTAGCATCATCGTTTTTCCCTCAAAGGCCTCAATTGTAATAGAAAACGTTTACTTAAAGTTTATTCAATTAAAATACCTTTGAGTTCAAAATAACTGTTTATTCATTTATTTATTTACAATAATAGTTTTATCTCAATCATCGTCCATGTCCACTTCCATAGAATTTCAGCAGCTTATACCTCTACAAACTGTGTACGCATCTGTGCACAGTATACCCTGTTGTTTGCATATACATTGCAGTTGCACATTGACCTTTGATACAGCCACATTTTACAAATATCAGTAAATGGACTGGTGCTAGTGCTTGACTCATTCTAATAGGAGTAAATCTTCCATCCTTCACTTCAAATACCCACTGTAATGGATCCATAGCAATACCCATCCACTGTTGCACCTGATGATATACCCTGAAAGAATGAAATTTGATTGCATCCTCTGTAGGAGGCAAGACTTTCGATTTTACATGGATTGTTGATTTTGTTGCCTTTGAAGTGAAAGTTCGAAGTCTCATATGATGTAATGTGTCTCCTGTTTTTCCTCCATACAAAGATATAATGGCATTCAGACCCGCATTTAAGATCTCTTCTGTGGATTTTTGAGAAGTTTGGAAAATTGCAGCATTTTCTTTGAAGGTATCTAATCTTCTTAACAGTTTTATGGAGTCACTTTTCCCTAATCCAAATGGTTTCGAGGTAGTATCACATCCTAATATGGCATGAGCAAAATAAGATGTGAGAGCAGACGTCACTACCCAATGCGTTTACAATTTTTCTGATATCATAGACAGTTACGGTTTTGGAAGATTTGTTAGGTTCTGGGCGAAGAAAGGTATCACATAAGTTCTCTTGAAAATGATGAAGGTGTAGTATAAGAAGATCGGTGTCTTCTCCAACAATGGCTGTTGGATGACTTTTTGCCTACTCTATAGCTTCCATAACGATCAAGACGTCTGCATCACTATGAGATTGCTTTGTTTTACACCCAGCTTCGTGTAATTTTTCTACTAATTGAGGAATGAAAGCTTATTTATTTTCTTTATTACTGAAAAATAATTCTTTCTTGATGGCAATGGAGGTTGAAGTAGTTAAATTTACTTTAGGTCCTACAATACCTCGGTTTCTTTTTAAATGAGCTTCTGATTTTGTGGAAAACGTATATTCATATCCGTCGAACACAATTGCAGCCTGGTCATACTTCGTTAGCACATATCTGACATAGGCACGAATGTCTGTTTCTGACTCCAAGGAAGGCGATGTAATAACCAACCACCATCTATCACGAATTGCAAATCTTCAGGCAAGTTAGCAACACCTGGCACTTGCTCTTTAATATAATTGGCAAGCTGAGACTTCCCAGATTCCCTCATAAACCCATGCTTATCGAATAAACTAGCTGGATATGAGCAAAACTCGTAACGGAAAACCTCATGCAAATCGACGCCACTGGTCTTAGCACAAAGCAACAGGCGCTGAAATAATAATTCCGGTTCAATAACAAAGGTTTCTCCTTTTAACTTGACAGATTGCACTGTTTGCATTGGTTTCACCTGTTTGCTCTTTCTGAAAGAGAACTCAGATACTTTTTTGCCAGTCATGTCATCAAGGATTCTCTTCCCAATTTCTTCTGCTAGTTCAGGATTTACATCACTTCCATAAGTAACTCCCGTGACAATGTTCCGCAGATTGCTGTCTCGCTCGAATACGTTAAGCTGTACTACATATACTAGTACTTTTTGTGTATCTCCTGTATCGTGTGCAATTCCTGCGCTGGTCATAGTAACATGTTGCTCACTTGATGTATGCTTTACTGAAGCAAATTCCTGCATGCTTTCATTTAAATGGGCGCAAATAGGGCGTGACATAACCCAGACAAGCTGTTGCTGTTCTGTCGTACCCTTTCCATGAGTCATTCCTCCGAATCCTTTTATGTTCTTCATTAAAACTTGTTCAATAACCAAATCAGTAGAAAGATCACCCCAAAACATATCACTTCTACGGACAACATGCAGACCACTTGTAAAAGCCGTGTATACATCAGGAGCTTCAAATTCAAGCTCAATCATTCTTTCATAGTAGAGACGTGCAGAGCTGGCATATGAATTATGGCCACATGCTGAAAAAAAAGGTAACATTTCCTTTACCATTGAGAGATGTAGGTGCCAATTTCCTGTTCTTTCAGATTTTAAGAACTGTTTCAAGATATTAACCATTTCCAAATACTGCAACCAAAGTGGAGGTGTCCTGTAAGCTTTAAGTTCTTCTTTGGCCTTTAGCAGTTTGGTTAAAATTTCAACAACAGCCTCATTTGTAACGTCCTCAACAGACAACTTCTCATTAAGAAGACTATTAAATAATGGTCTAGCAGCCTGTACATCGTCCTGATCATCTAGAGCTTGTGTTGCTAGAATCGTGTTCAAGACTGATAAAACAATAAGATGACCACGAATTGCCCTTGCAATAGCTTTCCCAGAAAGCATATGCTTTACAGCATTTTCTGCATATATGATCTTAAGTATATCCGCCAAGCCTGCTCCACTCATCAAAAAACCTATGCATCCAAGAAAACTCATGATTGTGTGAAGACCTCCGAGTCTCAGGATGCCCTTCCTTAAAGGATTATCCTGTGGTTCATTAGCTATGATGGCAAGTGCTTTGTGGAAAAGGGGTTGGTCGAATGTTATAATAGGGGCCTAGCTGTATCGGTTGGCATGGTTAGAAACAAAAGACAGCGTTGAGAGAATACACATCTCATTGGTAGGATCCGTGTTAATCATTGGCAGAAAGACGACAGATGAAACACCAGGATGGTTACCTTTAGGTAGTAGTTGGCATACACCTTGCCATCCTGGAGCAGTTTTGCTGAGAAAATGTGAAATGTTCAGTAAAATATTCAGGTTTGCAGATGGGCCACTGTACGCGATACCCTTAATGGTATTATACGTTAATCAACGTATTCCACTGGCCTGTGAATAATATGTCTTTATTGGGATTTGCCCCAACCTCCTCAGTTCTTCAAATGAAACTTGGCGATTCTTAATGACCATTGAAAACTTTCCAGCTGGATTGACAGCCGCGATTATGCCCATTCCATGAAAAGTACCATGCCATCTATTGTAATAATATTGTGATCAATATTATCAGCTGCATATTGAACGAATTTATGAGGACTTTCAGAAGGTTCTAAAGGGACAGGTATGGTAGTTTCCCTTTCTAGTGCGGCTGAACGTTCAAAACGAATAACTTCGGAATAGGAGCTACAGAATCCCATATGATTCACCGCCTCAACTACAAATCTCGAGCTTGTGCTGTCATGAATTGAACTGCCAGTCCTATCTGCAATGGTGTAACTAAGACTCGTGGGCGTACTGTTTGCATAACTGCCTGCCTTATAGAAACAACTTTTCTATCCTTGTTGGTTTTACCAGTAACTAGAACTGATGGATCTACAGGGTTATCTTTAATATCATTCCTTATTATTTCAGCAGCTGCCATAATGATATTTTTTCGATCTTCACCTACATATTCATGGGTTTGACTTTGGTACCCTTGTAACACATATGTAGCTATACTTTAGAAAGTAACGACATCAGCAGTGCCTGCAATTGTTCCTATAAAAATATTATTTTCAAAATACTCTCTCAGTTTTAGTTTCATATAATGTGGACAATATGCTTCACTATTTTCTGGAAATAATTCTCGCATTTTTTCAACAAGCTCTTTCACAGTAGTTTGCTCTTCATCATTTTGCTCCATGTGTTTAGCTGCTTGGAGAAAAATTTCCTGTCGGACTGAGTCCTCTAGACGACCTGAAGATGTTGTAGTTAAAGGGGTATCAGTGAACTGCACTGGAATTAATCTTCCAGTAGGCATGTATACTCTATGCAAGCCGGGGAGGTACCACCACCCTTACCATGGGCTCCTTAATACTGGGTCTCTGAGCTCGGTATGGGCTGCCGGTTACCTTTTCAATCATCCTTAATCTATTCTCATCCTTATTCTTCCTTCTCGCCCTCACTGTCTTCCTATCGGATTAAAAGTCCCAAATTAAAAAATAAGATGGCTGTGGTTTCTAGGGTTATAAATTCCGGACGTAAAATCCTGCCCCATTCGGATGTCCAGGAGGGCAGGGCTCAAGCGACCTCGGTCATCGAAAGTATCAACTTTCTGATTCACTACTGCAACATCCTTGGTATCAGGTCTAATCTTAACGCTATTCATCAACATCTTGAACAATTACAACCTGATATTTTGTTTCTATCTGAAACACAAGTCTCGTCTGAAAGCTCCGAGTCACCCGACTTGCAATTTCCTCAATACCGCCTTCACTCTAACTTTCGATATAAAAGAGGCGTATATGCCTACATCAAGGACAGAATTCTTTGCAAGAGGGTTTCTTCCTTAGAAAATAAAAATTTTGACGTGATTTGGTTTAAACATTCTGGTCCTAATTTTGTGATATTCTACAGTTGCATTTATAGGTCTAATGACAGCAATTTTCAAGACTTCTACGATTCATAACTCTAATTGGCTTCAATTTTCATCTACTACAAATCCCGCTGGTCATAGTGCAGAAACATTTGCTATTTCATGTGATCTCACACAAATGATTTCTGAACCCACAAGAATCCCTGATAACCCTAACCATACTCCACATCTTCTAGATATCTTTCTTACATCAAACCCTCTTGTTTATAAAACTTCCGTTCTTTCGCCTTTAGGTCTTTCCGACCATTGTCTAATACAAATCATTTCTACTGTACCTAATTCCACTGTTATTCGCAAAACCGATAGAACCTTGTGGTGTTTTAAGTCAACTAGATTGAGTGATTTCCATGGTGTGAATATTGTTTTAAGTCGTCCTCTACTTCGGACATCGCTCTTTTAGTATCTGAAGTCATCCTCATGGGAATGGAGTTATACATTCCGAAAAAACAGTACCGTATAGGTCATTCACGTTCCCAACCCTGGTTCAATAAGGCTTGTTCTTATGCAATATCTTTAAAAAATAAATGTTACATTAAATGGAAATCTAATAAATCGGTTGACAGTCATGTAGAATACGTTGGTGCTAGAAATATCTGTAAAAGTGTCATCACTAAAACTAAAAAGTTGTTCGAAAAACAAAAATGCAATGAATTAGCTACATTTTCTTTAGGCAGTCGTAAATTTTGGTCTTTAGCTAAAGCCATTAGTAAACACTTTGGAACATCGTCATCCCCCCCCCCCTGACATCTATTGACGGATCGGTAGTTGCTGATTCTGTAGATAAAGCCAACGTTTTTGTGGATTTGTTTGCATCAAACTCGTGTCTCAATAATTCTGGAAAAGATGTGCCCCCAGTCATCTCTTCTTCATACGCTATGAAACCCATTCATTTTCGGTACAAGCTCTTGGAATCGATCATCAGTAGGCTTGATCCCAATATGGCGACTGGCCCAGACGGTATCCCAGCTATTGTCTTAAAGAAATGTTCCCCCGAACTAGTACCAGTCCTAGATAAGCACTATACGATCTCTATGTCTTCTGGGGAATTCCCTTCATCATGGAAGTTAGCAAATGTTCAACCTATTCCCAAAAAAGGCGATAAGACCGATCTCTCAAATTACCGACCAATTGCCATCACTTCCATTTTGTCTCAAATCATGGAAAAAGCCATCAATCAGCAACTGCTCACGTTCCTTGAAACTAACAAACTCCTTAGTGACCATCAATATGGGTTTAGGCAAAGTCGTTCAACAGGCGATCTTCTTTCATATGTGACCCAAGTTTGGAACAATACAGGCAGTCCGGTGAAACAGTTGTAGTCGCTTTAGATATCTCAAAGGCATTTGACCAAGTTTGGCATAAGTGTTTACTTGCCAAACTCACCTCGTTTGGGTTAAATAATACGCTCATCAACTGGGTTTCTAGTTTCCTTCATAAAAGACGAATACGTGTCGTAGTTGATGGCTTTTTTTCAAAAGAAGTTAGCATTAACGCGGGCGTACCACAGGGATCCGTTATAGCGCCTACACTTTTTCTGCTGTACATAAACGACCTTATTTCTTCAACAACTAACCCCATCCATTGCTTTGCTGACGATAGTACTCTTCACTGTAGTTCATCTCAGTCTACTCATAGTGATAATCCACCTTCTATGTCAAATCAAGAAATTAAAGCTGAAATGGCAAATTCAATCAACAAAAACATTCAACGTATTCTCGAATGGGGAAGCAATAATCTAGTTAAATTTAATGCTAACAAAACTCAGTGTTGCCTTATGTCCGCCAAAAAAGATCGATCATTTCCTGTTGTAAGTATGAATGGCTCAGTTCTTAAGTTTTCAGACTCTATTACTCTTTTGGATATGACTGTATCTTCAAATCTCTCATGGGTTGAACATCTTCTGTCAGCTACCAAAACAGCTGCTCGTAAAATAGGCTTTTTGTACAGATCTAAGCAGTACTTTACCTCTCGACAACTCCTTCTGCTGTATAAGGCCCAAATTCGGCCTCATCTGGAATATAATTCTCACCTTTGGGTTAGTGCTCCCCAATACGCTCTCGATATCGTTGATCGTATTCAAAAGAGAGCGATTAGGTTTATAAATGATCCGTTCTTAACTTCTCACATACAGTCCCTTGAGCATAGAGGGATGGTTTCAGTTCTTTCTTTGTATTATCGTTATTACAACGGCTATTGTGATACCATCTCGGGCTATCTTTGCGAGAAACACTCGGTTCGCTCATTCACATCATCAGTATGCAGTACAAATCTCCACTTGTCGTACCAAATGGGCGCAATCCACATTTTTCTACACGGTTTCTAAACTCTGGAATGATCTCCCTAATTCCTGTTTTCCTCTCACTTATGATATGAGAAAATTTAAGGTAGCTGTTCATAGGCATCTATTGGCAATTCATTATCCCTCTATCCATCCTCCTAAGTGTTCCTGAGTGCTTTAGCACGATAGACCTAATTTAGCCTGTTAAGACCCACAATCATAAAAAAAAGAACACTGTTTGTGGTAACATGCATCTACAGCACGTAAATAAAACACATTTTCGATTCGTCTTTTAACTTTGTCTGCCCACTCATCGCTGCGTTCGTTGCATTTATTTAAATCTGATGATTTGAATGCAACTGTTCGTGTATAAAACCAAGCATTTTCTTCCTCTCCCTGAAGTATACACTTATCTCAACACCACAGAAAAAACATTTTTTCTAAAATCAATCTGGGATTCACATGACCGCAGAACACGGGAAGTTGTGGGATCTGATTGTTTCTCCTGGAATTGAGTTTTCAAATTAACAAAACGCGCTCTGCATTTCTTGTGAACCTTCTGTCCAACACAAACCTGAAACGAAGATATTTTTCTCTCCTTGCATGTTTTCTTTATTCCAGTCACTCTTCTTTCAGTGAGTACAGATACATCGTCATTTTCTTGAAACAGCTCGTCACAAATGAAACACTTTTCCATCTCCATTTTCAATGCATCTCAGAACAACACCCTAGAACCTGCAACAAATTTGTTTATTATATATTTTTATATATAATGAAAAATTATAATTTTTTATATAATTTTTTTATTAAAATATTGGTGCACTTGGCTACAACTATCACTCTAACGCGCTAGTGTGTTAAAATTGTTTTTACCGCACTAGTGCGTGAAATGATAGTTACCGCACTAACTTGTTTGTTGTAGATAAAATTGTATTCACAACTCGCGTGGTAAAGGTTTTAAGCGCACGCAAAGTAAAGTTTTAAAAACTCGTTTCGTAAACTTTATTTTGCGTGCGCTATAATCCTACTTAACACACTTATTATGTAATATACTATTATCGAACGACAACAGAAAATATAATATTAACATTAACAAATAATAATATGATAAAATATGTATAACAGTCTCAAATAATGGGCAGCCATTTTGAAAATTTCGCCATATTGAATAAACGCGTCACTTTAGAGTGGTAGACTTTTCACCATCGTTGTCTACGGGAAATTTCCATTAGGAAACCACTCACAGAAATTGTATTCCAATTAGTTTGAGGTTCCACATCAATTTTACTAGGCTAAAGTGTTTATATAAAAAAGGATGAAACATTGTATTATTGCAGTTTTTTAATTTTTATCCCTTTGCGCTACGAAAACCTTTGTTCCAATAAAAAGCAATTACTCCACGTGAGTTACATTATCTAAAACCAAATTTAAATTCGAAATTGTTGTGTCTGAGGTTTAAGGGGGTACGTAATTAAAATTGATCTTTTGTTACACAAGAGCACTTACAGTCTTTAATCTAAGATTTTTGTTACAGGTAAGAGTATTTTAAACCAATACCCGTCGACAAAATGATGAATTGTAGAATGGTAAGTAAAAAAGTAGCAATTCCCTTTTGCCTTTTATAAAAAGGTATAAAAGTGAAATGTATTGCAGAACATTTTTTCCATTTGTCCAAAAAAAATAGGGGAACAACGAAACATCTTATCTTCGATTGAATGAGAACATATTAGTCAATAGAGTCTAATTTCAAATAGGAAATAGAATCATTTCTTTCTTTCATTTTTATAAAAGTGTGATGTGAAAATAAGCATCGTACACGTGGTTTTTGGGAAACATCCCTCGAAAGATAACATAGAGTGGGGGACGCAAGCGCCTTCTTCCTTATGATTCACTTATAGGCACATTTGTTGGATGTTTTGTGACGGAGAAATACACGGAGACACGTGTCAAGAATCGCGATTATTTATTTTAAAACGTGCGCGGCGTCGGCCCTTTTTTTATATTGTTTTTTTCTTGTATAGTGACGAAACGCGATCATTTCTCGGTGTGTTTTTCATTTCTCTAAAAAGTTAAATGTGATCGTGTGACTTTTTGTGATTAAAAATTAGTCAATTTAGGTATGTGAAGTGATCATTGTGTGCATGTTATTATAGTAGGTAATGTTTTAGTTGTGTTTTTTGTTTGTTTTATAAGTTGAAGTTTTAAAATAGATCAAATGGCTGTGTGTATGCGTTCGCCTATTTTTAATATTAGTTTATTTTTATGGTGGCTCACAAGTCGTTTATAAACTAAACTTTTCAATAAATCATCGACCATTAAGAAAATCCTACACAACATATTTGTTCACTATTAAAAATTCTTTGACCGTCGCTGTTGCGGTATGAGAACGTCAATCGCACGCTGCAAACTTTTCTGTTAGATGCCGGAAATGCTAACACGATTCTTTGCCCGAATTAGCGATAGATTTGCAGCTGAAATGAGTTGTAGAAGAACATAAGACCAAATGCCTGAGGCTCATTATACCATTTTGACTTCTATAATAAAAAGCCTAAAAGACGTAAACAGAAGTTTGTGCTGTTTTTATTTTACGAAAACACCCCATAACGAAGCGCATATTTTCAGAAACACAAACATTACGGTACAGTAAGAGACCGGAAATTAATAATAAATATCTGGTGTGGAACACCACACGCTCTTTACAAAAATAGGCAACATAGTAAACGCAAAAACAAAAATCTATGTCAAACTGACATGACAGGCAGAGGTTAATAAACATCTAGATGCTAATTTAAATTAAAAGAAATGAAATAATTTTAATTTCATTTTTTTTAGGATAACTGTGCAACATTGCAGCATTGGCAACATTGTAAAAACAAACACAGTAATCCATGTCAGAATGACGTTTAAAAGTTCATGTCAGGTAGAGATTCATAGACATAAATACATGTTAACGTAAAAAAATTCCATAGCCGCCCGCTTCTATAAAAATATCGATAATACAGCTTCAGCATTTTCAAACATATTTATTTAATTTTTACATTTATTACGCTTCACTTAAAAAATTTTGTAAAGAAAATTTATGTAAAATTGAATTTTCTTTAAAAAATACGTCTACACTTTTTCTTATAAAATTAATCGTTATTCAGATAATGAAAAAATTTGAACCAACACTTAAATTCTATCTTAGGAATTTTTTGCCGCTAAATTACGAGTTATATCAAACAATTGCATAGAACACAATTAATCGATACGTTTAAGGTCTATATCCAGGTATTTTTATATCCTTGAAATATACAGCGGTTTTAAAGATATTTGATAAAAACCTAAAACTACTTCTAATGAACGCCCCTCTCCGCCTTTGGATTTCTCCCAAAATCTAATCAGTTCTAAGCCAAATGACAATAAGCTTAAATACAAAATATTAAGTACGTAGGTATTTTCGTTCTGGTGTTATCGTTGATACTAACATACATCTATAAACACATCCACACAGACATCCAGACACGATGGCCGATCTTGGCGAAACTTGTTGTAAAGTTGTAAAATGAGCTAATAAGTCGATTTAGCGATAGTGAAAAAAAAGTCGATTGCATAACCTTCGATACCTACCTACATATGTATATGTAGGTTGGAAAGTAAAAATGCATTCACGAAGTATCAACACCCGAATTTCAGCTAACTTTTGATTCCTTTTTTTTTCTCTGTAATGTTAACACTGCAATGACTAACTCACGTTCGTTCTGACCCGGGGGTGCAATGGGTGGTAAACCGCAGGGCGGAAAGTCGAGGAAACGACGGTAGGCACCCGGTTACAGAAAAATTCGAAAAACGAGAAATTGTAAATAGCTATGAAACAAACATAACATGCATGTAGTACATACAGGGTGGCGCATTAGTGTGACAAAGTCCCATATCTCCTTTATTTAAAGAGATACAAAAAAAAATTAAATACAAAAGTTGTAAGATATGTTCTGGTGCATATTCCAAAAATATTTTTAATTATACAGGGTAAATCATAAAAGCTTAGAAGTAATTTTAAAATTTTTTTTTAAATAGAAAACCCTATATATTATTACATATTTAGATTCTACATACAATTTTAGACACATTTTATGTATAATGTCCTATACCTAAGTCTAACCGTTTTTGACAAATTAAAATTTTTTGTCAAAAATGACGTTTGCAGGCCAAAACATAGGTGAAAATCTTTTCTAAACGAAGCCTTTATCAATTAGTTATGGTTGGTTTCCTTGGAAATGGGGACCTACTCTAATGGGCTGTATTGATATTTTTGTAATACATTCATACAGGGTGATTAAAAATGGACAATAAAAAGTAGATTCAAAAAAACCTATAGTCATTTTTTTAAAATGGAAACCCCCTATTTTTTTAATTCTATCTTATTTAGCATTAAAAATAAGGGTGACTTTGTATAAGGGTGTATATTCCAAAAAATTGTAGTTTTTGAAATAATGACAATTTAACATTTTTTTATTGTAAAAAGGCTATACGGCTTTCAAGTTTTGTTGTTAGTTGGGCGTGACGGCGGGGCGCGGCGAAACAAAAAAATTAAGCACTTCAGATCGAAATATTACAATTTATTGAACCCCATATAAATAATTATTTTATTAAACGAACTTAAAGTAAAGACAATATTTTTTTTTATTCAACAAATTATGTCCTAATCCTAATCATAAACTTTACACCTCTAATGTAACTAAACCTGTAACTAATTATATAGATAAAAGTACTAGAAACACGTCAAATACGTACTACCTAATAAGTTGTTCGAAATGTCCGCCTCCTTTCTTGAATACACAATGCAATACGTCTCTCAAATTCGCTGCTTAAATTTCTACACATTTCAACACTAATGTTTTGAAAACAGTTTCTAATCCTAATCTTCATGTCTTCCTTTGTTGTAAGCGGTATTTTATAAACCTGCTCTTTAACGTACCCCCATATGCTAAAGTCCATTTTAGTAAGAGCTGGGGATCTAGCAGGCCAAGCAACAGGCCCTCCCCTCCCAATCCAACATTCTGGATATCTAGCATTTAAAAAAGTTATTATCGGACCTGTATGATGTACTGGGGTCCCATCATGAAGAAACCACATTTCTTGTTGCGTATCCTGTGGCACTTGACGCAACAAATTAGGTAGATGGTTTTGCAGAAAGTCTAAGTATACTTCCCCTGTTACTCGTTGGACAAAAAAATATGGTCCAATTACATGATTACCGACAACACCTCCCCAAACATTTAAAGGCCATCTAGTTTGAGAAGTATATCTTACAAAATGTGGATTTTCGGTAGGATAGTAATGAAAATTGTGTTTTTTTACACTTCCGTTTCTGTGAAATGCGGCCTCATCTGTAAATAAAATCAAATGAACGAAATTTCTTTGTTGGTTTATTTTGTTTTGAGCCCATTGACAAAATTCCAGTCGTCTTTGATAATCTTCAGGAACCAACTCTTGAAGTAGTTGAGTGTGATAGGGGTACATTTTTTGAGACTATCCGCTGTACCGTACGTCGTTCAAAACCAACCTGCTGAGAAATGGGTCGTTGTCCAATATATGGATTTTCGGTAACTGTTAAGAGTACATTTAATTGATTTTCCTCAGTCTGTGCACGTTTTTCCCTAGTATTTTCTTCATATAACACATTGCCAGTTTTTTCAAAACGCTCCAAAAGCTTTTCAAATGCCCTTCTTTCAGGTTGCCGTCTCTCTGGAAACCGTTGTTGATACAGTCTTCTTGCTAAGAGCGTATTCTTATCACTAGCTCTCAAAACAAAAATCATATCAACCATCTCGGCTTGCGAAAAATTCATAATTTACAATTTTAATTCAAGTTTTAAATCAATTTGCTATAAAATACACTAATGCATCACATAAATTATCAACTGACAATAAATAATGACGTTTCTGATGATCTCTATTATTTTTATATGCCACGCCACGCCGTCACGGCCAACTAACAACAAAACTTGAAAGCCTTTTTACAATAAAAAATGTTAAATTGTCATGATTTCAAAAACTACAATTTTTTGGAATATACACTCTTATACAAAGTCACCCTTATTTTTAATGCTAAATAAGATAGAATTAAAAAAATAGGGGTTTCCATTAAAAAAATGACTTTATAGGTTTTTTGAATCTACTTTTATTGTCCATTTTGATCACCCTGTATGAATGTATTACAAAAATATCAATACAGCCCATTAGAGTAGGTCCCCATTTCCAAGGAAACCAACCATAACTAATTGATAAAGGCTTCGTTTAGAAAAGATTTCCACTTATGTTTTAGCCTGCAAACGTCATTTTTGACAAAAAAATTGAAATTTGTCAAAAACGGTTAGACTTAGGTATAGGACATTATACATAAAATGTGTCTAAAATTGTATGTAGAATCTAAATATGTAATAATATATAGGGTTTTCTATTTAATTTTAATTTAAAATTACTTCTAAGCTTTTATGATCTACCCTGTATAATTAAAAATATTTTTGGAATATGCATCAGAACATATCTTACAACCTTTGTATTTAATTTTTTTTATATCTCTTTAAATAAAGGAGATATGGGACTTTGTCACACTAATGCGCCACCCTGTATATTTCAAAACCTAAGCATACAAAAATAAAAGACTGGCTCATCATTTAAAGTGAGACATTTTGATTCGCGTACGGTAATTTTAGTCATCGGAGCGCTTCATCTATGTCCTAGGTTTTGTCCTAGCGCAGCGCATTGAAATCTCCTTTATTCTTTAGGAAATAGGCCATTATGCCGTATTTTACAATAGATCAGACCCCCTCTAATGCTACGAATTAATTTAATGAAATTAGTCTCAAAGTTATTTTTTGTTAAAGTGTAAGAATATTACTTTTTTCCGCGACCACAACTAATATCATTTATTACTTGCTCTAATTCTCTTTTACTATTTTTGGAATAGTTACTATTACGTATAAATCTATATCGTCTGCGAATTGTGAAGTTTTTATATTCAATTTAATATTTTTAACTATATGCTTTACATAAATGATATATAACCAAACTGAGAACTCCTTTTGATTGAGGAAATAATTCACTTTACTTCTTAATTATGAATCTAGCATACTTTGAGCTTAATTAAGAAATAATATTTACTGTTTTGAATATTTGCGGTAAATCATGTGCCGAATCTCCATCGTTTAAAATCCTCTCACTGTTTCTTTGTGTTTGTCTACTTAATATTAAATTGCGACAGTTATACTAAGGCATCTTAATTCCTTATATAACAGAATATCTATTATAATTGAAATTACTGTAAAGAAGTGAACGTTTGTTTTAAAAACGCAATCTTACTCTCTTACTTCGTAAGTTCTTGGAACATGTGTTTTTTTTTGGACCGCGTCGGCTACGTGCAGGATTTTGGATTTTTATAAGTACGCGCAACGAGCTTAAATTTGCCATTTGTATTCCGAACGAATCATCAATTTCAACAACATTCCAATATTTCTCCTTGGTGCTTAACTTGTGTGTTCGATTTTGTGATTATCATTGAGTTACGGCGGCTGCAAGTTTATTAAACCTAAGTACACTTTACGGTATATTTTTCTTCTTATGCACGGTTTGTTACAGGCCAAATACACCTTAGACCATTAATCCCGTAAAGACAATTGGTGCGCACGGCGTAACTCAGTGGTGTGGGTTCTTCCTTAATGCTGCAAAAGGGCACTCGTCACAATTCCAAACACGTCAAGATCCGGTAAAAAGGTCAAAAAGGCGCCACCTGTTAAATACATTTATAGCGGGAAAACGTCATGAACTAGATCTTAATAATGGCGTAACAGGAAACCATCGTGTTCACTCAAAATGAAATACTCTCCTCCCTGAAACTTATACTCCAAAAAATATTTACGCAAAGTTCACCCAAACTTCAACAAAATCTTAAGCTTCCTGTAAAAGACGCAAGATTGCGATAATAAAACTAAAACTCATTAAAAGTTAAAATCATTGGCACTAATACCCAAAAATATTGACCAAAACGGTAATTAATTACCTAAAATTTACTAAACGACGAAATCGGGGTTGTAATCCCTAAATTCGAAAAAGTACACAGCTCGTTCTCAAACAAATAACTACGAATTCAATGTGCAAACGAAATGCGCGTACAAGCTCCACTTTAAAATATCTAAACGCATGCTTTTCAGCCACTAAGGTATGCAATTCACATGACACAAAAATGAACGAAGTTGCCTAAATTATTGCAAATTTCAACACAACTTAAATGGTTTGTTACAGGATGAAACGTTAGACGAACGCACGCATCTCTCGGTAAACACAATAATGGAATTTCTGACAATATGCATTAGAAATACATATTTCCAAGTAGAATACAAATTTTACCAACAAGAGTTTGGGATGGGTTCCCCACTATCAACCATAGTGAGCTATATATATATATATATATATATATATATATATATATATATATATATATCCAATTTCACGGAAAAAACCAAGGATGTGGCTTAGATACGCTAGATGAATTCCTAGATCATGTAAATAACCGCGCACCCTCCATAAAATTCATAATGGAATTGGAGTCGGAACAAAAACTGCCAGTCCTGGATGTACTTGTACACAGGAATGACAACACTTTCACGACAAGTATATACAGGAAACCTTCCCACACGGGGAGGTAACTACACAACAACTCCAATCACCACAAAAGCGTTAGGCGTGGAAAATTCCTGTACGATGGAGCGAAAACAATATACTCAAAACAAGAGGGCCTGAATAAAGAAAAAGAAAATATCGCTAAAACAATGAAAGAAAATGGCTACTCTAACCAAACAGGTAAAGGGTAACCGGAAAAGAAGAACCTAAATACACAGCGATAATACCATATATACAAGGTACCTCAGCCAAAATACGAAGGATAGTCAGCAAATACCAGATACGCACTGCCTGCAAATCGGCCAGATCGCTCACAGGAATACTAACCAAAAACATACCACACAATGAAGATCATAATTCCAAGAATTGTGTATACAACTTATCATGCGAATGCGGCAGAGCATACATAGGAGAGAGCAGTACACCACTCAAAGTAAGAACGCAGGAACGAACAATGTCCGCAAGGGCGAAACAGAAAAATCAATAATCGCCGAACATGTCTGGAACGAAGACCACCGCATCCAATGGGATAACATACAGATAGTGGCAAAGGACGAGAATATAACTTGCCGAAAACCACATACATCACACTAGCTGAAAATATTCATGTGGATTCCGATAATGCGTCAAGTGTTTGGGAAAAAATCATAACATATGAATTCGACTCAAGTGCAAAAACAGTCCTCAGGACTAAGCCGAAACGTCGCACCCAAAAAGCAAAAACTGTGGAAAAGGCCGGTCAACTCAACTAACTTCTTTACGTTATTTTATTGCATTACATGTTTTCCGTTTTGCACCACTCTGGTTGCAAAGTTATCAATCCTAGCCTCTTCTCTATTTTAATCAAATTAAGTTTCGTAATTTGTATTTTACGAAAACTGGGCTCTACACCCCATAACGAAGCGCATATTTTCAGAAACGCAAACATTAGGGTGTGGCAAGTGAGTGGAAAGTAATAATCACGATGCGCTAACCAAATACTCGCTCTAAAGTAATTTGGGCGTGAATTACTGCAAAATCTTGATTTTCTTTGTTGAGTTATAACGTTTGAGACAGACTAACTTCATAACATATTGAAGGACACATATAGGAATTGTGTGGATTAAACAGTGGTATCTTTCTGCGATTTCACCGGTTCAGCCAAACACGACTTAAAAAAATCTGGTCTGTTTTAGGTGCACTAGGTTAAGTTGACTCTCCCACATGCTATTTACTGAAGCTTCTTATTGCACTTCATTTGCACTCCTTTGTCTCACAGGTTTCTTGTTTTGCACTACCCAGGACGCAAAGTTCATGTTTCAATCCTAATTCTCCTCCTTCATATATTAAAATTAAGTTTTTTATATGTTTCACTTACATATATTGAACATTCTATACGTAGTTGCATTGTTCTCGTTTAATTCTTATATGCACCAGATTGTGCTGCTTTTATTTTCAATTATTTGTTTCACGTAAACTGGGACCTATCAAAACAACAAGGCTCTAAAGTGATTTGTTAATGAATTACAGCAAAATTTTGACCTGTGTGGATTATATAGCTACATCTTTGTGCGATTCCGCCTTTTGCAACCAAACACGATTCAAAAAATCTGGTCTGTTTTAGAAGTTGGCCTTCCTACTTTCTATTTACTGAAGCTTGTTTACGTTGTTCTATTATTTATATCTTTCTTGACTCTGTCTAAATTTCCTTATATGTCGAGGCAGTAGACGAATAACTGTTTGATAGTAGGACGATACCCTTAGTAGGGTATGCTACATCATCCGGGGCGGGACTTGGCCAGTAACCGGTCTGCTCACTATGGTATTACGCAAGAGAACAATACAATTTCCTCGGATCGACCTGCCTACAAAGACGCCCCGTTGCTGACGACTGTGCAAGGAATGAATGGCGAGTCGGTACGTGGAATGTTAGAGGTATGCATGGTAAAGAATTTGAAATTGCGAATTTAATGTACGAAATATACCTTGATATTCTGTGTGTCTCGGAGACAAAGCGCAAAGGAAAGGATGGTCCGGACTTGAGACTGAAGTGCATGGCGCAAAAGGAGTTGGGGTGATCGTAAGTGAAAGAGAGAAATATGTGTTAAACAATACGAATTGGTATCTCCTCGCGTAATATGGGTTAGAATGAAAGTAGAGTTTTGAAGAATTTTTCTTATTGGAGAAAGAGGCCAGGTGCGTGAAAACTTCCCGAATAAAATAGAGAACGTGCTGAACGTATGTAAACCAAACGAAAGAGTGATGATAGTATGGTATATGAACGGATGGGTCGGAGACCAAAGAGTCAATGAGAATGGTGAACGCCTGGTGAATATCTGTGTGGAGAGAAGGCTGTTTGGATCCAATACGTGGTTTAAACATAAAAATGTACATATGGATACATGGCAAAAAGGTGAATCCAAAAGTATGATAGACTTGATAGTGTATGATGAACGGCTTAGAAACCTGGTGAAAGACACAAAAGTAATGCACGGGTCGGGGTGTGGATCGGACCACTTTTTGGTTATATCTAGAGTGTGTTTAGGGCAAAAGTGGGCCTGGAGAAGAAAAGCAAACGTAGTGCGGTCGTCCAGAATTAGGGTAGACAAACTAATGGATAATGGTGCGAGAATACGCACATGCTGTGAGTAAAGCGTTGAATGTGAATGAAACAGTGTGGAACGAACAAATAAGACACCGACGCTGAAAGTGTATGGATAAGCTTGAAAAACTGTGTTGTCAATTGTGCCGTGCGGATAAGTGGAAGAGCGACTGTAGGTAGACAGAAAAAATGTGCTTGGCAATGATTGCTGCAAAAAATGAGACTGTATGAGGTGTACAGATTAAGAAACAAAGAAGCGAAAGGGGCAGTGAGAATAAGCAAAGAGGAAGTGATAGCTGTGGAAGGAGAGAAAATCCAGAAGGATTTTGAGGGAAACAAAAAACTCTTCTGGAAATCGGTCAAAAATACAAAATGTGGCGTAAAACACAACGCTGCAGGAGTTATTATTTTTCTAATTAATAGCATCAGCACAAAGTTTTCATTTTTTTTATACATTTTGTTTGCACTTGTATACACCATTTTCTAAGTTTGATGATTGATTCCGAACATTACTAGCGACCTCTTTTTCCTTCATATATTGAACGTTCTTTATGTTGTTGAGTTACATTCGTTCTGCACTACATAATTTTTCTTTTGAACCGTTCCGTAAGTTAAGCTTCGAACACATATTCTACCACTTAAACAATATTGTGTTTTCTGCACTATTAATAATATGCTTCCTAAAAAATGTTTGGTAGTGAATTCCGAACATTACTAACTACTCCTTCCCCCACCTTCGATTTATTGATGCTTTTTCACGTCGTTGCCTTGCATCCCATTTGCACTCGATTGCACCACATATTATTTATCTTGCACCATTTATGTTGGAAAGTTATGAACACATTCCGTTTTTCAACCTGCCCCATATCTTGACCCTTATACCGTCAAATTAATGAAAGCTTTTTATGTTGTTCGATTGCACTCGTTCAGCACTCACACGCAGCACATCTTTTTTTATCTTTTGAACCGTCCAGTAGGCTAAGATTTGAACAAACAACAATTACGCTCTCAGAAGATAATCTAGTCTGAATGTTACTAACTCCATACCTTGAATGTTTTATGTTCTTATGCATCACATATTTTTTTTTATTTTGCTGCGTTCTCAGACCATAGTCTCATCCCAACAAACAAGTATTTTCTTTACCTTTCGCTTGCATTTACACTGCGGGGCTATGCACCATTAATATTGTGAATGCTTATCAAAAAATGATCTATTCTGAATGTTACTAACTGACCCTACCCACCTTCAATTTATTGAACATGTGTTGTGTTGTTGAACTGCATTAATTCTTTTTTCATATGCACCACATTTTTTTCTGTTTCACCGTTAAGGTTGCGTTCCCGGACCTTGGCCCCCAATTCTAATAAAACTGAGTGTTTTATTTACGTTTTTCCTTGTTATTATATTACTCATTATGCACTACTAAAATTTTGAATTACGCTTTCCAAAAAATGTTTGACCATGGATTCCCTCCCCCTACTTTTGATTTATTGAAGCTGCTTTACGTCGTTGCCTTGTGCAACATATTTTTCCTTCTTATGTTGGAAGGTTATGAACATATCCTGATTTCCGACTCTCCCCACTTTAATATTATTTAGTAGTTGACACCTCTACCACTAATTTATTGAAAGCTTTTTATTTCAGATTCACTCGAACTGTACTCCAATGCACCAAATTTTTTTTGCTTCGTACGGGTTGACGGGTTATGACCAAATAGGGTTTACGGTTCCTAGACGCTACTTGACCAAAATTGAATTTTGTTTACCTTTTGCTTGAACCTATATTGTACCATTGTACAGGACGGCCAGGTTTTGAGCGAATAGTGGGTAAAGTGTATGAAGGAGTTAAAATACACAAAAATTGATATAGCTGTTCGGGATCGGATTTGTAGGGGCACCTCCTGTAGGTTATCATTCTTTTATCTCTTTATTTGTCAATTTATGCCTATTTCTAAACGTTGTTATAACTCATGTATTTCACTATCTAGATAGAGAAACAACTCCGAAGATATTATTATGCAATTTATAGCGTGGATAACGACGGTGTAGTCACAAATGGAATATAGTTTAAAGTTATGCCTTTCAAGAATGTGAGCACGATGATACTATTTTCAATAACTAAAAAATAAAAAATAATCACTGCAGTAATTGACATATTTTAAGGTGGCCTTGACAGTATGCTGTGTCGTTACTTTTAACCAATGCAGTGGCGGGTCCTGACATTTCAAGGTGGGTGGTCTGCACGAACCACAACCAGTTTAAAGTAATAATAATAATAATAATAATAATAATAATAATAATAATGATAATAATAATAATAATAACCCGATAATAAAAATATATATAATATCCATTTTTACATAAAATTGACAGGTTAATTTTAAAACACCCTCTATGTGTACGTTCTTTCTGATGATTGATTACTGAGCTGTCGAATATGCAGCTAAACTCGACGTTATCGCTGGCGTTTGCCACACACCGTGGGGTTTCCTCGATTTACTTCGTGTACGGATTTATCTTATTGCAACGAGCTGCAGATACGACTTGCTCGGAAATTATTATATATTAGTAGTATTATGAGGTCTATGATGCTACAGCGTTAACATTAATTCTATTTCAAAGTGCTGAATTTGTTATAATAAAAATGATTATCGAATTAAAAAAAAGGAGTTATCTTATACTTGTGCTTTAACCGTATAAATGTTACTTTGTACTGTCTTAAGTTTCATCACAATTACGTTGTAATTTTACATTGATAGTATTCAGCTTTGTGCTTCTACAAATATAAATTATGCAACAAACATGTGTTTTCATAACATAAACAATTTTAATTCAGGAGTTGAACTTTTGGAAAATCAACAATCATTACTCGATGAAATGAAAATTTAATATTTTTAATTAAATAATCAGTAAACGTTAAATGTTAATATTTAATGCTTAATGCATACATTGAGAATTTATTCTGGTTCAGCAGCTCAGCAGCACTAATGGAGGAGCCGCCCCTGAACCAATGTTTTTTTTTAAATAGGAGCCATATATTGTAACGCCCTTTCGGGTCCTTGACAAATTAAAATTCCACTAAGTGGATTTAGTTAATATACCTTGACTAGCTACAGTGCGTTGTGGGAATGGGTTCTGTTTTTTTAGACCCTTCTAACTCTTAAATAATTAGGTACAAGCAAATTTTATACATATATCTAAACAAAGTAATAGTCTGATTGACAACAAAAATACAATTCTGGAAAGAAAAGGAAAGTAAATTAATATTATAACAAAATGAATAATGTTATGGCGTGAAAATAAATTAAGGTTCTATTTTCTTGGCGGTTGTTTTCACTGGGCCCCTTGTAGGTAGATGACCAACTGGGTCGCCGGTACAGATGGTGATGGCCTCGAGGACACACGTGCTGCTAGGGAGTTTGGTTTCCTTTGGATGCGTTTCTGTAATTTGACGTCAGTTATAGGTTTTGGAGGTATAAACAAAGTGATATGCCGGTTTTGAAGTGAAAAATAACGTTATAAATGTGGTTAGTTTTACTTCGAAATACTACATGTATGTTCAAGAGATCAATTGAATAATTAAGGTTAATAGGTAAGTGGACGTTTGAAATGATTATTTTACCTAATAAATTAGGTTTGAAATTGAAGTTTGTATACTACAGTTTTTTTTTTGTAAGGGGAAATAGTTAATTAAGATTTGATTAGTTATGTGAATACCTGGATAGCAGGATTTTAGTATAATTCAATCAAAAACGGAAGTTTGAATTGTGACAAATTTAAGGTTACTGTCACGTTGACTAGGGACCTTGAACTACTTAGAGTACTTGATTTATATACACAGGGAGAATGTTCTAAATACTTCTAAAATCAACTAAATATGTACATAGGGTTGAAAATAATTAATTGAAGGCGAAATAATGCATTCCTTTTATTTTCCTTGAATGGAATTTATGCGTATTAGCAATGTTGCACCAGCTGCGGTGTCGATATCACGGAAGGTCAATGAAACTTTTATTGTTTGCATGAACAAGAACGTTATTCAATCTTTTTAAAGCATTCACTAATTGTGGAATGGTTTTAAATGGTTTCTTATGTACAGTTTTACTCCAACGTTTTAAATAAATTAAAACTAGGAATTAATCCTGTACAATTTTTAATATTGCCAGTATCGGTATTACGAAATCCACCTGTTTTAATTATTCACCTTCGGGAAAGTAAATTGAATTTTTTCGTTATGTCTGGATGTGTTTGTTTTAGATAATATTTATACAAGGAGATCCTGGGGATATTTACATATACAGGGGATTTGATTGTGAGTTCACTCGCGGCCAAGATAATCTCGAGCCGAACTTAGCAGACTCTTAGAGATCCTAATTATTCAGAGTGAATACGGACACTCTAAATAAGTAGAACTTTGCGAGCAATAGAGCGGGTTTGGGTTTGGAATTTGCTAATAGCCAGGTTAGGTAACCTCAGCTGAACCAGCGAATTCTTAGTGGTCCTATTTATTTAAAGTTAATTCGGATAATTTAAATAAGTGGAATTTTTAAGGGTGGGATAATAATAATAGGTGCTAGCATTAGTTTTGATCCTTCAGACCAGCTTCAAGCATCGTTGCATGAAAAGAGATCGATACCAAGCTAGTCTCTGCCGAAAGATCAGCTAATAGAGCAACTTGTTATAGGAGCTAGCCCCTCTTTAGCGTCAAATTATTTATTTAAGGATTGTTTATGTCACAGGAATTCTTTAAATATTTTTATGATACAAGTAAGATTTCGAAATGATGAAATAAGTTATAACAATGAGATAAATTGCACGAAATCGCTTTAAGTGTTGTTCAGGTTTGATATTCTCGAACAGTGAAATTTTCTAAGTACAGGATTAAATTACTATTAAAAGCGGGTTGAAGAGAAATTCTGATGGATATTCCACAAAGAAGTGTTTTGTAGAACAGAGTGTCGAATTATATCAAAAATGTGGCTTTTATACTAAGCAATGAAGTGGGGTTTGGCAAATTCATGTGCGATGGATTTGCACATATTAAAAAATGGGGACTGGTGCGCACGCAAAAGTACTATTTGCTATGATATCGGAACTAAAATAAATTGAATAAATTATTATTTGCGGAATTATCTCAGTAATATTTAAAGTAATAATAATTTATTTCTTACTACTTTTTCTAGGTCGTTACAATATAATTTTTCCTCCGTTACAAATCCTGCTCCTTGTGCATTTCAAAAACGTAAACACGATAATATTATTTTCAGTAACAAAAAGGTTACAGAATAAATACTGCAGTAATTGATATATTTTAAAGGAGCTTTGATAATGTGCTCCGTTACTATCTAAGCAAATGGTTTTTTTGTATTTCCTTTCTAACTCTTTTGGAAACCCTTTCTAATATTTAGCTTAAATACCATTCAATTTTAAACAAATTAGAGAATAACGAAATATCGTTGTTGCATAGTAATAAACTTTTGCTGATTAATATTGTTGTAGTTGAAAGCAATTATAAACATATTTGAAAAATAATCTTTAGTAATCCAAAGATCCAAAACATATGGTGGTTTAAAAATGATTATTAATTTTATTAAATACATAAATAAAAACTTTATCTCGAATAGGATTTGAACCTACGACATCTGCTTTGCTAGAGTAGCGCTCTAAAGTAGATGTCATAGGTTCAAATCCTACTCGAGGTAAACTTTTTATTTATGTATTTAATAAAATTAATAATAATTTTTAATTAGTTATTTACTTTTGATCTTATTCGTTAATAACAAAAACTTATAACAATAAAGTAGTTTAATTTATTGAATACTTATTATTTGGCAAATAAAATAAGAATTTTGACAAACATGAATAAAAAGACGGATTTAGTAAGTAACGTATTTTCAAATACATTCATATATACCAACAAGAGGAAAAAAAATAATTCGGAAAACAGGTTTAATCGAAATAATGAAGAGCGTTTATTAACCCATACAAAGAATCATCCTGTACATGGTATTACGGAAAATCATTACTGAAACAATAGATAACAGATAAATTAAATTCTTTGAGAATATAGAACGAATAAGGAATAAAACTGATAAGGATATTGAGTTAAATGAGATAGTGAAAACGGTAGGTACGTTGAAAAACAGTAAAGGAGCAGGCGTGGGTGAAATAACTGGTGAAATGCTAAAATATGGAGGTGTAAAGCTTACATAAAGATTGTATGCCTTAAGTGTGGAAAAGTGCCGATTGGTTGGAAGAGCGCGATCATTGTACCACTGTATAAGGGTAAGGGGCACAATAGTGATTGCAAGAACTACAGAGGAATAAGTTTGTGCAGTGTACCTGATAATGTATTCGGAAGAGTGCTGTTTGATAGAGTACGTGACACTACTTAAACTAAGATTTGAGATGTGCAGGGTGCCTTTATGCCAGGGGGCGGATGTGCGAATCAGATGTTTGCTCTCTAGCAGGTGATCGAGAAGTGTTTAAGTGTAAAAAAGAAGCTGTACTGTGCGTTTGTAGATCTGGAGAAAGCATATGACAGAGTGAATAGGGAGAAGCTGTGGAAAATATTAAATGAATATGGCATAAGTAAAGATTTAATAAACGGAATAAGGGCAGTGTGTAACGGTAGCCGGATATGTGTTAGAGTGAGAGGAGGTATGAGTGAACACTTTAATATTGAGCAAGCGGTGCGACAAGGCTGTGTGATGTCACCGTGCTTGTTGAATGTATACATCTGTTAGGATAGCATGTACCCATACAAATGGTGCAATGGTTGGTGACGTAAATGTACGCGTTCTGATGTATGCAGATGACACAGTCTTATTAAGTGAGAATGCTGATATGCTTATATATATATATATATATATATATTATTCGTAGACTGTTCAGTAGTCCTTCTGCTCTTCAGCCCCGGTCAATCCATCCTTGTTGGTGTTGGGATGTTTTGTGTTATTGTATAGTTTACAATCATGAGATGTGGTTATTTTTGGTGTGAAAAAATAAAAAAGATTTGTTTATTTAAACATTTAATAATGCGTTAATTGGTTTAAGTGTGTGTGTGTGTGTGTGTGTGTGTGTGTGTGTGTGTGTGTGTGTGTGTGTGTGTGTGTGTGTGTGTGTGTGTTTTGTTTAAGGGGGTGTAGCGTGCTTAGTGTGATTATTCGATTCGTTGTCCGGTTTCATGCTAGGTCGCCATCGAATAGACGGGGGGATGCGGAGGGCATATGGGATGTTGTCTAGGTACTCCTCGGGGATGCCGTCAAGGAGTTGTATAAGGTTCGCGGGGATGCTTGAATTTTAATTTAGGTTTTCTTCGTGGGAATTGGGGAAAACGGTAGTTGTAGGGTGTGGTAAGGATCTCTTTGGTAGGGATAGTGTCGGCGAAGGTTCCTTTATGTGCAAAGTTTTTCTGTAGTGTTTGGATTCTGTGTGTGATGGTTGGTATGTTTGCGTGTTGTGTTGTGAGGTCGCTAGGGTATCTGAGAGGTAATCTTTGTATGCGTCTGAGTATTCGGCGTTAACAGGAAACAATAGAGGAAAGGTGATTGGGGTTTATGTTAGTGTATATGGGTGCTCGGAAATCCATAACAGGGCGAATATATATTTTGTAAGTGTGTTGTAGTGTTTTGGGGTGGCAGCCTCTGATTCTACCCCAGAGGGCGCCCAGTAGGTTTGTTTTCGCAGTTTCTTATCGTGTTAAGTGTTCTCTGCACATCGGGGAGCCAGTTGAGGGTTCTAGTAAAGAGGATTCCTAGGTAGGTGACTTCTTGTTGGAGTGGGAGTCTTTCTTTGTTCAGGGCGAGGGAAACGTTTCTGGAGGCAAGGTTTGGGAACTTATCTTCGTTGTAATTAAGATGTCGGAATCGGATTATGTGGGTTTTGGTGGGATTGACGGAGTCTCTCCACCTGTTCGCCTAGTTGAAGTTCCGAAGGGTTTTGGATATGAGGCGGGAGGCCGTTTCGCTGTCCCGATTAACCGTCCAGAAGGCGGTGTCATCCGCAAACTGCGCAACGACTACTACGGGTTGTGTGACTTCGAGAAGTCACATTCCCGAAGTCACGCTGATGAACTAAAACTGCTCTGAGGAAGTTTTATATAGCCTGTGAGAGCATGGACCTAAAGGTAAACGTGAACAAAACAAAGATTGTGGTGTTCAATCGGGAAGGTGAAAAGGAGAGTAGCGTATTTACCCTGCATGATGAAATTGTGGAACAAGTGGACGAGTTGGTATATCTGCGTAGAATGTTCACTGCAGATGGTACAATGGATGGCGAGATTGGACGAAGGGTGAATGCTGGAAGGAAAGTGATTGGAAGTATATGGACGATAATGAAAAACAAAACATGATCGTAGCTGCGAAACAAGCAATCTGTAATAGCGTGCTTGTATGGAAGTGAAACATGGGTATGTAAAAAAACGTGAACATAAAGTCCGTGGACATGAGATTCCTGAGATGCGCGTGCGGTAAAACGAGATAAGATGAAGAATGAATGTGGACAAGAAAAGAAGATGATAGATAGGTATAAAAGTAGTAAACTATGTTGGTTTGGTCACATCGAAAGAATGAACAACGAAACGATTAACAAAGCAAAGCGAAGTTAGAGATAAGGCTGGGCCTGATAGGCGGGCGTAAAACTTCGCTGAATGTATGATAAAAGAAAGAAAGATAATGAGTTTTGAAAATAAAAGGGCATGTCAGAGACAGTATATGAATCTTGCGGAAGCTAGAGAGGTAGAATATGCAGGAATACAAAAGTATGCAGAAAGATTTTAAAATAAACGAGGCAATGATTATTGGGCGTACCCCGAGCGATAATGACGTGAATGTTCTGTTATGTTAATTATTTTGACGTTCAATAGATTTCCGGAAACCAGAAATTTCTCGTAAGAGAAATTTAGCAAGTTACACAAGAGTAAGTAATAAACAGGAACTATATTCTATAATTCTAGGCGTGCTCGTATGGGCATATTTTAATCACTCACTATACGATTCTAAATAAGTGTTAGAAAGCACCTTATTTTTATATGAACTTAACATTTATAATGTTAGTGTATATCAACTCTGTTTTTAATTAATTCTATGTCGGTACTGAATTTTTATTTCGTTAGTGACTACTTGTTAATATAATATAATGTTAGTAAGTTGAGTTAATTTAAAAATACCGTAGATCCTTCTTAGTTCTCATCGTTGGTTTATTATTAAGGAATTCGTCAGTTACTGTAGTATTTATTCTGTAATTTCGCAGTTATTAAAAAAAATATTATCGTGCTTATACTTTCGAAAATCATAACAAATAGGAAAAACAGAATTTATGTCATAATTAATTTTTTTTACTAGATCGTCGTAATCTGTGCTAAATGTATATAAACTATGCCTTTACTTCAGAATTTTGTTTAAAACTGATTTTCTTCACTTATTCCACCTTTCGTGTAATTTTACGGAAACAAATAGATATATATATATATATATATATATATATATATATATATATATATATATATATATATAAAATATTAAAATTCTTAATTCACTTGCCGAATTGTAGATACTCCATAAATCACACTTCTTAATTTTTTGAATACATTTATGTAATCTTTTATTACGCATCATTTTTCAAATATATTGTCGATTGCTCTAAATCAAAAAAATTAATCAGCAAAAAGCCTCCAAAATGATATTTATCAAAGTAAAATGAACATATCTGAGGACTATGACGTCATAATTAATTAAAAATAGTGGGGCAAGGCGGGGCGGGGGGGAGTGGGGTTGTGGGTGGGGCGAGGTGGGGTTGAGGACGGGGTCTGGTTCTTTTCGGCCGCCATTTTCAGCCCTTTGTTGACGTTTTAACTCCTAATTAGGGCCCTTTTGTCAGTATTAGGAGCCTTTTTGGCAGTCCATGCCCTGACGGTTAGGCAAATGCGCAATTATAGTGTTCTGACTAGAGTTCCTCAGGCTAGATCACGCCCCTTCTAGCTGATTGGTTATGCGCGCGTATAAAGCCCAGGCCGTACATTTGGATTGGTGGGCCTGAGGGTAGGTCACACCCACTGGTTTTGGATTGGTCCTTAGACTTCTCCCAGTCTGTGTTCTGATCAAATCAATGAATCAGATCAATTAACCATATCAATCAATCAATCTCGATCAAATCAAATAATTACATGTTGGGGGTCAAATCAATCAATCTCAATCAAGTCAATTGATCAAGCATTCAATCAAATCAACTAATCTAGCCAATTAATCAAATCAATCTCAATTAAATCAATTAATCAATCAATCAGATCAACTTCAATCATTCAATTAATCAGATCATTCTCAATCAGATCAATCTCAATCAAGCACGCCATCTGGTGCTGTATTTCAAGGATTAATGAATGTTTTCTGCAATAGAGGTTGATCGTGTTTCCTCCTAGCAGTAAATACATGCAGATCGCTGTAATAGTTAGAGTGAGAAATTCGAAATAGTATTTTAATAAGGGGGTTTTCATATTCAGTCAGAAGACATGTATAGGTCTCCGTAACTCGTGTTTGGGTCTTCTCCCCTTCTCGGGAACCTTGACGAGAAGTTTTAAATAGTATTATAACAAGGGGCTCTCATACTATCTCATTAGACAGGTACCGCTTAATCTTCCGGTAACGATTCTCCCACTGTATACACCTAGCTCCTATGAGCGACCGCTTACTTTGTAGATAAGGCTAATCGACACACAGAGCTGGTACTCTCTCTAAACGTGGGGGCACCAGCGTAAGAAAACAGTCGATCATCCGCAAATCAATCTCAATCAATTCAATCTCAACCAAATCAATCTCAATTAAATCGATCAATCAGATTAATCTGAATCAATCAATCTCGATCAAATCAGATAATTAAAAGTTATGGATCAAACGCACGGCTTGGGGCTGTTTTCATGCGCACGATCAATCAGCTGGAAGGGTCGTGATCTAGCTTAAGGACCTTCAATACTATATGCGTGCGCATTTGCCTACCCGCCAGGGGATGGACTGCCAAAAAGGCTTTTAATAAAGCCAAAAGGGCCCTAATTAGGGGTTAAAACGTACACAAGGGGCTGAAAAGGGCGGCCGAAAAGAACCCGACCCCGCCCTCAACACCGCGCCTCGCCCCACCCACTCACCCCACACGCCTTCCCCCACCACGTTTAGTTAATTATGACGTCATTGTTCTCAGGTGGGCCAATTCTACTTTAGGCGTTCGCTTACAATTGACGCAGTCACGTTTTTTGTTAAATTTGTTCTTAAACTAACTACCAGGAATGATTTTATATATATATATATATATATATATATATATATATATATATATAATGCTTTCAGTATTGTTTCTCTAGCTTGCCAAATACGCGAGTTATCACAATTTTTAGAAATAGGCAAAAATTGACAATTGGAACATAGCGAACAAATGAAAAGAGATAGAAAACAATTTATAAATCTAACTCATAACATCTATATCAGTTTTTATGTGTGGAGATCCCTGTACACTACTATAATTCCCAAGTATGTACGAAAATCGATTCCAAACTTTCCCGACCTCTAGATTTTGTTTTCAGTGATTAGACTTCATTCACTTTGCATTATATATTTTTTTCTTCTGCACCTGACATGCTAGTAATTTATGAACAAATTGCACTCATCGTAGGTGTGACTAGATTGGCAATGATAGTCAAAAACTTGAAACGATTAGAAATATTTTTGTATAATTCCAATATACACTGTGGCCCAAAATAATGGAGTACATTTTTAATTCAAAATTACTTTATTGTTTTTAGGGCGATTTATTTTCTTTTTACAGGAATAATAATAACCTAACATATCCTCAATAAGAGGGCACAAGGAATTGATTTACAGGGCTGTACTTATAAATTTTGTTCTTTAACGGTGTATGTAAGCTGGTTGCAAATTAAACCGATTTTAGCTAAATTTGAACTGATATGCCCTTTTGGTAGGTGAACTATCCAGAATACTTCAGTAAAACGAAACTCTTCGAATTTCTCGTATTTGCGAAATATTATTTTTTGATTGAAATATGGGAATAATACATTTTAACAAATAATACAATTAAGAAAAACAGCTAAATAATTTATAATTTAGAGGAAAATATTACCATGATTGTTTACCACTTCTTGTATTCGTCTGCACCATAAATTGATGGCCCCATTTATTGTACCCTGTTCAAAATTGTTCCAAACAAACTGCTCGATGGTTTCAAATTGTTGTCCGTCATACACATTTTGTTCGAAAATTCTCCCCAAATTGAAACAGGATTTAATTCTGGGCTGTTAGGTCGCCACATCTCCGCGCCAATATAATCCGGGTAATTTTCATTCAAGTAAATCCTTGTATTGCTGGAAGCGTGCGACGGAGCACCATCTTGTAGGAAAGTGTAATTGGCACAAACTTCTTCAATTTCAGGTAATAAGTGTTACATAATTTGTTGTTGGTATGTTTGTCAATTAAGTTTTACTCCGGCATCAACAAATATTAAACTAGATTTTCCCAACATGGGTACTGCCAAAGACACCCTAACACCTTTTAAGAAATGACTGTTTTTAATTCAAAGATTTTCTAATGGGATTTCTCTTTTAAATTGTACGTCAGCGTAGACCCTTGGGTATTTTTAGGTGGCCTTAAATAATACATTTTTTATCTGAAAACCTTATTTTTCTAATATCTTTACGAGAACGAAACTTCTTTGCAATAAATTACATCTTTCCAATCGTGTTTCTCTTACGTTGGCAGTAAGTTTTTGACAGTAAACTTTTTTAAATACTTTAAGATGGCAAGCTTCTTTAATGATTGTTTGAACTGAGGTACGCCAAATCCTAGTAATATTTGCAATTTTCCTAGTACCGACAGCTTGGCCAGGTTGCAATTTACTTACTCTATCAAAATTTTCTTCAATTCTCCAGCTTCTTTTCCTTCCTCTTACCCTTTTATGTTTAATAGACTCATTGTTTTCCATTAGATGTTTTAAAAATGTCCCTACGGTTACAAAGTGCCAATTTTTCTGAAGAAAATCGTTCACAATTTTTCTTGCGCCATCATTAAATTCTTCACGGTAATATTGAAATAAGATTCTGTCTTCTTTGCTTAAAACAGGCTTATGGACAAAACCAATTCCTTAATTCAACTTAAAACGTCAAATAAATTCCAGGATAACTTGTGTAGTGATGACTTACTGATGAATTTTGACACTTTTACTTATAAACGTCAAACAGATTCTTAACACATCAAATAAAGCTTACCGCTAATGTAAGGCACACACGATGGGAAAGATATAATTTATTGCTAAGAAGGTTGGTTCTCGTGAAGATATTAAAAAAATATGGTTTCCAGATGAAAAAATGTTCTATTTAAGGTCACCTAAAAATACCCAAAATAATAGGGTGTACATTGACGTGCAATTTAAGACAGAAATCGTATTACAGCATTCAAATTAAACTGTTATGATGTCTGTGGCAGTATCCATGCAGGAAAAAAAACATTCAATAGCATAAGAATGCTTTTAAAAAAATATTGTCTTGATTTTCCTCAAATTTCATATTTTTTTTTCCTTATGGCGAAGGTGCATTGAAGAAAAAGTATATTTCGCGAATCCATAGTCTGGTTAGATAGGAACCGGATATGAGTAGGCGCCACAGGATTTAATAAGGAAGTACTCAACTAATGTTGAAAGGAGAGTAAACCCTGTAAAGCCTGAAACAGGATTTACCAAAAAAAAAGAGAAAGAAATAAGAATGAAAGGGGGAAGTAGAAATGAGTTGACAATTCCCCCGATAAAGTAATTTTTATTGTCGATATCCTGACAAAAGAATAAAATAAAAAAAAATAAATAGCTTGTGCCCACGGCAAGTATAATTCTAAATTTCAATAAAATAAAAAAAAAGTAAAATTATTATATGCCCACTTCCGGCCGTTGTAAGATCTTACTGTTCGTATTCGGAATTGGCTAATTTAACACATAATCCCATTGGGATGTTTAGTAAGATAAAAAAATAAAAAGGAATTTAATTAATGAACTTGCTTGCCTTACGCTTCACACAGTATACAGTAAATTGGAAAGCTTGTTCGGTCCACAGTAAATAACTACAATAACAAACAAAGTAGTCAAGAAATTTATAGGAAGTAAATTTGCCCAAACAACCTTGTCCACAAGAAAAGTAATGTACATAACTCATAAAGATTACGAGATAAAAATTACGAATTCATATAAAATTAAATGTTTAACATTTGCAGTAGTTCACGTAATACAGATAATCATTACACCCGGTATAGTGCAGTTAAAATAGGAGTTAAATCGTTGGTTGAATGTAGACACAGAAGCTAGAATTAATAGTCAAAATGGAAGCTAAAACTGTTTAGGTGTGGTCTACCTATTTTAATGATTCAATTAAAGTTTTAATTATGATTGAGTGCAAAAATATTCAAAACTGAATTAGTGAATATATATACCGTTTTAGATAAAAGGAATTTTGTGAAAGTGAACTGCTGGAAGTACCTTAAATATATAAATTTAATTAAGAGGTAACAATTTTCGATTATTTGATTACAAAACTAATATCAATCCATTTATTTTCGTGGTAGGAATTCACTAAGAACCTCCTCGGTGTAATTGAAATTTGGAAACACAATCGTGTAACCAGGTGATAAAGAAAGAAAAAAATATCTGACCTTTATTGTTGAAACTATTACTTATTTGATCTTGCAAATTTCGGGTACCATTCCAATGATCTAGCAGCCTTGACGTATATGGTCATGGATGTCAGTAAGGCTCTTACACCTTCCAGCGGTAACCATGTACTTTGGATGTAACGTAACAGTAAAATGTGAGTAGAAAAATAGGTAGTACAGAGATGCTCGTACGTAGGTAGTACGGAGATGCTAAAAGAAGGTAGTACGGAGATACTAAAAGAAGGTAGTACGGAGATACTAAAAGAAGGTAGTACGGAGATACTAAAAGAAGGTAGTACGGAGATGCTAAAAGAAGGTAGTACGGAGATACTAAAAGAAGGTAGTACGGAGATGCTCTTACAGGTGACAAACGAGCCGATAGTGAACATTCAACGTAATTTCGATTGAAGTGTCTTTATATGTGAAGAATTAGTATTGAATGCTTTTATATTCGAAAGCTGAAGATGTGGACGAATGAATAATTTCAATTATATCCGCCTTTTAAAAGCATTAGTATGATTTTTACTTAATAAAGTATTGCTTTAAGTGAGAATTTTCCAAAAAATGATGCTTCAGCATCCAGAACCAGAAACGAAAAATTCTCTAGAAACTCAACATCCACCATCAATGGCGTTCTTAAAAAGGAAGAAAGAAAAATTCGGCCAACACCTTAAAAATCAATTTTACAAACTTGAGAAAATTTTTATTTAAATCATTGTTGCCAAAGTTAAAATAGGTAGAAAATATTTATTTATTATATGTATTTGTATTATTTAACCTTAAAAGATCCCAGGTTTCTATTTAACTGCTTTATATTAAATGATCCGAAATTTCAGAGATGTCGCTGAAGGTATTATTTTGACTTATTTGAACTAAAGTAAGAGATGGGTACAAAAGTTACATACGTTAATTTAAATGCAATTAGAAATGCGTAAAAATTTACGAAATAGTGAATTGGAAGCATTCAACCTAAGATTAAATTGCTATTTTTAGTAAGTAAATTTGACAAAATGACGAACGTTATCAAAAAGAGACGTTTTCTAATTAAACACGTAACAAAGAGGTTAAACATCCAAGATAGTGGAAAGTCTAAGGGTAAAACTTCCAAATTGGCGCAAGATCTAGAACAAGGTGGCAATAACCACATCTTGACATCACTTGTCCAAGAAGCAATCCAATAGAACTCAACCGCCGAAGTGGGATGCTAAATTGAAAACGCGAGCTTCCGATCCGCAATGGTGAAGGGATCACCCACAACAACCACCACCTACGACACACAAAAACAAAAGAATAAATAAATTCAACCAAAAACTAAAAACAGGTAACGTTAAATATGGTAATAAAGTCACAAAAATTAGTAAAGCCAAAACAGCAAAAAAGAAACACTCCTACTCATCAACAACATGTTTCGCAACTACCACACTTTCAAGTTACCGCCTCAATTGTTTTCCGATCAACCTACCAACAGCGATCTGAGGAGAGTAAAACGCACACCTCATAAACAAAACACCACACAAATCATCACAACCTAAACACCAACAAAATAAACTATCATCACCAAAAATTCGAAAAATTCAAAATCTTTGGAACACCTCACCGTTCAGTAATGTTATCTCCAAAAAAAAAACCGCCAATAACAACAACAGAAATCCGATAGAATGTTAGTATTCCAAAACTTCTTACGAAGTTTTTCCAAGAGCGCACTCAAATACATAAAGAACTGGGTCTATGACATCCAGCATACTTTATCCTACACATTTATCTCAACTTATCCCAAACATAAACTTGGTTATATACATCTACCTTAACGCACTAAACCTAACTCGAAATAATTAATTTAACCTGAAGAAAGAATAATTAAACCTAAACCTTCTAAACACATTTGCTTGTTGCACGAATCCTATATCAAGAATACGCACACGCACACGCACACGCACACGAACGCGCACACGCACACGCTTATCTTAATACAAAAAGACAGAATTAGTTATTATCAAATTGCAAATAAGATTTAGACACTTTTTGTGTGGTTGGTGACATTGGCATTGCTACTGGTGAGAGTAAATATCAATCAATCGTTATGGTATATTAGAAATTATAAGACACTACCACACTTGCTTTGCTTGTCTACAAATGTATATTTAAAAAACAGAATACTTATAAAAGCGAAAGGATTGCATTGCAACCTAACGAGCTAGTCAGAATGCAGGATTTCCGATAGAGGGGTAGGTAAGTTAGGCAGACGGCGTTAGCTAGTTTATTTTGGCATACTAGAATAACATCTCATCTACGCTACAGGGATGCAGATAAAACGGATGATGTAACAGATAAGGAGATGAAAGTTAAAGTAAAATGGGAACATTAGGAATATAGTTAAACATACCAGAGCGCAAGATTGAAGAGTGACACGTATTCGAAGAACACATCAGTGTATTACCATACTCTACCTGAGCTAGAAGATATTAACGCATACTGCCACACTGTTGGCCTGCCCTGTCTAGATACAAGTTGAACAAATGGAAAGTGTAATAGGAGGATTTAAAAAAGTAAAAGGATTGGTTTGCTTCTAAACGGACTAGTCAGAGTGCGAGCCTTCGAACGAAGCGTTGTGGCAAATGTACGTTGTACTGTTTTTAAAAATCTAATTTTGCACACTAAAATAATAGCGAATATTGACTGTATGGAGGTAGATAAAGTAGACATGGTAGCAGACGTAGCGTAGCAGAAGAATACTAAGCATGAGGTAAGGCCGTTTTTCTGGTTTAATATCAGAATTATTAGTATGGTAGCCCATGGAAGCAGTTGTCGATTGACGAATGCTACTCACTTGACGTTTAGTATGAAAGTGCTTTTCAGTTTAATCAGTGTTTTTAGTCGCATTTCGTATTTCGGTGTCAAAAAATGAAGTGTACAGCAATATTTTCACTTTGCCGTCAGCCTTTCAGCGCACATTTAAAGGACTATATGATGCTCTGATGATCTGTTATGCACTTCACCGCGAGAAATTAGTATGGAAGAGGGTATTTTACAACATACTATTGTACGAGTGTTAAAAAAGCACAAATTCCACCCAAACAAGTTAATTTTACAAACACTACACGGTGGTGAGTATAATCGGCGTATGGAGTTTTGTATGTGGTTTTAAGCAAGTCTACAGTCAATCCACAAATTGAGGGATGTTTAATAGACACAACGAGCATCTCTGGCCACAAGAAAATTCACACCATGTGGAGCAAAGAAAACCACAAATTAAATTTGGATTTAATATGTGTTATCGGATCTACACTTTTTGGTCTATACGTTTTTGATGGGATTTGAACCGGTGAGCGTTGCCTTCATTTCTTACAAAATGATTTTGAAGATATGATATAGATGAGGTAAATTTGGAGACTCGCACTATTCTGGAGTGGTTTCAACACGATGGCGCACCGCCTCATAATAAATTATTTAGATACATTTCCCGACTTGCAGATAGGAAAAAATGCACCAGTTGCATGGTCAGCTCGATTACCCGATCTATCTGTTTTTGATTTCTATTTGTGGGGAATAATAAAGGATAAGATGTATCGAAGGTCGTATGAAGCAGTGGAAGATCGTAGAGGGGCCGTACTGGAAGCTTTTGCTAGTATTAATAGGCATCTTTGAAGAAAAGCCACAAATTCTGTTCTAAAAATGAACATAATTTCTCACTCCTAATTGATTATGAGGCGGTGCGCTATCGTGTTGAAACCACTCTAGTATAGCGCGAGTCTCCAAATTTACTTCATCTATCATATCTTCTTATTTATAATGGTAATAATTTTGAACGTATTTACAAATATCTTTAGGTAATGTTTGTGCCATTTCTGTTCCATAGCCAACTTTTTTAGTTGCTAAATAATATTTTTAAATTTTTTTTTCCATTTTGAAAAGTTCAATGTAATGATTCATAAAACATTATCCAAAGCGTAGTGACACGTTTTGCACCCGTAAATCAAATTTATTTTCATGGTTCATCATATTAGAATATGATTTTCATTTTTCAATCACCAACGGTTTCCATGGCCTACCATACTAATAATTCTGAAATTAAACCGGGAAAATGGCCGTATCTCTTTAGTTTTTTCAAAATAACTATGTCATATGTTGTATTATTAGAAAGGACGGAAAAAACCGTTTCTTAAGCAGTCACAGCTAACCATTATTTCCATTTAAAAAATGCAACTGCCTTGTAAAGAACATAATTATCTAAAATTTTCTCATTGGCACTTTTATCTTTAAATGGAAATAATGGAATTATAAGCAATTTAAAGAAATTGTGGAAAAATAATGTTTTTGAAGTATCTAGTTTTAGAAGAAAACAAAAGGTGCACTGAATTGGCCTCATAATACTGAAAATATTTCTCTTTTTAACAGTCTTTCTATCTAGTTTCCGAGATCCCCATAGTAGATAGACATAAAAAAATCACTCTGTATACGTGTCCTATTTTTTTCAAATTTTTAATAATCATCTATGTGGGGTAATCAGGCACGGTTATAGACCTAACAGAAAAAAAATACAAGTATATGTAGGTTTAGCAATTGATCTTAATGACATTGTTGTCTTGCACGTAACATGGCTACTGGTAAGACTATGACGGTTGCCGCATACAGGACATGCTCTCACTGTAAGTCTATTTTTGTTTTGTACAATTACACTGAAATCAAACAATCTTACGTTGAAATTTGTAGTTTGTATTATTTGAAGTTTCTGAGCATTATAGAAAATCGGAATTAAAGGACTCTTATCCCGTTACAAAAAATAAATAGCGTGATTATGTAAAAAATTAATAAATAAATTTTTTTTTATTGATACATTTTGTGATTGTCTTTTACTAACGCATTAATAACAAAAATCTGGAATTGGGGTTTAAGCTGATATTTGATATCGTTTTTATACTGAGTGGGTCTTTCGTTCATTCGTTGTTTTGTTTGTCCAATAAAATATAAGTGCAGTGTTTTTAAACCGATGAGGACTACAAAGAGGTAAATAAATCAGACATAGAAATAGACTTAGCAGATGAATAAAATGAAACATGAATGTAGTTTTAGGGGTTGATCTTGAATAAATTGTCATCTTGCACTTAATATTGTTTGCTTTTAACCTCATTCGACTAAACTTATGATGGATGCCGTATTCAGGACATGCTCTTAGTATAACTCAAATAATCCCATGTCCAAATTTGTAATTGTATAATTTGAAGTTGTAGCTCCCCCCCCCAGGTACCTTATCGTGAAAAGTGTAATTTAAACTTATTTGCAATAATGCAATTTCAAGAACAAAACAATCGCTAAGTGATTTATCTGGACTTTACTGACCATAATGCTATTATTACTCAAATTCATTGCTTGCCTTGCATCGACTTTTCTGGTAATAATTAAACCATTAGAATTTATTTAGGCTTGATGGGGTTAAGTGTTGCATCATATGGGACAGGTAAACAATGAAACTACTCAAATTTAAATTAACGAGCTTTGCGAAATGATAGTTCAACCCGTTATTGTACTATTTTGGGAAAGAACCACCAAGAAAACCCAATTTATTCATAAATGAGTAATTGCACAAGTACATTAATAAATCCGATAACACAAAAAACAATGAAAGGGTTCAATATATAACAAAACACCATCAAATCAGGTTAAAGTGCTTTCAAAATTATAACATTAAGAAGAAAAAAAAGCACAAACACAATAAACAAACCAATGTAATCACATCTACAATTGTGTCATAAATAAATCAGAATAAAAATTGTAATACCAAACATGTAGCCCTATATAACCAATTATGCCGGTCCTTAAGTAGATAAGCAAATAAAACAATAAGGCAAATTATGGTACATGTAAAATATAACAATAAAATTGCACAGGAGATAATAAGGTAACTGCAAGAACAAAAAAAAGGTCAGGGAATTTACACAATTGAGTACAATTACAATAAATTACATATAAAGAGAAATTAGTTCGCAGGTAAACATTTCTACTTGAACAAACTGAATCAAAGACAAAAAAACTCACTAAAACAAAGCCTTACAAGAGTAAGTGCAAATAAATAACAACGTGACCGATATACAAGCTTGAGTGACTGTGTAAGAAAAATACAGCGTCCATTTATCAGGTTACACATCCATCTATACAAAAACAATAAAAGCAGTAAAAATATAGTTCGAGTTGTTTTAATGGTTACCTGGACCCGTACGTAAGTAGATCAATCGGTAATTGCCTATTTACAATTGTAACCGAAAGCTATCTTTTGCACGTTTGTCCACTCCTACCTCTACACAAATATAAATATAATCAACAAACAACAATGCGAATTCGCCCTAGTACATGAGGGAGGGAGCCCTGTACTGTATGACGCTAGCCCTTTTATTTTAACAGATTTCAACTTAATGAGCCCGCCTGCGTAATGAGATACTTTTTGTAAGGCAATGCTTGATTTTTAATACTTTACATTGGCTTGTAGAATTATATGCTGCGATTAAGATCCCTAGTTACACTTGAATTGATCACATACACAAATGGTTAACATACGTGGTTTAACTTCAAAATGGTGACTGTTATTTATAGATTAATATTTGAAAAGCACATTAAAACCAACACCTGAAAGAAAAGACAAATTCGCCTTGGTTAATTCAAAAGAAAATGTACACGCAGAACAATATTTAAAGACAGAATGTTTACAATGATGGTATTTTCATCGAACAAACAGATCGATTTTACTCAATCAAAACCCTAACTGTAACAGCCTTCCCCTCCGATTTCAAACTAACTATATGTACTCCAGAAAAACCATCCCTGTTTTTAAAATGTAATAAAAAACAAGAATCTATTACGTGGGAATATTTTTCACATTCCTTTACTGAACGAAATCTTAATTTTAAAAATATACATTCGTCCGTAACAAACCCTACTTTTAGCTCTCGAGTTTTAAAGTACCAACAAAGAATCTTTTGATCGTGGTGTGTACCGACACAATTAATTATTAAACTAGTGACATTTTTACATCAAGAATGTGCGTGTACAAATATTCTAGCGGACATCTATTTCTACACAAACATGTTTTTCGTTTCCTTTTCTAACCCTTACTCAAATATCAATTACGTACATTCCAATATTTCTTACATAAAACACATAAAATAAAATATCACGAAAACATTAGCAAATTACGACTTATCAAGGTATTTAAACCCGTAAATTATCCTTCCTATTGCGGTAACAATTGCGATTTAAAATGTTTATTACAATAATATTTTGGCGGTCCTCTACCTACAAAGTTTTTTGAACATTATGCAAAACGGAATTAAAGGGTTTATATCAGATTGAAAAAAATTAATGGTGTGACTATGCAGCATTAATGAATATATTTATTATTTCGACACATTTTGTGGCTAATTTTACCCGTCACATTAATAATAAAAAAAATTAAGGATCGGGAAGCTGATATTTGTTATTGTTTTTATGCTGAGTGAGTCTTTCGCTCATTCGTTGTTTCGTTTGTCCAATAGAGTATATATCGCATCTTAAATTAAAGCTCGGAAATTGATCGTATTCCTCTCGAGGCGAAATTCAGTTATTTATATTTATTGATTAATTCGTATCATTAACGAATCTATTCTAGTTTCTTCAATAAATAAGTTCTAAGTGTTACGTTTAGACCACTTTAGTAATTTATTTCTGTGGGTAAAAGCACATTTTATCCCTTTTGCAAATTTTACAAAACTTTCTTTTCCGTTCATTAACTTTTACCTAGCATTTGATATAGATCTGTTAACTACAACAGATGTTTTGTAGGAACGAAATAAAAAGTAGGTCACAAACTAAATCACATTGAAAATAATTTAAACCGATTGATCAGAGAGGAAGTAATCGAAACGAAACGATTGAATTACTATGGTCGTATATCGAATATGAAAAGGTCACGTTATTAATTTATCTCATTTTATGTAACATTCAATCTTGAACTAGATTGATTTTTGTTTATTACGTAAATAACAATGATGTTAGTGGTCATCAACCTTGTTAAGCTTGTACTATCACTAACATAAATATTGTTACTTTTTTATAACTTTTCTTTAAATTTGTCTTAATTGATTTCAGTAATTAGATCACCCCTATTGTTGAATTAATTTGATTATTGTTATTACTAGTCTTTTGCTTAATTCATTACCTTCTTTGTTTTTGCTACGAAATTAATTATTTACATTAAGCTGAGTATAATTATAAAAACTATATTGGTCATCGATTAGGTAATTTACTTAATTTTGTAATTAATCACTTCATTTATGTAATTATCAATAGACTAATTTTTATTATTTTTGATTTCAACAGGAAATGCCTAATTTTTATAACAATTTGACTGCGTACGTCCATATCTATCTTTATTTTCAAATGCCTAATTTAACAATATACGAAATTGAATGGATTTTCATATAATTACACAGATTATAAGGGAGCAAGCAATATCATTTCAGGGATGCTTTACTAATTAGTTATTTGAGTTTGTTACCCATTAAGAAACTAATTTAACTTCATGTTACAATTGCACTTTATAATTATACACTCTCGATAATAATTATTTATTCTATCAAACTTACGACGTATACTATATAATTTATTATAATTAAAAAATAATTTTGTAAAAGCGTTATTAGAGATTGTTACTTTAAATTTTTTATTCCATCGTGATTGATTATCTTTTTCTTTCTGTTTTAAATAATACGGTCATCTATTTTTATTATAAAATCAGGTCAAGCATTTTTGTTTTAAGCTTGTTTTACCAATATCCGGCTCGAAGGACCAACAGTTTATGAATTTATGTAGGATTTTGTGAATAAAACTGCTTAGAAAGAAAGAGTATGATTTTTTTATGATCATTAATTCTGATCGCTCGCGTTCATCGTGCGTGATATTGTTTAGGCTTGTCAGGCTACTTTTAGTTTCTTTTAACACGTGCTGTTAATGAGCTATATCGTTTAGGTTTGTTGTGTTTATTTGTGAATCCATGCAACACGTTTCGGAAGTCATTGCAGTTTGCATGCTCAGAGTTGGATATTTCACATTTACCTTTACTGCTTTGTTTGGGTTTACAAGAACAATTCTCAGTGTATTAGTAGTAAGTATACAAACTAAAATTACTTACAATTTTTAACAACCTTAACCCCGTCCTACTTTACTGGAATTCGATTTTAAGAAGTCTTTAAGGTTAAAGACCTTTAGTCTACTTACCGTTTGTCGTGATGGTTTAGTCAAGATTATTGACCTCTTGTTGATCAGCTCTCATCGCTAATTGGTGTTCAATGACCTTCATTACTGATTAGGATGAGGTGATCGGAGGTTGAGGATGTTATCAAAAGGCTTGAAATCAATCAAAAAGCAATTGCCAAAACAATACTGTCAAACAGCAAAGTCAAGTTCATTAACGTAATTATCTATTAGATTAAACAACACCTGAAATTTAAGGTACAAACTATAGTCTAATAAATATCAACTAGTGGTTGCTGATCTCGAACGATCGTAAAATCAGATTTTAAGATCTTAATCCGTAGTTATTTAGCTAATGATCTTTGAGATATAGCGTTTTGAATGGTACATTAGCAGAATTTGGAATATAATAACAGCCAACTAGAACATTTATACAAGAGGTCAACATTTTCGAGGTCAAAACTTAAGAATATATAACGAAGTCGAGGTAAACCAATGGTCGATAATATTTAAGGATATTTAAATTTGAGCTAGCCAATAATCGTCAACAAACTAACTAAGAGCGTAGGAATCGAAGGTCATTAATATTAAATTATTTTTCAACTGCAGTTAGAGACCGTTCAACAGTACCTGTTCCATAAATGATGACGATTCTTAAGGTCAATGTTAGTCAAAGTTTCTAGCTGATCAAATTCGACTAAATGACAATAGCCATCAACAATTATGAAGGTCGAAATGTAAAATAAGGTTGCTAATTTGAAACAAGGCAAATAGATCAACGTCAACTGCACGCAGTTACTCTAAAAATGGTCAAGGTTAATTAAAGGTTAATATTTTTTGAAAATGTTCAAGATTAAGTTAAGTAGGACGCGTAAACCTACAACAAATAATCTCTCAGTTTTTCTAACAGAAAGTAGTTATCTTACAATCAGATGACTAATAGAATATCTAACCAGGAAAACGTTAATTGTTTAGAGATAGCTCTTATTTATTAACATTGTTTTGCTATAAATAGGTTAGGGTGAGTTATAATGGATCTTGACTAATTTCGAGTTCCAGAAATGTTGAATTTTGTCGAATTTAGTCAGCACTACTATTTTACTATTTGACCTTGAAAATTATTAAAGGTCATTCTTTATAACTGACGTTGACCTTATTTTATCCATTTGGCCTTCAAACTTGTTTTACGATTTATTCCTGAACATAATTCGAATAGCCTCATGTTGATCTTGGAAGCTTCTGTAGAGACTGTAACCCTGTCATAGTTGTGAGTTGTAGTTTGGTTAAGGATATCTTGATCCCATTTTATGAGAATAGTTTCAAGGTGATGTTGGGCACCCTCTTTATTGAGCCGATGACCTTGAAATGCCTTCTCTTTCTTGAAATTAATATTTACTTATTATAACCTTAATTGTTGCAGTTGCAAAATAATATGTTGACACATACAGACTTTAACTAAAGGTATTCTATATTAGAGAATAGTCTTGAACTTTTTTTTGAACTAAATCGTTATAGCGTATTAAAGGTCCATCAAAAACCTTCAATCTCTAATACGTGTAGAACTTAGAGCGAGTGAACGATTTAAAATAATTTTTATGGTCAAATCCCAAGAATTCATGACAAGGTCAAGATTAATTATTGACCCATTGTTTTGAACTTAAAGTTAGGCCAATAACCATGAAAAACTTAAACAAATGTTCCCCCGAACTAGTACCAGTATATACGATCTCTATGTCTTCTGGGGAATTCCCTTCTTCATGGAAGTTAGCAAACGTTCAACCTATTCCCAAAAAAGACGATAAGACCGATCCCTCAAACTACCGACCAATTGCCATCACTTCCATTTTGTCTAAAATCATGGAAAAAGCCATCAATCAGCAACTGCTCACGTTCCTTGAAACTAACAAACTCCTTAGCGACCACTAATATGGGTTTAGGCAAAGTCGTTCAACAGGTGATCTTCTTTCATATGTGACCCAAGTTTGGAACAATACAGTAGAGTAGTCCGATGAAACAGTTGTAGTCGCTTTAGATATCTCAAAGGCATTTGACCAAGTTTGGCATAAGTGTTTACTTGCCACACTCACCTCGTTTGGGTTAAATCATACGCTCATCAACTGGATTTCTAATTTCCTTGATAAAAGACGAATACGTGTCGTAGTAGATGGCTTTTTTCAAAAGAAGTTAGCATTAACGCGGGCGTTCAACATATTCTCGAATGGGGAAGCAATAATGTAGTTAAATTTAATGCTAACAAAACTCAGTGTTGCCTTGTGTTCGCCAAAAAAGATCGACTATTTCCTGTTGTAAGTATGAATGGCTCAGTTCTTAAGTTTTCAGACTCTATTACTCTGTTGGGTATGACTGTATCTTCAAATATCTCATGGGTTGACCATCTTTTGCCAGCTACCAAAACAGCTGCTCGTAAAATAGGCTTTTTGTACAGATCTAAGCAGTGCTTTACCTCTCGACAGCTCCTTCTGCTGTATAAGGCCCAAATTCGGCCTCATCTGGAATATAATTCTCACCTCTGGGTTAGTGCTCCCCAATACCCTCTCGATATCGTTGATCGTATTCAAAATAGAGCGATTAGGCTTATAAATAACCCGACCTTAACTTCTCACATACAGTCCCTTGAGCATAGAAGGATGGTTTCAGTTCCTTCTTTGTATTACAGTTATTGCAACGGCTATTGTGCTGCTGAATTATATTCTGAACATTTTTTAATAGATGTCATCACTTTTGTAACATTGATATTAAACAATTCTCAACACTAAATTAAAAAACTAGGACACTGTGGACTAGAGGTTATTATGATAATATTAAAGGTCAGTAATGAAAGCTGAGTAAGTCAAAGCCACAAATGATACGAGGTCACGCGTAAATGCAGATTAAACCTAATTCAAGATTACAAAAGAATAGGCGAAATAACAGATACTCGTGATCGTCTCTTTGACCAAGTCGTCTTATAAATGGTGACGATTCTTACGTTTATAAAGCTTACAAATGACCAGAATTGGCTAAATACCAACAACCATTAGCAAATAGCCCAAACAAGATTGCGACTTAAAACAGGGTCAAGGTCTATTAAAAATCAATAATATTAAATAATTTTCAATATTAAGTTGTTGGAATTAGGTCCAAGGTTATAGTATCAGGAGGTTGCTTATCTTAAATAGGGCCAAAATCAATTAGAGTGGAATAATCTAAAACAGGTTCCTTGGAGCAACGTCAACGCCCGTTGGACGTTGACGCTGAACATGTTTTAATAGATATCATCACTCTAGTAACATTGACATTAAGCAATTCTCAACATTAAATTAAAAAACTAGGACACTGTGGACTAGAGGTTATTATGATAATATTAAAGGTCAGTAATGAAATCTGACTAAATCAAAGTCACAAATGATACGAGGTCACGCGTAAATGCAGGTTACACCTAATTCAAGATTACAGAAGAATAGGAGAAGCAACAGATGCTCGTGGTCCTCTCTTTGACAAAGTCGTCTTATAAATGGTCACGATTGTTAAGGTCAACGTTTATAAAGCTTACAAATGACCAGAATTGGTTAAATACGAACAACCAACAGCAAATAGGCCAAACAAGATTGCGACTTAAAACAGGGTCAAGGTCTATTAAAAATCAATAATATTAAATCATTTTCAATATTCAGTTGTTAGAATTAGGTCCAAGCCAAATAGAAGTACTTAATTAAAACTATTCTGGATTAAATAAAGGTGAAAATTCTATATAAATTATGGTAATCAGGAGGTTGTAATCGTAAATAGGGCAAAGGTCAATTAGGGTAACTAGTAATAGTTTTTTGGAGCAAGGTCTACGTAAGCGAAAGGTTAATGGTTGTTACTATAAAAATGATTAAAGGTCAGTTATAAATGCTAAGTCAATTAAGGTCACTTTATGGTAATACAGTTAAAGCCATGTCATAAACGGGGACAACTCTTAAGGTTAACATTTATAAAGTTTACACCTGACCAAAATCGACTAAATACCAAAAACTATCAACAATTTGATGGCAGATTGAATGTATAGGTCAAGGACATAATCCTAATTGACTAATTTTACATTTCAGGCGTTTAAAATGTTGAAGGTTATTGCCACGTATGTAGTCACTTTGAAACTTGTTTACGGTTACTTGGTTTAGATGACGTTGACATTTTTCTAACAATTTGGTCTTGCATATTGTTTTTAGGATGCTGGTTTTAACTGATCATAACCATACTACTTGCGATTAAAACAATTTTCTGGCCAAACTGTTGAAATTTGCCAAAATTAATTTGCAAGGTCAAATGGTGGTAACGAAGTTCGGGTAACGACATGCTGTTATCTATGACCAATTAAGTACTAAAATGCTTTGGTTTGTCAACCCTGTTTGATTTGTCACTGAATATTTTTTAATCTTTCTTTTATTCTATGTATTTTAACCTAATCATTGTTAAAGATAATTGAGCTACAATTAATCTGGAAAGCCACCTTTAGAGAGTGGACTTACTATTACCAATTCGTTACAACGAACTCTATGCCTCTCACTCTAGAAGATTAGGACGGTGTAAGGGAATCTAGAGGACAACCGGTGGTCGATAAAATTCAGCGTACTAGAGCTAGGTCAATCATAGTAAATAAACTAATCTAAGCTAACTACAGGGAGCGAGTGCAATCAGAAGGGCTAAGAGTAACATGAAGTCATTGATACTAAACAATTTTTAAGCTCAACATGTTGAATGAAAAATAAAGGCAAGGTCGTGTAAAGGTCACTTTCAAAGTTTAAATTTAGGTCACAGGTATTGATACTGATGAATTTTAAGAACAAGTACTAAAAGCTAGAAAGTCAATTAGTAGCAATAGTTAAACTATGAGGATTCGGGATCAAAGGCTGTGTCGCTTATTTTGTACTTTAGTTTGACCTCAGTTGACTCCCAGTTTACGGTAACACCACAGTTGTAGATTGCATCGCTTATTTGGCAACACCGCAGAATTGAACATATTCATCCGTCTCGGTAGAACAACTGTTGAGCCATGGGTTTTTAAAATTTCAGTTTTGGATTAGGTCGAAATAGAGCGCCCTTGTAAAAGGGCGGTGAAGTTATATACTAAATTTAGGAAAGACACGGTTGAAAAAATACAAACTTTACTCTGAAAAACTGAGAAAATAAAATTAGTGTACTGATTTTCTAAATAATTAAACTGTGTGACATTTAATAAAACAATCTTTTGGTGCAGACCAACATCACGCTTACGGCATGTAAAATTTGCTTTTTCATGACATACAAAGCAACGTTGTTGATCTTCGTTGTATAATACTAAGTGATCAACCTGGTCATAGCGAGAACATGTGTGCTAATTTTTAGGAGGTTTTGAGGGACCCTTCTTGGTCGTTCGGTTTCCAGTAATTCGGTCGTAACTGATCTTCGAAACTCCAATTGGTCTAATTTGCTGGCATTGATTTTGTGGCAAGCGTTTTGCATAGCTATTCTATGCAATGATCAAGTAATCGGAAGTACCATTTCCTTCCTCTTATTGTCACCCTATGCTCACTAAGATTTTGGTCACCCATATCTACACCTCCCATATTTTCATTGTTTTGGCTGATCTACATAAATATACTTTTTTCGGATTGGGAGAATCTCTTTACCTTATTTAGGAGAATTACTGATGAAGCATTGGAAGCAACATTTACAACATTGTTGTTCCATTTACAAATGACAATTTCATTATCGGCAATGGCATGTTCAAACAATCCCCGCTGCTTCTTTTTCATTGTTGCTTCATTGGATAGAAGTGAGCGTGGGAGTCGATTTTTCTTTATTGTTCCGGTAGATTTTACACCACTTACTTTAAGCTCTTTGAGAAAATAAATCGAATGACTTGTATAGCGTTCTAAGTAGCACATCTGCACACTACAACACAACGCAAGATCCAAGCCCCAAATGTTTGTATTTTCCAGGTAACGTGTACGAGCAATCTTGGTATAGATCGAAATAAATTATGTAGTATCCAGTCTTCTCGACCGTAGTAAGGTATCGTTTGCAGATTTGTGAGCTTTATCCAACTTATTGTTGCTTTGCAGTGCATATTGCTGACAATAAATTGAAACCATTCACGTTATATTGCATCACACATCGATTTATTATCTGTTTTGCCAGAATAGAATTTTTTAATGAATGAGGCGGTAATAATTGTGCATTGTTGATTATTCTTTGTTGTAGCGCTTCCAGTTTATCGGGTCTGCTTTTGTACACCTTAGATTTTAAATGATCCCATAAGAAAAAATCGCACGATGTAAGATTCAGAGAGCTTAGAGGCTATTCCACAGTCCCTCGTCTACCTACACAACGATTTGGAAAAACTTCATCTAAATATCTCCGCACATTTAGAGGGTTGCGGAGTGGTACCCCATCTTGTTGAAACCACAGATCAACATTTGGGAATAATTTGCTCTTGGAATAATTGTAAATACCGGTTACCAGTTAAATGGCCATTTACAAAAAAAGGAGCAATAATGTGATCACAGCAAATCCTTGCCCATACTTTAATTTTGTGGCCTTTGGGTATGCTGTCGGATCATCCAATGGGGATTTTAAGCCGACCAGTAACGACAATTATGTCTATTACCCGTCTAAATAAAATGTGGCCTCGTAGGAGAAGTCGAGAAGTTTTGAGTGATTATTGGTGCACTCCATCATAAGCTCACAAAATTACATACGTCGGTCATAGTCATCTTCTGGCATTTCCTGTAGTAAAATAGGTTTATAAGGGTGCGGTTTTTCCCCTTTCAGTGTACTATGTATGGAACCATTACATAAGTCGTGGTTTAGAGCCAGCTGATGCGTTGAAGTGTATGGATTTTCTTTCATTTTAACTATACAGCTAATTTTCTTTCTTCGTTTGTTACCACGTTTGGTGGACCAGATTTTGGAAGATCCTTGATGTGACCTATTTCCATAAATTTCTTTACTATTTTGCCGACTAGCGATTGAGCAATTGGTGCTCGAGCATTATTAAAATCTGGATTCTCTGCGTTTCTAATAAATACACCATAGTATTTTGCTTTTTTTTTGTGAGAAAAGGATGTTTCATTTGCTAAAAGCCTACTTGGTAGGTTTTGTACAAAAATTAGAATATTAAAGATTGACACTTCTCTGAATGTGAAAAAAATTATGGAGTTGAGATTTACAAAAAATTGCCGATGACGTCACATCTCGAGATTTGTGATAAACTGTCCGTTTACGGCTGCAGAACCATTATTCTATACGTTTTGGGCATCCAGTATATTAGCTGTTTATTAAGATTTTTTGTTTCAGTACAAAATGTAAGTCATTAACACACAATTCCCTTTAGAAGAATTAAATATTAAACGGGCAGAATAAACGATTAAATTTTATTCATTTCAACGTTAATTAACTTAATCTTGATTAAAAATTAATACTGACGGTTTAAGTGGATTAAGAAGCAAAGTAGTAAAAATATAAAGTATGAGTGTTGTTAAATTTTAGTTTCTGTACTAAATTACAAGCTATTTTTGTATAGATAATTATTGATCGTACTATAATGACAGAGGGAAAAGAAACCTGTTGAAATATATGATACACCGTTTAGCAAATATTAGAAAACAAATGGTCCCTTTTGTTTTTGATGTCAAGGGCAGGAACACTTTATAAATAATTGAACTAGAATCGATCTGGGGACAGTTATATTTATTATGCATGATTGTCCGTGAAGCTTTTACCATATCGTTTCCGTTTATTTATTCATAGACTAGTAACATACTTTTTCTTTACTGTAATTCTATTTTAGTTAGGGCAAATATTAATAATATGCGTGCTATGTGACTAATAAGTTTGGTTTTTGCATAATAACAGAAATCGATCCGGCTCGAAGGACCAATAACTAAAACTACTATCTTGTGAAAAGTATTATGATTTGTAGTGTAGTGTACTACGATTTTGGTCCTTAAAATCATATATAACGAAACGAAATAGGTTGCATAAGCAATTATACTTATTGTTATGCAGATCGTAACAATCAGAACATAAAAATGTTTTTCTTATTAGTGCATTTCTCTTGAGCGCACATTTTTCAACAAAACGTTTTCAGACACGTAGCTTTCGTAAAAATGATACTTCGTGTACTTACGTTGACCTCATATACATCAAGTATCATTTCAAGCAACGTGTTTGTTTCAGCAAAGAAGAAAGCACTTGAAATGTCGTTTTTTTATTATGCTTCTGAACTCTACTGTGATATTAAAAAGCACCTACAGTATTCTGTTGAGAGCTTTGGATGGAATTTTATTCATTGTGATTATATGATGCAGAGTTAAAAAAGCAAGATATATTTGTGCTTTTGCAAATATTTTTATATTCATATTAAGCTTATTCAACTATTCTCCGAAAATAAAGGGTTTAAGCTGCTAGGAACTTACGGATCGATGCCTTTTAAGCTATAAATTAAATAAAATCCTTTAATTCGGTACTTTAAATTAAAACTTACCAGTTAATCTACAATGACAGAAGGTGCTCGGGTAGATACGTATGTATTCAAGATATACCTACCTTGTTAACCTTTTCGACTATAACATGAGCAATATAAATAAGGGTAATTTGGGTTGTCTTAAGTGTTGTAAATAATTCGAAATACATCAGGTGCTTTTGATCAATATTTGCATGTATCTTGCGTTAGTGTAAATGTCACGCATCGTCGAACCATACGAATTACTTTACTCGTAATATGTAAAATATTTTTACGTCCGTGGAGAGATAAGGGATTACCCAATATTGCTTGAAGGAGCAGAGTTTTATAGAAAGTTTTATATTCAATGTTCATTTTGGGGTTTGTTGTATTTTTGATCCTCTATTAACGTACATTACAATAAAAAGGACGTGTTTTAGAATAAATATACAAGTTTTATTATTCTATTTCACTCAGCGTTGATAACCTATATGGAAACACCAATAAAATAAATTTAAAATGTGTGTGGATTTGGCGACGTTTATATCTGTGTGTCAAAGATTATGTAATATAATAGCACGTGAAGCTTGAAACCGTCTACTTTTCCGAAAATATGACAATTTTATTCAACATAAGTAAGGATTGCTTAATGTATTTATTACTCAATGAGCATTAATATCTGAGTGTCGGTATCCTTTTTTTTAACTTTGTTCTACATTTTAGGCAAACGAATCTTTTTATTATACCATTAAATACCACTTGAAACATTCTGTAGAAGTAGCGATAAGACATGCAAAAACTATTTTTTGCCTTTCATGGTTCGAATGCTCCATAGTTAGATTTTGCAAGCTGCATTTGTTGTTGCAACGTGTGCATACTTATATCGTTTTATAAAACATGCACACATACACACATACCCACGACGCACCTAGCATACAACACACACACACACTCACAACCCAATACACACACACACCACACACAAACTAACACACCCACAAACCCACACACACCCACACACCCACCCACACGTACACACACACACACACAGACACACACACACCCACACACACCCACACACACATCCACGCACCCACACGCACACACACACACACACACACCTACACAGACACCCACACCCACAAACCCACTCACACCACACACCACACCACCACACACACCACACACCACACACACCCACGCACACACACACCACACCCACAAACCCACCACACCCACACACCCACACGCACTCACACACACCCACGCACACGCACTCACACACACACCCACACACCCACACACCCACACGTACACACACACACACACACACAGACACACACACCCACACACACATCCACGCACCCACACGCACACACACACACACACACCTACACACACACCCACACCCACAAACCCACTCACACCCACACACCCACACACACGCACACACACGCACACACGCACACACACACACCTACACAAACACACACACGCCCACACACCCACAATCCCACACACACTTACACACCCACACGCACACACACTCACCCCACATGGGACATGTGACTTCACGCTATAACTTAAACTGAAATATCAACGTCAAATATTTAGTTATAGCATATTTGGGTACAACAAGTATGCAACTGTGGTGTTATATTTACTCATACTGTCCAAGTGCTGAATGTCGTACGAAGGACGATTCATGTTTAAGCTGGTATACCTTATCTTTTTTATTATTACTCGAGTGTATATCCAATTCTCGTTTTCAGCTTAACACTGGTTCTTGATAATCATTTACTATAAAGAAGATAATATTGTATATCTCCCGCTGTTCTCTACACTTGCTGGATTTACCATACAAGTAGAGGATTTCAAACAAAAGGTCAGATGTAACATAATATATTCGTGTTACTACTGTTTTAATATTGATCACTTCAAAACAAATCAAAAAGCTTAATAAGTAACGTTGCATTACGCCTGCCACGTTTTCTTTCCTTTTCTTTAGTACAGAATTATTAGAGGATGGATAATTCTTTTATGTGATCTCGATATACTTTTTAACTTCGCGATATTATAAGAAATGAATGTTTGAAATATCAACATTAAAGATTTGGTTGTAGCAGATTTGGATAAGTCAAGCGTGGAAGCGGTAAAGCATGCAATTATGGCGTTATTGTTATACCCATACTTTCCAAGTGTTGAGTATCGTACGAAGGACTTGTAATAATTGAGCCAACATTAGGGACATTTAAGTTGAGCGTACGCTACTATAATTTCAGAAGTTAAGGACTATGTGATGTATTTATAACTACCCCATAAGTATGTATATCTAAGTATGAGTATCTTTTTTTAAATTGTGGTCTATATTTTAAGTAAAAGATTTTTCGTTATAGCATCAAACCCAACTTGAAACATTCTGAGTGCATTCTGAGATATTTCATGTGAATTAGGCCCGTTTGTTGATGTAGACGTAGTGGTAAGACGTGTAACCAATATCTATTTTTTGATTTTTATTGTTCTAATGCTCCATGGTTAGATTGTATTTGAACAATTTTTGTAGTGACGTTTCTTTCGCGTGGCGCCCAACATGGGGCTTATAAATTTGGATCCTCAACTTTCTTGGGGACTTAGTCTCTTCGGTTTTTATTTGGATATGTTTGTTACTTTTTTATCTGAACGTATGCTACTGGACTAGAAGTAACGGTTTTTTGTATACCCCTACTTTTTTTATTATTACTCGAGTATCTATTTAATTCTCGTCTTCAGCTTAACACTGATTCCTGAAAATCATATTACTATAAAAGAGTGTATTACTCCCTCTGACTTCTACGATTGCTGAATTTACCATGCAAGTAGAGGATATCAAACGAAAGGTTACGTTTTTAATATTGTTGGGTAATAAACGAAACGTGGTTTTCTGGCAGCATACATTACAACATGTTAGATTTAAACCAATTGCAGCATTGTTAACTTAATTTTGACGCACTTTTGTTCTTCCTTTTGGTACCACTTTCTTTTAAGTATAAAACGAATTTTACTTTGTATATTCGTTCCCGAACAGTATTTATATTAAATTGACCAATTGTTCGGGTTTTTAAAGAATGATTTAATTTTACTTGTCTGCAGCTTAACACTGGTTGCTGTTAATCATATTACTATAAAGAAGGTAATATTGTATTACTCCCGCTGATCTTGCTGGATTTACCATATCAAACAAAAGGTCAGATATAACCTATTATGTTTGTAACACCCTTTTATTTCAAGGCAAAGGACTTTATTTTGTTACTTTAATTTGCCTCAGGATAGCTCAATCGGATTTTTAATTAATAGAAAGGGGCGGGGTTGGTTTACTTCGGCTGGGGTTGTTTACTGTACACACTGAATTATAGTCATATAAGGGTTTTATATTTATATTACACCTTTTTCTTTTTACACTCTAATAATTTCACACTTAACCTACGAAAACCGAAACTACACTGAACAGCTATGTACTATGTACTAAATAAAAGAAATCTTTAAAGGGACGCCTGGTCTGGGTTTGTTCTGTGCTCCTGCTGTCCTCCTGCTACTCAATTATGGGACGTTTCTGTGAAAATAGAATTAATACTACCTTCAATTAACCTATTCAGGACTAGTATTTTAATACACATGAAAAAATCCTAATTAGAATGACTTTTTAAAATTATTTGAATGTTTTAATGCCGGTCCTGTATTTAGAAGTTGCCCGGGTGCCTATGCACAGTTACCCTAACGGCATCGCACGGTTGCTTAGAACAGTAATGGGGGCACATTCCAATGACTAGTTAATGTTGGTCTGCTTTTTTACAGAATTTAAAGTGAATAAATGCAATTTTTCTACCTCTAATTTGTATGAAATGCACTTTAATATTTCCTTTTATAAAATATAACTTTTAAGGTTTATCAAAAATTATTATTAATTTTATTAAGTACATAAATAAAACGTTTACCTCGAGTAGGATTTAAACCTACGACCTGTACTTTGCTAGAGTACCGCGCCAACCAACTGCGCCATCGAGATTCAAGTCCCAATCAATGTAAATTTTGTCTTACTCGAGGTAAACTTTTTATTTATGTATTTAATAAAATTAATAATAATTTTTAATTACATATTTACCTTTGAACCTATTCGTTCATAATAAAAACTTATAATAATTTAAGGTTTATCATTTACAAACAAAGATTTAAATAAACTAAGTAATTTGTACAGGGTTTTATTAACTAATTATTTATATTAGGTGGTTATTACTTCGACAAATGGATTGCCTGATTATTCTGTCCTAACGGATCTAACTTTTATATGAAATATACGTTACGGAGGAGTTGTATTAATCACAATGATAATTTCTTTTTCCTTAAGGTCTTTAAAACTTCAGGAAACGTAATAGTTTATGTATTATTATTAATTTTAGTTTGTATACTACGGATTCCTCCTTTAAGACGGATTTACCGCGAATTGTGATCGGATATTGAAGCGGTTACTCACGTTTGGCGAGATTAAATATCAAACTCCCGGACGTAAACGAGGAGCGTCTTTATAGAGCTGCTGGATCACGATGTGATCTATAAGCGGCGTCTGGTAGTAATGTTATCTGCGATTTTCTGATGCTTCTGGTTTTTTTACTTATATTGCCTCGTGTGTGCCGTATAGGTGTTAGGTAGTGTAATAAATGTTGGGCGAAGGATCATTTACAAGAATCTGGGCGTTCAGCCCGGCATGACATCTTCCAATCTGCGTATTGTGTAATGTTGTGCAATAAAAACTTATGTGCCTTTAACAACGACCAGCAGCTCGGTTATATGGAGATGATTTTCATGTGGCGTTGTCGAGCTGTCTCGACAAATGATGCACGACGGTCACAGATGAATATTATAACAAAAGCAGAGATCGACAGGTCGACGGAACAAAGTAACGAGACTACGGGCGGCAAACTCGCGGTCAGGATCCTCCTCTTCGGTAGCGCGTCGCGGTTTTTATTGCGGATCCGCGGAAGGCGGGTACGGCTTCTGGTGGTTGATATTGGGTTGCGATTGGTGTTTGAACAGGGAAGGCCGTGACGTAGAAAACTTTAGGTGTTTTTGAAATTAACGTCGGAGGGTATATAAAATTCATTATTTGATGATTTCTACAACATTTGACTAAAACAGGATACTTAGCAAATAATTAATGATGGGAAAATTTGGTAAAGGACACTGACTCTTTACATATTTATGTTACATATCACTGTTTTAGTATTGATAGTGAATAAAAGAATCATGGTTGTATATCTAATGCATACATTACAACATCATTAGATTTAAACCGATTGCACTTAATTTCGATGCGCTCGTGTTCTTTCCTTTGGAACCAATTTCTTTATGTATATAAAGAATTTTACTTTGTTTATTCGTTCCCGAACAGTATTTAAATTAAACTGCTAGGTACTTCGGGTTTTAAAGCGTGAATGCTTTGATTTGGACTTCCTATTTCGTGCTATGCTAATCTAAAGCCGTTCTAGTCCGAAATAGGTAGAATACATTTAAGAAGATCTGAATGTATAATAAACAATGAACTTTGTTGTAAACGCATTCTATGAATTTTATGCATTTTCGGTAATCATGCGTACTTTTACCAAACAGTATCAAAATCGCAATGATAATATGATTTGGTATAGAACACCTACGTTTTCTCTCTAAGACACCTTCAATTGTATCACTTCGTGTGAATTATATATATAATTCAGGATCCTCATTTGCTTGTACTTGATATCTGGAAAGCATTTGTTCTGAATTGTTTTCAATACGAATGTCTGCTTCTTCTAGCTCCTTTGATGAAAGAACGTCGTCTCTCTTCTGTTGAGTATTATACTAGAAAAGTAAAATCTACGAACCATTCTAATTGTTTTGGAAGCCTTTTCAAAAACGGTTTCAATGCCAACTCCATTTATCATGCTGATCCCAAGCTTGGACAATCACTACTTATTGATCCCCAATCCTGTTTATTGTGATCTTCAAAGTGTACATGTATCCATTGTGGTTCTTTCCAACCCTTTGATGTAACTAATGGTCTTATAGAACAATCGCTTTCTACCAGTGTCTTCTTTTCCTTTCAACCAAACAATTCCGACAGAGTCGCTATAAAAGTAGCACTCAGGTTCAATTTCATCCTTTACGTCGTTTTATTCTAGCACCAGTCGTGGTTGCAAGTAACTTTAATTGAAGAATATTTGGTTTTTAGTGGGATTAGCCTCGATTTGGCAGCTAGTAAATATACTAAGAAAATATTCTTTTATTTCATCCTTAGATACATTGTAATTGCGAATATATCCTTGTTTGTGTCCTAACAGGTGTGTATCATGTATACTTTTCTTCTGATGTGCCATTTATCCATCTTGGGATCTTAATCGGCGACTACACTTTTGCTCACTGATGGATTTCCTGTTTTAGATCTTCATCTGTGGGTTTACCCCAAGAAAATTGTCGTTGAAATGTTCTTTGTAACATGAGCTTAGTAATCAGAAAGGTAGGACAAGTGAAATCAGTAGGGTCAAAGACCTTCTGGACTACTGCAGGTGTGGTTCTTCTTGTGATTACTTTATCACCAATGATAATTATAGAAATTGTATAAATAGACAAAGATAACATGCGCAGGGTTGCTTACAAATGAAGGTTCTGAATAAAGGTTTGAACTATGCGATAACACCGAGGTATATTCCGAAAGAAGATTTACTAATACAGTTGAAGAAACAACTGTGAAATTAGATTTTGAAGAATTCGAGGGATGGAAAAAGTTAGATTATTCCTAGATTCATATCGGGAAACCAAATCCAACTTCTTAAACCTAGCAAGGAGGGCTATTTCCATTAAGGTGAAGGAAACGCGCCTATGGATACAGGGACTTACAACAGTAAGATCCAACAATTACTTGTCGGAAGCGAGTACAAACCAGTACCAAAAGACACCACACCATAAATCGAAAGACGGATAGACCAAACGCTCACAAAACGTAAAGGTGAGTTCTCCGATTAACAGAGAAGTAAACTCACTGCAGCAAACGATCTGTACGGGCTACCAAAGATCTACAAGGATGGAATTTCTGAGACCAATTGTGAGCTGGAGAAATTCTCCTTGTCATCCATTAGCACATTTCGTAGAAACCATCAGAAACTTCTAAACCAACTACAAAGAAATACTGGAAGCTTCGAGATTGTGGCCCTTTTCACAAATGTGTCCATTGACAGGGTACTAACTCTCATAGGCCGGAAAAGTGTGGAACGTTATCCGAATCCCCGGTAAATACATTAACGGCACTTCTGATATGCATTAGAACAACATACTTTCAAGTAGAAGAGGAATTCTATCATCAAAAGTTTAGGATAACGATAGCTTCCCCGTTATCACCCATAGTGAGCAATATGTACATGGAAGACTTCGAAGACCAAGCGATATCCGAATTCCCTGAAAACCCAAGGAAGGGTTAGATACGTGCACGATACCTTCGTGGTTTGGCTATACGGCAAGCATAAGCTGGATAAATTCCACGAACTTCTAAATAGCTGCACTCTCCGTAAAATTCAAAATGGAATTGGAGTCGGAACAAAAACTGTCATTCCTGGAGGTACTTGTACACAAGAATGACAACACTTTTACGACAGGTATATACAGGAAATACACCTACATGAGAAGACACCTACATTACAACTCCAAATCAGTACAGAAGTATGAAATTAGGCATGACAAGATGCTTGTACGATAGAGGTGAAACAACATGCTCAAAACAAGAGGGCATGAAAAAAGGAAAAAGAAAATATCCCTAAGACACTTATAGAAAATGGCTACCCCGATCTAGAATCTAACCTAAACAGGGACAGGGCAACCGAAAAAGAAGATTCTAGATACAAGCGATATTACCATGTATAGCAGATACCTCGGACAAAATACAAAGGGCAGACAGCAAATGAACCATACGCATTGCCTTTAAACTTACAAGAACGCTCAGAGGAGCCCAAACCAAATTACTTAATGAAAACCAGAATTTCAAGAATTTTTATACAACCTACTGCGAATGCGGCAGATCATATGTAACATACATATACTGGCAACGGACGAGAATTAATCCCGGATAAATCTAAAACAGTCACTTGCATAGCACGTGCAGAAAATCTGATAAGCCAAAGTAGTGCAGAAATTAAACTCATATGGAGCCCAATAATCTGTGAAGAGGTTAGGCGCAATACACCTTGCGCAATAGCTTACTCTGTAACATGCGCAATAAACTACTGCGCAGTGACGTAAAAGCTTTATATATATATATATATATATATATATATATTTAGTGCCCGTCTAAAGTGCCCCTCCCAACTTTTATGTGAGCGATAAAACTGAAATTAATAAAATTTTGGGAAACCGAACTAAGGCACATATACAACGTTTTTGATGGTATTTAGTGACAGCCGCCATTTTGTAAAATAATTTTAAATGGGATCATATCGCAAGTAATACCTCATTAGAAAGCCCGTTCCAAGCCTTTTTCAACGACATCAACAACATCAAAATATTACTACTGATTCTTGTGTTTCAACACAAAAACGCCAATTAATGTTTTTGGGTTGAAACCCATAAGCCAGTAGTATTATTTTAATGTTGTTGATGTCCTTGAAATGGATTTAAAACGAGCTTTCAAATGAGGTATTACTTGCCATGTGATCCCATTTAAAATTATTGTACAAAATGGCTGTTATCCGCCATTTTTAATGATTACGTCAATAAATACCATAAAAAAGTTGTATATGTGTCTTAGTTCGGTTTCCCAAAATTTTATTAATTTCAGTGTTATGGTTCACACGGTATGTTGTGTGTGGGGGGAGTGTTAGACGGACGCTATATAAATTTTATGTAGAATTATAATATGAAATAACATATAGGTGGTTCTATAAGATAACAGAGGTATATATATATATATATATATATATATATATATATATATATATATATATATATATATATATATATATATATATAGATATATATAGATAGGTAATATATATATATATATATATATATATATATATATAATATATATATATATATATATATATATATATATATATATATATATATATATATATATATAGTTTTAATCAGTGGTACAGGAGTGCGATTTGCAAATAAAAGATTGTTAGTTCGGTTCCAAAAATAGTCAGCCGCTTGGGAAAAATCAGAGCAGAATGAATTGAACTGAAGTGCAAAAACAGTCCTATTTTCAGAACTAAGCCTAATGGCGAAAGCAGAGTCTGCTTCGGAAACGTGGCGCTACACAAACGAACACTGTGGAAATAGAGCGATCAACAAAACTAATGTGAGATCACAGTTACAAACCACTTATTACACAGATGGTTGTAGTGATAATGCTTTATATACGCACATGGGACATTGCAGTTAATGAAATTAATTTTAAGTTTGATTAGTTTCGTATGAAAAACTTTTATAAGAAAACCTTATCTAAAATTGAATTATCGCTAGAAACGTTAGGTATACTTCTCGCTTTTATACTGGCTTTTAAAATATTCAGAAAGGTTCTTTATGTACTTTAATTATTTAGTGTTTATTCACTTCCTTACAGAAAACCCTCGTTAGAGCAACTTGTTTAAAATTTAGTTGTCTTTAGTTAAGGTTTAATCGATTTTTCAATAAAGTTATCGAATCAGCCATGTTTTTAAATAACTTTGTACAGAAATTCAGAATAACCTAACGAATGGGTAACCATTCGTTAGGTTATTCTGAATGGGGAAAGATTACATACATTTGATTAACCTATGTATTCATGGTGTTACGCTAACACAAGAGACATTAAACTTGATTAATTAATACAATTTTTTTAATTTTTGTACAGGGTAGGTCAAAACACAACGGGCACATTCTCTCGTTTTTCAACACACTGCATATTATAATGTCAATTGAGATGATACAATTTTGGAGTTAAACTTTTATTTCTTATTTTTCTGAATTGAGAAGCCAATGTAGAAATGAATCCCATATGGATCCAAAAAATGCGCGAAGAGCTTAGACGCAATACACCTGCGTAATAGGTTACTGCGCAACAGACGCCATAAACTACTATGCAACTACGCACAAGATCATCAAGTACATGGGGGTCACTTGGAGCAATTATTATTATATCAGTGATTTATTTTAATACTTTTATTTTTTTTTAACTTTTCTTTAATTCCTTATTTTAAAATCCATTATTAAAATAAAGCAATTATCAAATAAGAACATATCAGTTAGTTGCAGAATACAAACCTATTTTTCAAATTTTCTAACCGTCGATTTGACAAGGAAAATTTAAGGGACAAAATTATTTTATTTTAAAATGTATCACCAAAATCAAGTATAAACATTTTTATTTATGTTGCAAAAATAATTTTTTTAAGGGTTGAGGGTGAACGAGTAGTTCAGAGTGTGTACATTTTAAAGTAATTGTATAAATTATCCAAGGTTTGAAATTAAAAAGTATTTTGTTCCTGATAACATCCACTTGTAATAGCGTTTGTGTGTGGTGCCATAGTTATTTATGAATGTAGTATACTATATCACTTTTGCTACATTTCGACATTGTAGGAGGAATTTATTTGTGCTGATATAAGTTTTAAAGAAAAATAATTCAGCAATATCATTTTGGTCGGTTGCTGGAAAGCTGAGTTTGCAATTGCAGCGTGATGTAATTTCTTTCTGTCGATTATTTTCGTATTGAGTATAGTTTTCACCACGCTTAAAATTTTAGCGATTCTTTTTTTATGACAGGTTAATTTAGATGTTTGTAATTGGGAAAGGGACAGATTTGTAAATGGCGAATTCTGAATAACGTAGTAACTGCTAGAGATGCCGTAGAGAGCAGAACTCACGTTTTTTTGTTTCTTTGCGATGATTGCAATATATGCGAAAGGGTGGAATAAGTTATTACATGCTGGGGTTGTATCGAATTGCCGTGGAGAAAGAGATCTCTGTAAAAGGGATAATATATTGGTTCACCACATCTCCAAGTTATTTTTTGTTGTGCATCGCTGTCTATGGTGACAAGTTTTAGACATAGACGTGGTTTTGTGTTTTTCGAAGTGCTTAACCTTTATTCTATGGACTTGCTGTGGCGCATTTTTCTTATGCAGATTAATTTAACGAATTCCTGTTGAAGAAGTTGTTTCCCGTATATCGCGCTACTCAAACAAATGAAAGACTAACTTGCTGTAAATAGTGCCGCTTTAATCAAGTGTAGAGTAAAATTAAATAAGGTTAAGGAACGCTTTGTAAATAACGCACTACCCACAAGTATGGTTAAATATTGGTGCATTAACGATAGATCAGGTGTAAAAATTAGACATTTGTGTTCTTTCGGTTGAAGTAACTGTCATAAATTTAGTTCAAGTAAATATGAATAGGATTTTGTCGTTTGTGAAATTTTATGTGGAGAGCGTCACCGTAGAAAATCAGGTATCGAATTGAATACCTGGTGGAACCGTTGTCCAATCGATTATATTGTAGTCCAGAGGATGAAGAGTAATCTATTGTTATTAATGCTACGTAAGGTAAATTTAATTTTTTTATTTTTTGGTGACAATAATAAAATGTTTTTTTATTGTTTTTATGTGGAGGATGCATTCGCTTGCTTTCGTGTAAATTATTGTAGAAAAGTCCTTCAGGTAATTTAGAAACAAGTGTATTCATTCACACGATTTATTTGTTAAGACCTTGAATTTTTTAATCTGCGTAATGTGGTTTATGTCCTGCTATTATTTCAAAATTTATGTTATCGATATCTTTATTGTTTTCATTGTATTGATAAAAATGGCCTTGTAAGCGCTAATCGAATTTGAGTACTATTTCTTTAGTTTTTTGCGAAATTTAATGTGTTTTTTTATTTATGTAATTGTACTAAAATTTAATATGTATACGCCCTAATATTTTATTATGTTATGTTTTATTAAGAGATTGTAAACGATTGTAACTTCATCCTCTGAGCCTACGATTTGCCGACGTAAAGTAATAAATTGAAAGACTAAATAATTTGAACGTTGGTAGTAATTGATTTATTTTATGAGAAGTATCCAGTTCAATAATTTTACAGCGACAACCTCCATTTATCGTTCATTTAGGTTGTGATCGATGTTATTGAGCTAATACAAGTTTTCTTTTGTTAAGTAACAAGTCATTTTAAAAGAGATTTTAGATTATAAAGTAACGTAATTATGTAGTGGATAGGTCGTTGACCGAGCATCTAATTGATTTTGCATACAAAGGTTTTGCGAATAGTAGCAAGTATGTTTGGAGTTACTGTTTATAGGAATGAACATACCGAGTGTAGACATCTTAGCTGACGCCTGATTTGTCAGAAGGTAAGCAGCTTGTTATTTGCTTGAAAATGAGCTGTATTTTTTGACGAATTTAGGTAAACTTCCCGACATCGCACCTAATTTTGTTGTAGTGACGTATTTGTGGTCTTTTAAATTGAAGAATGAATTATCGTATTTTCATTTATTTTAGGTTATTTGAGATAATAATTTCTGCGTTGAGGTTTATCGCGATTTTTGCAATATTGCGGCTTTTATGTAAAGCTTAGAATTTCATTCGAATTTAGGTGACCTTCGAACTTGGAATATAATTTATAGTAGTAAAGTAGTTTATTTTTGAGTGAACGTTTTGGTTTCCTGTTAGGCCAATTTAAAATCTTTTCATGACGTTTTCCCGCTATAAATTTATCTAACATGACATTTTTACCCCATTTTGACGTTTTTTTGGAGTTGCGACGAGTGCCCTTTTACATCATTAAGTAAGAACCCCTCCCACATCACTGAGTTAAACCGTGGCACAAATTGTCTTTACGGGCTGGATGCTCTAGTGAGTATTTGGCCTGTAACAAAATTTCTATCAAACTTTGACTTGTGTAAAATAGGTCGACTGTATAAAAATCAATAAAAAATTTTCACAATTTACGGAGATAAAGTGATTTTTCTACGTTTTGAAGTTTGAGAGCGTTAACTTTTTAGGGTTGCATTTTGAGATAAAGTTTAGAGAGAAAAATGTCTTAATTTGGTCCTGGGAACTCACTTACAAGTTTGTCGGTGATTTTCCGGGACACCCTGTATTAGAAGAGAGTATATTTATTATTTTTTTCACAATCAGAAACAAGATTTATTCTACACTTAACATAAGAGGAAGTATGAATGGTCTAGAAATACCTGTTCTGCGACTGATTGGCTCTTTTTCATATATTTCTTAATGAAAGATTACACAGGCATAAATACTTTTCAAAAATGATCAAAGATTCCTACACAATCGCTAGTGATACTTCGTCAAACGGTAGGATAGTAACTATGTTGGAGAAAATATGTATAAATGCATCTAATGCTCACAAACAATAAAACAGGGTAGGAAATAAAAATAATTTTATTGATGTACAGGGTGGCCATTTAAGAATGCGAGGTATTTGGGAAACTATCCATCGTAGAGGCTTACGCAATAAAACGTTATTACTAAAACGGCAAATACAAAAACCTGGAAAATATTTTCATGTTTCTGAAATGGCCGCTAGGGGGCGTAACTGCAACCTTGAATCTAAAAAAGTGACGTTTCTGTGAATTCTGCTATATTAACGTAATAAAAAAATAACTGATCTTTGAAGTTGAGGATAATTTGAACTTTTTTGTTTGGCACTTTTTAACGTATCTATAAAAATAAAGTGGTGGGGGGTATTCAAAGGTTTCCTTAAATCACCTCCCGTATCTTCGAAACGGCTAATCCGATTTTAACAAACTTGGGCGCGTTGAAAAGAGCTTTTCTTGGGCTACAAATGTTAAAATAATTGAAGTTTTGTTAGTTTCACATGTCGTCGCTAGAGGGCTTTGTTCGACATTCCGACAGAAACGGTTAATTTTCGCAAAAAAATTAAATGCATTGGTATGACTATTTTTCATGAACAAGTAGCTAAATGATGCCTAAACAAGCTCGCGAAAACCGCATCTTGATATCTTGTTCCTAACCTAAAATATCGGCCAAAGAAAACTTTATACGAAAATTCCTTAAATTTTAATTTTTTTTAACTATATTTTTCTGGAATTGTTTCTGTTACGTACGTAGTGGCTCTAAAAAGGACCGATTTAAAGGAAGGAGGTTTTTAATGTCCCCGTAAATGCTCGAAATATTGACCATCACTCTGTGCATTGTTGAGGCCTCTTATGGGTAGACAAAACTGCAGCTTCAATTGCTCTGCTCACCTACTGGCCTACTGACTTAAATAAGTTACCTGATCTACGCAGTGACCAGAGGTATAACAATCACTTATCTTAAAACAGAGTCCAATTTCGATTTATCCTCAGACCATTCACCAATACTGGTAACTGTCAGCACAACAATCATCACTAAGGAAGCCCCTGCAAGCATACAAACTGGGATCTATTTAGAACACTGTTCGACCAAGAAGTTAATCTTGCCGTCAGAATTAAAAGTTCGCATGACTTAGAAGAAGCAATTCATTACTTTACTACCCTAATACAGAATGCTACATGGCAGGCTACACCTACTAAACCACGAAATATACACGAAACCAACAACATCCCCTGTCATATACGAGACCTTATTGTGGAAAAGCGCAGGGCCAGGAAACAATGGCAACGAAACAGAGACAGAACCGACAGAACCATCTATAACAGGCTTACCCACCGTTTGCATGAGACTTTAAAAGAAACACGCAATGAAACCTTTAAACAATACATAACGCAGCTCTCGCCAAAAGACCACTCAATATGGAAAGCCAGCAAAAAAATTTAAACGACCATTGTAGCACTCCCACCAATCAAAAAAATGGACGATAGTTGGGCTAAGTCAGATAAGGATAAAGCAAACACAAATTTGCCGAACACTTAGCAAACGTATTTGTATCACCTCCAACTCCAGCAAATGACGATATTACGCAAATCAATGATTTCCTGGATGCACCTTGTCAAATGTCACCTCCACTTAAAGCCTTCACACCGACTGAAGTTCGAAAACAAATCCGAATTACAATGCTCGCAAAGCCTCTGGCTACGACCTAATAGTAGGAGAAATATTACAAAACCTAACAAAAAAAGCCTTAGTTGTCCTTACGACCATCTACAACAGTATTTTGAGACTGTCATTTTCGTATTCAATGGAAGCACGCGCAAGTAAACATGATTGTCAAGCCTGGAAAACAACCAACACAACCTTCATCCTATCGACCCATAAGTCGTCTTCCTCTTATGTCGAAAATCTTCGAAAAACTACTAATCAAAAGAATTAAAGAAGCTCTAAATCTAGACCTGCTCATCCCATCTTACCAATTCGGATTCCGAGAACACCACTCGACAGTGTATCAAGGACATAGAATTGTAAACAAGATCATGGAAAGCCTTGAAACTAAGAAAGTATGTGCAAGCATATTTCTAGATATCCAGCAAGCCTTTGACAAAGTCTGGCATAAGGGCTTGCTGTATAAAATTAAGACACACTTTCCTAGTCAATTATATCTTGTTATAAAATCTTACCTGAGCGAAAGGACTTTTCAAGTAAAAATTAATGATGCAGTCTCATGTTATCAAAACATCACGGCAGGTGTACCGCAGGGTAGTGTACTGGGGCCAATTCTCTATTTAATTCATACCTCCGACATGCCAACCACCCAACACACCGTTATAACAACGTTCGCGGACGATACAGCGATTTTATCCACAAGTAACACGGCAGCAACTGCAGCAGCAAATTTACAAAGCCACCTGAACTTATTAGAAGATTGGTTCGGGCGTTGATAAGTTACAGTTAATAGTGATAAGTCTGCTCAAATAACTTTCACCAATAAACGTACCCAGTGTCCACAATTAACAATCAATAATACCCCAATACCAATTAAATCAGAAGTGAAATACCTCGGTTTGCACCTGTACCCCAAACATTAACCTGGAGGAAACATATAAAGACCAAAAGGGACCATTTAAATCTAAAACTTCGACAAATGGATTGGCTCCTTGGACGACGCTCCCAACTTACCCTATCCAACAAGATTCTGCTATACAAGATTATCCTGAAACCCGTATGGACGTACGGGATCCAGCTATGGGATGTGGAAAAGCGTCACATACAAAAATACTCCAACGATTCCAGTCGAAGACTCTCCGTATCATAGCTAATGCCCCTTGGTATGTTAGGAATGATACACTGCACGCGGATCTAAAAATCCCTTATATAGCTGATGAAATTCGCAAATTCTCAAGAAGCTACCACACTAATCTTCATGGACACCCCAGCCAATTAATAGAAGAACTCATAATCCTTAAATTGTCAATAGTTGTCAATACTTTCGCGTTACTTTGAGCAATTTTTGTGCTTTCAAAATGCGTTTTACGAATAATGAAGCTGTTGATATGCTTGCGGTTTATTTTGAATGTCTTTAGAATGCCGCAGTAGCTAAAAGAGTTTACGCGGCTCGATATCCAAATCGGCGTCCTTGCGATGTAAGACTTTTTCCCCGATTAGTGGCGAGCTTTCGAGCCAATGGTAGTTTTCGGCCTACGTTTCAACGGCAAAGAATTGGAAGAACACAAGAAAATATTAACCGTGTACTAAGATATATTGAAGGAAATCCTCATGTTAGCACAAGAGCATTATCCACTTAGTTGGGCATATCACGGACAACGGTTCAAAATATTTTGAAGGACCATAGGTAAGTTCTAATGGCCATCAAAATATATAGGTATTCGTTTAAACTTTTTTTAATTACTTTAAGAATGCACCCATATCATGTCGTTTTGCATCAGGCCTTGAAAGACGAAAATTTTGATCGAAGGTTAGACTATTGCCATTGGATGTTAGGCATGATACGCGAAAATAGAGAATTTTTATTTCAAATTCTTTGGACCGATGAAGCCACCTTCAGTAGTGACGGGAGAGTCAATCTGCACAATATGCATTATTGGTCTGCAGAAAATCCCCATTGGTTGCGTGAAGTTCAGCGCCAAGGACGTTGGAGTTTAAATGTATGGTGTGGTATACTGGGAGCCAGAATTATTGGGCCATATTTTTTCGAGCAACCCCTAAATGGCAATGTATTTCTTGACTTTTTGGCCAATCAATTACCGTTGTTGTTGGAAGATGTGCCTCTGGAAACAGGGCAAAAATTGTTTTTTGCAGTTGGATGGTTGCCCAGCACATTTTGCTATTAATGTGCGAGAGCCAGACTTAACTTGCCTCAAGTTTTATTTATGGGGGCGCTTAATGGACATCATGTTTCGGACTCAACCTACTACTAGAGAAGATATGAAAAACTGGATTCGTAACGCAATACGTAACATACCGAGAGCCGAAATTGAAGCTGCAGTTTTGTCTAGTCATGAGAGGCTTCAGCAATGCATAGAGCGTGATGATCAGTATTTCGAGCATTCACGGGGGCATTAAAAACCTTCCTCCTTTAAATCGGTCCTTTTTAGGGCTACAAATTACATAATAGAAACAATTCCAGAAGAATATAGTTAAAAAAAATAAAAATTTAAGGGATTTTCGTATAAGTTTTTTTTGGCCGATATTTTAGGTTAGGAACAAGATATCAAGATGCGGTTTTCGCGAGCTTGTTTAGGCATCATTTAGCTACTTGTTCATGAAAAATAGTCATACCAATGCATTTAATTTTTTTGCGAAAATGAACCTTTTCTGTCGGAATGTCGAACAAAGCCCTCTAGCGACAACATCTGAAACTAACAAGACTTCAATTGTTAAATAACATTTGTAGCCCAAGAAAAAAAGCTCTTTTCAACGCGCCCAAGTTTGTTAAAATCAGATTAGCCGTTTCGAAGATACGTGGGGTGATTTAAGGAAACCTTAGAATACCCCCCACCACTTTATTTTTATAGATACGTCAAAAAGTGCCAAACAAAAAAAGTTCAGATTATCCTCGACTTTAAAGATCAGTTATTTTTTTATTAGGTTAATATAGCAGAATTGACAGAAACATCACTTTTTTAGATTCAATATTGCAGTTACGCCCCCTATCGGCCATTTCAGAAACATGAAAATATTTTCCAGGTTTTGTATTGGCCGTTTTAGTAATAACCTTTTTTTCCGCAAGCCTCTACGATGGATAATTTCCCAGATACAGTACCTCGCATTCTTAGTTGGCCATTAAATATTTGCATTCGTAGTATCGTTTAATGGGCTAAGTGGTGTGTAAAGTAAATCAAATATCACAGCGATCTTATTAAAAAAACGTTAATCTATAAGAACGCTTCGTTTCTATATTTTGTTATTTTGAGCAGGAAATGCGATTGGTCATTGAACCGTGTCTATATGATCAATAACCGTATATTCATTTTTTGTGGAAATGGAAAAACTGAATCGTTATCCAGCTTATTTTGTCTTAGTTTTTTTTTGTCCAAGGGGATAGATTTAGACTCGGATGATGTGCTTATTTTATCACTTGAAGTGTGTAAGTTCTAATTCTTCGACCCTACGAGTAGCAAACTTTATATATACAGTAAACAAATTTGGAAAAGAAAAATAATGTGATTATAATTGATGATCGATGAAGGCTGTAAGTTGGAAGTGAAGTGCCTAGAGTATTTGTGATCGTTTAGATTTTAAAAGAATACAGACGGTTGACGTTAAGCTTAAGCCAAAATGCTAACGTCAATTTTACTCTCGGATGAAATCGATTATGTTTTACAAAAATTGAGTATAATAAATCCAACAGTAACAGCCTTAAAGTAAATAAAAATCAAATAAGATTTCTGAAAGAGACATTGAATGTACACACCATTTCCCTTTCTAAAAAATAGCTTTTGAATAAACTTTCTTTTTTTATCAAATACATAAAATGTCAATGTTCAATGTTTTTCTAAAATTTGAAAACATTTGCAAAGGAAAATCCAGCTGTTTACTTACACACACGAAGTACTAACGACTAATTCTCATTGATTATCACTTTAGGTACAAAATAAATACAAGAGCTATACATTATTTAAGCAGTATCAGGTTGGGAATACGATTAGTGGTTAATTATTCATAGGAATTAGTGTTACAGTAAAAATCAATAAACAGAAAGTATTGGTTATTGGTTTAATCGAAAAGTGCACAATTTATTTTGCGATCTAAAATTCTCTCTCGTAATTATACAGGGTGTCCATTTAGTACTTTGTTCTTCTGTGGTGAAGTTGTCAAATCTTACAAATGACTTAACGAATCGTTAATGAGGAAAACTGGGGTATTTTAAGAAATTATTTTAAAATAGACAGTGGTATAAAAAAGCGTGACAACAGATTGGAAAATTTAAAAAATCGGACACGCTGTATATTATTACATTTTTGGATTCCTCTATAAATCTCTTTTACATTGATATTAGGTTCATTCAGTTACTAACTCTTTAGCTGCTCTAAACGTACCGGGTGTCTAGATAAGAATGCAAAGTGCTGTTTCTCGGAAACTATTCGTCGTAGACAGTTGCGGTAAAAAAAAGGCCGTGGAAAATATTTACAAATTTGCAAGATGACCACCAGGGGGCATAACCGCCATCCTAAACCTTTAAAGTGATTTTTTACTGAGATCCACCTAGTAAATGTACCAAAAATTAAATGCTTTTTAAAGCTCAGCTTTATTCGAGTTTGTTTGACGTATCTATTAAAATAAAATTGAGGGGGGGGGTGGTGATTTTTTAAATAAACAGCTGTAACTCCTAAATAACAAAACTAATTTTAATAAACTTAGTCTCGTTGGAAAGAGCATTTATTGCACCATTAAATCCATCTTACCTGTAATACGTCTAATTTTTAGTGATGCCACTAGAGCGCGTTTCTAGATATATCAGAAAATTGCAAAATTCTCTAAAAAATTAAATGCAACAATATGACTTTTATTTCATAAAAATGAGATAAAATCATCCGTAAATAGGTTAGTGAAAACCCCATCTCGATATCTTATTCCTACCCTAAAATATCGAAGAAAGAAAATTTAGTTATAAAATTTGAAAAAGTCGATATTACACCGGTATTTATTCTTATTTATTACGGTAACTTACGCTAGTGTTGTGCAGAATGTCTCCGATAAAGCAGGTGGCAGGTCAGCTGAATGGATAACGGTGCATAAAAAACTGAAAAATAAGAAACTGAATCCTCGCGTGGTTGGCATTAATGTCGATGAAGCGTTCTGTGCAATTAAAGCCGCCGTTTCGCGATCGCATCTACATGTTTATAAATTGGATCCGTCTACAAGCGAAACCAATATTTTAAATTATCTTCAACCTATCTTTTCTGATGTTTCTTGTGAAAAGCTGGAGTCGAAGTATCCTGAGTACTACTCGTCTTTTAAGATGTCCGTCAACTCAACATCTCTAGATAAAATAATGGATCCCTCAATTTGGCCTAAAGGTACATGTATCAACCGTTTTTTCTTCCGAAGAACAACGACTATGACCACCACTTAACACCTACTTTATCCAGTAATGTGTGCAAAAGGAAGGGTTTGTCTATTTTTCATATAAATATTCAAGCTCTGATTCATATAGTTAATTTATTAGAAGCCTTTATAAGGGATATAAACTTTGATATTATTTGTTTAAGTGAACATTGGGTTGCCAACTCTGAACAGTTGGACGGTCTACAAATTGGGGAATGGGCAGTGAAATATTTTTACTGTAGAACTACTAAGATTCATGGCGGCGTAGCTATCTTGTGTAAATCGAACTTTACATCTGAACCATTACCTTTTATTAATGACTTAAGCATCGAATTACATTGTGAATTATGTTGTGTACAGATTGATTTTAACATAGCTGTAATGTGTGTCTACCGCTCACTTTGATCTTTTCTAGGATAATGTTGTAGTAATGCTTGGCAAACTGAATAATTTTATGATTGTGATCCTGGGAGATTTCAATGTTCATTTTAATAAAGATAAAAAGTCACGCATACTTTGCGATCTATTAAGTACTTATGGTTTCATCCAAACTCTTTTCTGCGCTACTCGCAGGGATAACTGTTTGGATAATATTTTTATCAATTTCTCCACCAATAAGTATTTCACAAGTACCAGTGAATCTGGTTTGTCCGATCACTTAGGACAAAATGTAGTGCTAAATGATTTTGAAACTCATTGTACAAATACTAGCGTTACCGTAACCCAACGTGCGCTAATTATGATGGGATTTAACTTATTTTTTACCTTGTTATCAGAGTGCGATTGGGACAGTGTCATTGAACAATATAATGGAAATGATTGCAATGGTCGCTTCTCGAATTTTCTAAATGTTGTATCTAGTTGTTACTGGTATTGCTTTCCTGAAGTCAAACGGATGAGGAAAGGTAGCTTATCTGATAGGGAATGGTTTACTAATAAACTGCGTAAATTAAGAAATCATCTACAATTAATCTGCGAGTTATACGTCATTTACCGCACAGACAATCTTTATAAACTCAGTGTTGCCTTATGTCCGCCAAAAAAGATCGATCATTTCCTGTTGTAAGTATGAAGGGCTCAGTTCTTAAGCTTTCAGACTCTATTACTCTGTTGGGTATGACTGTATCGTCAAATCTCTCATGGGTTGACCATCTTCTGTCAGCTACCAAAACAGCTGCTCGTAAAACAGGCTTTTTGTACAGATCTAAGCAGTACTTTACCTCTCGACAACTCCTTCTGCCGTGTAAGGCCCAAATTCGGTCTCATCTGGAATATAATTCCCACCTTTGGCTTAGTGCTCTCCAATACGCTCTCGATATAGTTGATCGTATTCAAAAGAGAGCGATTAGGCTTATAAATGACCCGTCCTTAACTTCCCTTGAGCATCGAAGGATGGTTTCAGTTCTTTCTTTGTATTATCGTTATTACAACGGCTATTGTGCTGCTGAATTATATTCTTTGGTACCATCTCGAGCTATCTTTGCGAGAAATACTCGGTTCGCTCATTCACATCATCAGTATGCAGTACAAATCTCCACTTGTCGTACCAAACGGGCGCAATCCACATTTTTCTACACGGCTTCTAAACTCTGGAATGATCTCCCTAGTCCCTGTTTTCCTCTCACTTATGTTATGAGCTGTTCATAGGCATCTATTGGCAATTCATTATCCCTCTATTCATCCTCCTAAGTGTTCCTGAGTGCTTTAGCACGATAGGCCTAATTTAACCTGTTCAGGTCCACAATCCTAAAAAATAAAAAAAAAATCAGAAAATCTCTTCGTGCAATTTACGCTAAAGAGATTAAACTAGCTAAAATCGAAGCTAATGATAGATTCATTAATAATGCTGGAAATTCGATCAGCGCAATGTGGTCGATAATAAATTCGCAAAGAAATTTGCATATCGAACCGCATTGTGACCTATCGGCTAACCAGTTTAATATGTATTTTGCCGATGTCACAGCTGACATAATTGCTAATCTCCGTAGTTTGGATGCTGATCCTATCAATCATTGCACATTTAATGTTTCTACTTCTATGACTTTTGAATTTCACACTATTTCACAAATTGAAGTACGCGATGTAATAACTAACTTAAAAACAGTAATTCGAAAGATATTTACGCGCTTAGTGCTACGCTAATTAAGCGTAATATTGACGTATTTGTTAAACCGCTAACATATTTGATCAACATTATTATTAATTCAGGAGTTTTTCCTGATTCTCTTAAATCAGCATTAGTGTTACCTTACTTCAAAAAAGGGAATCCCAAAAGCGAATTAGGTAGTTATAGACCTATCTCTATATTACCGGCGTTTAGTAAAATAGTTGAAAAAATTATCTATAACTAAATAGTTAATTTCTTTGAAACTAATAATCTTTTCTATCGTCAGCAGTACGGTTTTCGGAAGGGAAGGAGTACATCGGATGCAATTATAATGTTTATTAATGATTCATTGGAATGCTTTGAGAGGGGACATCACATGGTAGCTGCCTTTATTGACCTCTCCAAAGCTTTGGATTGCGTCTCACACGAAACACTGATTCCTAAGCTAAAATTAGTGTATAATTTTGGGGATAAGAGTGTGGAGTTGATAGCTTCCTACTTGAGGGGAAGATATCAACGCGTACTTTGGAACAACGCTTTATCTGGTATTCTTCCCATACAATACGGGGTACCTCAAGGTTAAATTCTTGGCCCAATTCTGTTTTTAATTTATATTAATGACTTACCCGAGTCGATTTCTTCTAACATATCCTGCATCCTTTATGCAGATGATACAACTCTGATTGCAACTAGCTCTGATATTAATTTTGCGTTTTGCAATGCTCGGGAGAGTGTCAATTCTGTAAACGAGTGGTGTATTAATAATAAATTGAAATTGAATTATGCCAAGACAAGCTTTGTGCCGTTATCCCTATCGAAAATAAATACTAATATAGGCTTTGGTGATGGTACATCACTTCTGGGATGCTTTATCGATAATAAATTAAATTTTGAGTCACACTGTAGTAATGTTTCGAAAAAGATTAACAAATCAATCTTCCTATTAAAAAGACTTCAAAACAACACTTCGACAAGAGTTTTACGTACAGCTTACTTTGCCTTAATTCAAAGTACTCTGTCTTATGCAATTTTAGTTTTAGTGCTTCATGGCAAAGCATCTTCGCCTTCAACGGAAAGCTGTGAGAATTATGGCTAATCTTCAATTTAGGGAGGTTTGTCGAAAGGCCTTTATTGAATTAAGAATTTTAACTTTTCCCTGTCTATTTATCTTAGAATCTTTCTGTTATGCTAAAAAACACAGCACGCAAGCTAAGCATCAATTTGATGTACATAACCACGATACAAGACAAAAGGAAAATGTTCGTTTAGTACTGCGCAGATTAGCTAAAAGTCAAAATGGACCTGTTTATCTATCGCACTTCTTATATAATCGACTTCCTAGCCACACTAAATATTTACCTTTCTCTGAATTTAAAACTAAAATTAAAGAGTTTCTAATTTTAATGCATTTTACTCTGTGGATGAATTTTTAGCGAAATGTAAGTTTATACTGTAAGTTTATACAGTAGGTCGATTGTACTGTGTTTGTACGTTATTGTTACAGTATGTGTTATTCTTGTATTAAGTGTTATTAAACCTGACGAGTGTAAGTGTACCAACACGTTCACACAATAAATATTTATTATTATTATTATTATTATTATTATTTTTATTATTATTATTATTATTTATTATTATTATTAGTCTTTTTTCAAGATTCAATGAACAATTTTATAATTTTTAAATAATAAAGGTTTTCATAATTTTAAAATTTATAAGTAATAATATGATAATATTTATTTTTGAAAGGTATTATTCCAAATTTGCGGAATTCTTTTTATAATTTTATTTATGGCTCTAAAAAGGACCGATTGTGCAATAATACCTACTTAAGTAGGCATTAAGTAGGCATCAAGTACCTACTTAAATGCTCGAATTGTCTCCCATCGACCTCGATGTATTGTTGGAGCCGCTCATGCGTGGACATTACAGCAGCTCCAACTTCTGCTCTTGACAGGCTACGAATGGCCCCTCGAATTCTTACTTTCATGTTGTCTCTGGTTGTTGGTGGAATTTCGTAAACAATATCTTTTAACCGACCCCACAGATAAAAGTCCAAACAGGTTAAGTCTGGGGATCGGGGTGGCCAAGGAAATAGACTTTCTCGTCCATTCCCCCTCTGGTGATATATTAAATTTAAGTGTTCTCGTACATTTACTGAAAAATGTGCTGGGCAACCATCTAATTGTAAAAACATAATTTGCCGTAATTGCAAAGGCCATCTTCTAATAAAATAGGCAATTGTTTTACCAGAAAATCAAGAAACACGGCACCATTTAGTAGTTCATCAAAGAAATAGGGACTTATAATAGTACCGCCCAGGATGCCACACTACACATTAACACTGCAACGACCTTGATGTTGTACCTTGCGCAACCAATGAAGATTGGTGTCAGACCAATAATGCATATTATGCAAATTAACGTTTTCATCACTTTTAAAAGTGACCTCATCCGTCCAAAGAATTTCGGCTAAAAATCCTCTATTTTCCCTGATCATGCCCAACATCCAATGACAATAATCTGTCCGTCGGTCAGAGGCTTCGTCATGTAAGGCTTGAAGTAAAACCATATGATACGGGTTCATTCTATAAATTTGAAATTACAAACACATTGTGAAACATATAAAGTAGTATTTTCAGTGACATAAGAACTTACCCATGATCCTTTAAAATGTTTCGAATAGTAGTTCATGACATATCCAACGCGAGAGACATTGCTCTCGTACTAACGTGGGGATTCAATCACATGTATGTTAAGACAATAACAATATTGTCTTCCATTCTTTTAGCCGAGTCTCTTCGCAACTCTAGTCGAAAGCTTCCAGTATTACGCAAATTTTGCACTAAACGCGGAAAAATTTTAGGTATTGTTTTTTTCTCAATGGCCTACTCCTAATATTCTGCCTATTCTGCACTTGCATATTATATGCATTGATTATTATGCCCTTACATATTTTTTTTAATTTTTGAAATTATGAAAACTTTTATTATTTAAAAATTCTAAAATCATGAAATGTTTCATTGAATCTTGAATTAAGAATACCGGTGTAATATTGACTTTTTCAAATTTTATAATAACTAAAACTTCTTTCTTCGATATTTTAGGGTATGAATAAGATATCGAGATGCGGTTTTCACTAACCTGTTTAGGGACGATTTCATTTCATTTTTATGAAAAAAAAGTCATATTGTTGCATTTAATTTTTTAGAGAATTTTGCAATTTTCTGATATTATATCAAAAGTGCGCTCTAGCGGCATTACTAAAAATTAGATATACTACACGTAAGATGGATTTGATCAGTTCAGCCGTTTACGAGTTACAGCTGTTTATTTCAAAATCATCCCCACCTCCACTTTATTTTAATAGATATGCCAAACAAAAATTACTCGAATAAATCTGAGTTTTAAAAGCATTTTTGGTACATTTACTAGATGGATTTCAGTGAAAAATCACCTTAAAGGTTTAGGATGGCGGTTACGCCCCTTGGCGGTCATCTTGCAAATTTGAAAATATTTTCCACGCTCTTTTTTTGGCCACTTTAGTAAAATTTTTTACCACAACGACGAATAGTTTCCGAGAAACAGCACTTTGCATTCTTATCTGGCCACCCGGTACATACCGGGTTCGCCATCGCTTTGACATTCCTTTTTAGCATCCTTGTTGTAAAGAAAAAGTATAAAAACGAACTTACATTATTTTTCAACATCTATAACCTAAAAATATTGTCATGTATACAGGGTGTTCTACTTTTGCTGCACAGCACTCTACTCTTTTATTTTAAATAGAACACCCTGCGTATTACTTCATTTTTAATCTCCTATTGAAATTGAGGGGCACTTTGTTAAGCATATACAGGGTGGCGCATTAGTGTGACAAAGTCCCATATCTCATTTATTTAAAGAGATACAGAAAAAAATTAAATACAAAAGTTGTAAGATATATTCTGGTGCATATTCCAAAAATATTTTTAATTATACAGGGTAGATCATAAAAGCTTAGAAGTAATTAAAATTTTTTTTTTAAATAGAAAACCCTGTATATTATTACATATTTAGATTCTACATACAATTTTAGACACATTTTATGTATAATGTCCTATACCTAAGTCTAACCGTTTTTGACAAATTTCAATTTTTTTGTCAAAAATGACGTTTGCAGGCCAAAACATAGGTGGAAATCTTTTCTAAATGAAGCCTTTATCAATTAGTTATGGTTGGTTTCTTTGGAAATGGGGACCTACTCTAATGGGCTGTATTGATATTTTTGTAATATATTCATACAGGGTGATCAAAAATGGACAATGAAAAGTAGATTCAAAAAAACCTATAAAGTCATTTTTTTTAAATGGAAACCCCCTATTTTTTTAATTCTATGTTATTTAGCATTAAAAATAAGGGTCACTTTGTATAAGAGTGTATATTCCAAAAAATTGTAGTTTTTGAAATAATGACAATTTAACATTTTTTTATTGTAAAAAGGCTATACGGCTTTCAAGTTTTGTTGTTAGTTGGCCGTGACGGCGAGGCGTGGCATATAAAAATAATAGAGATCATCAGAAACGTCATTATTTATTGTCAGTTGATAATTTGTGTGATGCATTAGTGTATTTTATAGCAAATTGATTTAAAACTTGAATTAAAATTGCAAATAATGAATTTTTTGCAAGCCGAGATGGTTGATATGATTTTTGTTTTGGGAGCTAGTGATAAGAATACGCTCTTAGCAAGAAGACTGTATCAACAACGGTTTCCAGAGAGACGGCAACCTGAAAGAAGGGCATTTTAAAAGCTTTGAAAGAACTGGCAATGTGTTATATGAAAAAAATACTAGGGACGTGCACAGACTGAGGAAAATCAATTAAATGTACTATTAACATTTACCGAAAATCCATATAGTGGACAACGACCCATTTCTCAGCAGGTTGGTGTTGAACGACGTACGGTACAGCGCATATTGAAGTCTCAAAAAATACACCCCTATCGCATTCAACTACTTCAAGAGTTGGTTCCTGAAGATTATCAAAGACGACTGGAATTTTGTCAATGGGCTCAAAACAAAATAAACCAACAAAGAAATTTTGTTCATTTGATTTTATTTATAGATGAGGCCACATTTCAAAGAAACGGAAGTGTAAACAGACACAATTTTCATTACTATTCTACCGAAAATCCACATTTTGTAAGATATACTTCTCAAACTAGATGGTCTTTAAATGTTTGGGGAGGTGTTGTCGGTAATCATGTAATTGGACCATATTTTTTTGATCAACTAGTAACAGGGGAAGTATACTTAGACTTCTGCAAAACCATCTACCTAATTTGTTGCGTCAAGTGCCACAGGATACGCAACAAGAAATGTGGTTTCTTCATGATGTACATGATACAGGTCCGACAATAACTTTTTTAAATGCTAGATATCCAGAATGTTGGATTAGGAGGGGAGGGCCTGTTGCTTGGCCTGCTAGATCCCTAGATCTTACTAAAATGGACTTTGGGATATGGGGGTACGTCAAAGAGCAGGTTTATAAAATACCGCCTACAACAAAGGAAGACATGAAGATTAGGATTAGAAACTGTTTTCAAAACATTAGTGTTGAAATGTGTAGAAATTTAAGCACCTAATTTGAGAGACGTATTGCATTGTGTATTCAAGAAAGAGGCGGACATTTCGAACAACTTATTAGGTAGTACGTATTTGACGTGTTTCTAGTACTTTTATCTGTATAATTAGTGACATGTTTAGTTACATTACAGGTGTCAAGTTTATGATTAGAATTAGGACATAATTTGTTGAATCAAAAAAATATTGTCTTTACTTTAAGTTCGTTTAATGAAATAATTATTTATATGGGGTTTTATAAATTGTAATATTTCGATCTGAAGTGCTCGATTTTTTTTGTTTCGCCGCGGCCCGCCGTCACGGCCAACTAACAACAAAACTTGAAAGCCGTATAGCCTTTTTACAATAAAAAAATGTGAAATTGTCATTATTTCAAAAACTACAATTTTTTCGAATATACACTCTTATACAAAGTCACCCTTATTTTTAATGCTAAATAAGATAGAATTAAAAAAATAGGGGTTTCCATTAAAACAAAATGACTTTATAGGTTTTTTTGAATCTACTTCTCATTGTCGATTTTTGATCACCCTGTATGAATGTATTACAAAAATATCAATACAGCCCATTAGAGTAGGTCCCCATTTCCAAGGAAACAAACTATAACTAATTGATAAAGGCTTCGTTTAGAAAAGACTTCCACCTATGTTTTGGCCCGCAAACGTCATTTTTGACAAAAAATTTGAAATTTGTCAAAAACGGTTAGACTTAGGTATTTTACATAAAATGTATCTAAAATTGTATGTAGAATCTAAATATGTAATAATGTATAGAGTTTTCTATTTAACAAAAAATTTAAAATTACTTCTAAGCTTTTATGATCTACCCTGTATAATTAAAAATATTTTTGGAATATGCAACTTTTGTATTTAATTTTTTTTTGTATCTCTTTAAATAAAGGAGATATGGGACTTTGTTAGACTAATGCGCCACCCTGTATGTCACCTACAGTCCACCGTTTCGGCGTTATATCACGGTTTTTGAAAAAAAAAAATGATGTTTGCGGCATATTCAAGAATGACTAATATCTCTCAAAGTAAAATAGGTAAGGACATGCGGCTTTCACCATTCGATAGAGTATGAAAAAGTCAATAAAAATTTATGAAAAGAATAATTCTTGAGATACAGATTTCTTGCGGGTAAATTTTTGATTTTCGAAAAATTGAATCATGGATAACTTATAATTTTTTTTAAATAGAAAGGTGTATATTTTTTACATAGACAGACGCGGATTTTTTTCTCTTCCGATTTTGTTAATACACATATAGTTCCATCCTTAGACGTTTTTACAGAATTGGCGCTTTTCTGTTTTCTTTTTTGCTATATCGCAGTAGCCATGCAACAGAAAAACAAGGAAAAGGACACAAAATAATAATTTATTTTAATTTTATGTTAATCATATTCCATTTAACAAACTAAAGCTATTAGCAAAAAATAAAAATAAACAACAACAAGCATTTTAATTCAAGAGGTGCTCAAAATTCTAAACACTTTTCAAGCCTTTACTGCTGAGATTGACGCACATTTAATAGCATTTCTGGAGTTACGTTAGAAATACGGTTCTTATTCTGTCATTACTTCTTGTGTTGTAGGTTCTTCTTCATATACGAAATTTTTGACAAACCCCAACCAAAAAAAGTTCATCATGGTTAGGTCCGGCGATCTTGCAGGCCATGACACGGGACTTCGTCGGGCGATCCAGCGATTGGGAAATTAAAGATTTAAAAAATTCTGCACATTCCTTGCATACTTGCAAGGTGCACCGTCATGCTGATACCACATGATATGTTTTATGTTGTCAAGAACATTTTCGAGTAATTCAGGTAACACATGCTGTGTCAGTATATAAAATAATGGACGTAAAACATGGGTCCACATTTAACTTATTTAACGCCCATGACAAAAAGCTCTTCTCGCATTGAAATCACCCACAGTTAATTTTTGGTGTAATTCTACATGATATGGATGATATTTAGTATGTTTTAGTACCGGTTTTACCGAAGTAATACTAATAGTATCAATGGCATTAGATATTTGGCTAGCGCTGGCGTTTGAATTTTCGACAACGCTCTGAATTAGCACAAATTCACTATCTTCTGTTCTAACTGTTCTTCTTTGAACATTTGTAGTGTACCCTTCCCGTTTGTTCCAATCGAGCCAATAATTTTTGAAGGACGTCGATCAGGGTATCTTTGTTTATACACACGAACAGCCAAAAGACAATTTCTTTGACACTCGCCCGAAACAAACGACATGCCCACTAATTCTTTTTAAGTAAAATTCATGTAGATTAAGCTAATTGCAACTAATAAGCCAGTTTCTGCTATTTATTGTGACTGTCAAACAATAATTTGGCTTTTGTTTTTGTACTTCATGAAATTCTAGCAAAGCCTACTTCAATGCGTCCTTATCCTTGTTTTTCTGTTACATGGCTACTTTTTGAGTTGTATTAAATATACCGTAATTTAATGTCTTTCGTTCATTCAGTTGTAAATATAAGACAAATTTTAATTATTTTTGCATTATAGGAATGAGGTAGGCAACTTAATTTGCATTTTGGTGTAACTTAAGTGCATATCTTCTTAAGGGTATATATTTCTTAAAGGTTTATATTCCCACTTTAAATTACTTTCTTCTGATCATTTTATTCGCGCAACACGTCATCGTTGACTTATTTTTTTGCGCAAATCCTTTCGCGCACGACTACCTCGTCTAATTTCAAATCATCCATTTTTTTTTCACTTCCTGATGAAGGTCGTGAGAAGCAGAAAATTTTTTTTGGGTTTTTCACCTAAATTTAGTGTAAAGTGCCATTAATTTGATGGTAAGATATTTTAACTCGTTATACCAAAAATGAAAACATTTGCTCTTTTCAGGCACTTTTACTTCACTTTTATTTTTTTTTACTTTTACATTTAATTTTACCGCTTTGGAATACGCATTTAATTTTACTGTTGCGTACGCTTTCATTTTATGATTGCAAATTTCAAGATAATGCATTAAACGGATTATTCCATTTAATGAAGAAAATTTGTAAGGAAAATTCCAGTTTGGGTGTGGCTTACAACGTAAAGCATTATTACAAGACATTGCGCAATATTGATGCAAAGATGACATCACCTTAGTTGAAATTTCCGTAACCATTTAGATACCAGAGGTTATTAAAAAATTTGTGTACAAACATTTTACAAACAGGTATTTATGTAATGATTTTTTAGAATTTAAGGCTAGTTTTAAGATATATTTTATTTAACCATATCATTTTAACTGTTAATGAACATAGTTGTATATTTTTTATTGTTTTACATTTTGATAAATTTTTAGTGTAGAACTCGGTTTAGTTATTCCGAGCATTATAAAAAATAACTTGGCGTCCGAGATCATTTTTATTAGTATTACATTGCATTTTTATTATTTATGTTCAGGGGAAGTAATCAAGCAAATCAAAAGACTAGCCCTATATTAATCTACCGACTGAATAAAAGACATTATTTGTGGTGAATGGTTAGTATCTCCAGTTAGTTTAACGATTTGTGTTTATTTACACTTATTTCTTTATTATATTATTAAAACACTTTATATATTTTATACGATTACTGTTTATACCAGTTCGACCACTGATCATTATAACTGCGATATAGCAAAAAAGAAAATAAAAACAGAAAATCGCCAATTTTGTAAAAACGGCTGAAGATAGACCCATATGTGTATTACCAAAATCGAAAGAAAAAAAAATTCGCGACTGTCTATGTAAAAAAATATATACCTTTCTATTTTATTTTTCGAAAATCAAAAATTTAGCCGCAAAAAATCTGTATCTCAAAAACTATTCTTCTCATAACTCTTTATTGCCTTTTTCATGCTCCATCGAATGGTGAAAACCACATGTCGCTACCTATTTTACTTTGCGAGATATTAGTCATTTTTGAGTATTGCTGCAAACATGATTTTTTCAAAAAACGCGAGATAACACCGAAACGGTGGACTGTAGGTGACATATATGCTTTACAAAGTGCCCCTCAATATCAACAGGAAAAATGTAATAATATACAGGGCGTTCCACTTAAAATAAAAGAGTAGAGTCCTGTGCAGCAAAAGTGGAACACCCTGTATACATTGTAGGTTATAGAGCTTGAAAAATAAGGCAAAGTTCGTTTTTATACTTTTTCTTTACAACAAATAATAAAGATGCTAAAAAGGAATGCCTGAGCGATGGCGGACCCGGTACATACGCAAATCAAGTACCTACTCTAAACGTATACAAACGCAGTACATTTTAACTTGTGTAAGGTAGTACTAAGGCCTTGTATTTTTGCAATATTATATTTTTAGCACTACATATGTCAATTGGCAACCACATATAGTAAAAAAAATATTTTATATGTTTACTGCTCCAAACGTATAAATATGCCGAGAGTTCCCCACCCTAGCGCCTGAACCGTATATGGTTTTTTTGGCGAGCGGCGGGTTCACGAATCGACTAAGTAATCATTCAGCAATTATTCTGTTCATCCGTAGCTGCCTGTAGTGTTATATAGTTGTGTATTTTCGTTATGGCGCGTTATAGTAAAACGTTTTATTACATTGAACAAGAACTGGAGGACATTTTAGCAAACAGTGACAATGAATCGGTTGCGGATGCGCCTGATGAGTCGGATGAAGATGCCGGAGATGAAATGGCCACACCAGCACCTTCGTATGTGCCTCCTGAATCGTCACATGCTTCCGAGTATTCGGACGGTGTGGATTCCGTTGACGACATTCTACTTAACATTAGAAAAATGCTTAGAAGTAACCCAATGAAAAATTCGAATGATTTCGTCTAGCGTGAAAAAGATCTAAAGCCGGATATACACCAATTTGTTTCATGCCATTCGGATTGTTCTCCGGCAAGTGGCCTAGCAGCAAACAGCTCTGAATTAGATTTTTTTCAGGAATTTTTCGCTGAAGACATTGTTCAGTATATTGCCGATCAAAGTAACATATAGTTTGGGTTTTTAACCTCCCAAGGCATTCTTCCCACTAAGTCTAAGTTGCATCGATCTGATAACACAAATTATAAAGGAATCTACTGCTTTATTGCAACAAACTTACTTATGACACAAGTGAAGAAACACTCCGTTAACGCCTATTGGACAAAAAACAGTAAGGTAGCTACACCCATATTTCATCAAATTATGCCTAGAGATCGGTATCTTCTTCTGCTCCGAACGCTTTATTTTGTTGACAATACAGAGAAAGCACACGAAGACGATAAATTTTGGAAAACCCAAAAAATTGTGAATCATTTATTTCATTTTTTATTTAGCTGCACATTATTTTGTTTCTTTGTAGTTATGCCAGAAAGAAAAATAAATCAACTCAACTTTTATTTTATTATAAGTTTTTGTTTATGAACGAATAAGTTCAAAAGTAAACATGTAATTAAAAATTATTATTAATTTAATTAAATACATAAAATAGAAAGTTTACCTCGAGTAGGATTTGAACCTACGACCTGTACTTTGCTAGAGTACCGCGCCAACCAACTGCGCCATCAAAGTACAAGCCCTAGTTGATGTAAATTTTGTCTGTATGTATGTAGAACTGATGTAAATTTTAAATTTTAAATGAGATAACAATCAAATTACTTATATTAATGGAACGTGAGCCTGCAAGCTCACAAGATCACCAACGCAACTTGACTAATATTAAATTATTATAAGTTTTTGTTATGAAATTATTATTAATTTTATTAAATACATAAATAAAAAGTTTACATCGAGAAAGATTTGAACCTACGATCTGTACTTTGCTAGAGTACCGCGCTAACCATCAGTTCTACATACATAAAGACAAAATTTACATCGATTGGGGCTTGTACTTCGATAGCGCAGTTGGTTAGCGCGGTACTCTAGCAAAGTACAGGTCGTAGGTTCAAATCCTACTTGATGTAAGCTTTTTATTTAGTTATAACGATTTTACTTTGTTTGTTCATTTTGAAGGTTACCATGCGGTGAAATAGTTATTTATGCAACCAGTTGGGAAAGATACAACTTTGTATTACAAACGGATTTCTGCGGGACGAGCGAAGCGAAATCCCGCAAAAAGATACGAGTAACACAAAAATGGTCTTTCCCAACGTGTTTCATACAAGATTTTTTCTAATTTTACATCTATATTCTTTAAAACTTTAATTCAAAAATAATGAAATTGACTTTTTTTTGGTAAAAAGTACTTTTGATGCCATCTGTACACAGTCGTAACCATGGCTTATTTATATGTATTCGTTGGAATTTGTATTCATTGTCAATCTTGACAGGTTTCTTTAGACAGTTTATTTTTGCATGGAAAATATCGACCAAAAATCGCAACAAATATTAGCTTTGAGCATCAATATGCCTAGAAATATTAATTAACTGATTTTGAAACAGATAGCAGCGAAGTCAAGATCCAGGTACAACATAGAATGATATTTCTTTAATCCTTTTTTTGTATGATTCTTTTTGTTATTATACAGGAAACTTGCATTTAATCACTCGTGGCATAATATTTTTTATTGCATCACTAGTGGTGAAATGTAAGACCTTTCAACATTCCTGAAAGGTACGAAAAGTGTTACTTTATGTGTCAAAATTAGAAAAATTAATTATTATTAATATTGTTTTTCTGAAGTCTTTAGATACAAAATTTGTCAAATAAGAGTAATATTTTATTTTATTATACTGAATAGGATGAGTCCACGAATAAGCACTGACTGTTTTATTCTACCTTTACCAAAAGTAAACAAATCCGGCCCTCAACATATTCGTAAAATCGGCTTGTTTTACGGTTGACTGCTCCGGACGCATATATACACTATGGACCTACGCTGCTCCAGACGTATAAAAACTCAGTGCTTAAATTTCTTAGCACACGGGAGAGGACCAAAAACTCAGGATTAGCAGTCAAAGGGTTAATAAGGGTTTTGAGGTTAGAGATAAAAAACCTAAACAAATGACAACATGTTGGAATATGTGCTTTTAGTACAGCTTTAGCAAAGAATAACGTATAATTTTATCTTAAAAAACTCAATACCATACAGGGTGTTCCATAATTTAAGCCGAATTGTCACGTTTTCAAACAAGCACAACTCAATTTCTTGAATGGAATGACTGAATTTCTTTATAGGAACTCATTTACGTGCTGAGCCAAAAATAAAAAGTGCTCCGTAACAGCAAATAAGGATTAGGTGGGAATCTCAGTCGTCGCGAGCGTGTGGCTGGCGCAGGGACATATAGAGTGATAAAAGGGCATCACTTGATTTAAATTTATATTTCACTAAACTAAGAAAAGGGCTACGACACAATATAAGAGATACGTTACAGTTAAAAATCACAGATGGGGGACACAGTCCAGGAAGAGAATATGTCCAGTTAGGAATTTAATCCTACATCGTAATAATAAAGAAACAACTACTGATAATTTAACATAAATCGGTTTAATTCTCAAAATAAATGAATACCCCAACCCTTTTTAAAGCTATACAAAATATGAATAACCCATTCTTCATACAAACTCACTAATGCAGATATATAAATGCATCAGTTATAAAGACTAATAATTTTTAGAACGATGGGTATCGTAAGTTTGGAGAGCTACATTATTTGTGAACAAACCGAGACATTTTTCTTTTAGTAACTACTGAGTTACCCGAATGATATAATAGTAACATAATTGATAGTACTACCCCTAAAATAAAAAATAAATCAAGCTATGAATCAAACTTTACCGTAATAAAAACAACAATTTTATGCACTGTCCAGCGTTGACCCTAGAAATTAAAGACACAACACATAATCAAGATCAAATAACTCATAAAACCGTGGTTTTAGGAAGAGCTCTCATTAAAACTGACGTATTAGTTTTAATTCAACCGAATATTAATTTAAACTTGATATAAATAACTGCAATATTTCAGCCAGATGTCTACCATTGCGTTTGTAAGCACACACGAAAATTTAAATTTGGTTAACAGTAGTGACAAAAAGTAGAGTACAAATTTTTCCAACAGCAAAAATGGTAGCCTGCTACTATTACTACAAACATAGATTAAAAGCATAAATTCAAACCTTTAAAAATTATCAAGAAGATTATAAGCAAATATGTATAACCACGAGACTGAAAGCCGAAATAGTTATAAGCAAAAGAACATTAATAGCTTCCTTATTATGATAACGTTTTTTTAACACGTATAAGTAGAGCTTAAATAGTTATAACTAGTAAGTGAGACACATAGGACATGCATTAAACAATGAATGCATTAAATAACTATGAAATTGTGATGAGGATCACCCTATATATGCATTTTAGTTCATAAAAACACAAATATTAACATCGTGAAGCACTCTGTAAAGCAACCGTTGAATTACGTCAGTGCAAAGTTCACATCGTAATTAGATGATTACTTCAAAGAAGTACATATACGACAGATGTTATTTTAAATGGAATACCCTGTATATCATTACATTTTTGGATAGCCTGAAGAATAAGCTTTTCAACGATGTATACATTTTTAGATATAAAATGCAACGTTGCCAAGTTATTTAACAAAAATGTATTTTTCTCCTGAATGTAAGGTTAGCAATAAAAATTAATTCTTGGTTTATTATCTAAGTTGAGACAAATTAGTTCAGGGATATAATTAAGCTAGGTATAGGCTTTGAAAAGATGTAAACGTTTTATTGGTATATTGAATAGGGGAGAGAAGGCTCCGTGTGAAACTTTAGCATGTTCAACGTACATCAATACCTAACTTTTATCTAAATACATTGATAACGCTAAACTTTACGGTTTTTAACATATTTCCATTTTTTTAATTTTTCTGTAATTAATTTATAAAGTAATGATTTAATAGAGTGCCATGATTTAAAAACAATAAAACAAAATTTTAATATGTCGATTAGGTGTATTTTAACTTGGTTTCTTTCAAAACTACTTTTTCACTACATTTGTATTTAAAAGAAAACTTGATTTAAGAGAAGTTAACTTTAAATTTTAAAATGATATACGAAGAACGAATTAATTCAAATAATTTACATAATAGGAGAAGCCCAAGGTAATTGTTCACTTGCTTCTAGAATTTATAAACAAAAATTTCCCGATGCCCGTTGTCCACATGAACGAGTTCTTGAAAAAACTAGACAAGGAAACTCAACTAGTGGTGTTTCAAGCTATACAAGAAAACCCTCAAATAAGTATTAGAAAATATGTAATTAAAAATTATTATTAATTTTATTAAATACACAAATAAAAAGTTTACCTGGAGTAGGATTTGAACCTACGACCTGTACTTTGTTAGAGTACCGCAAGGATTCATACTTGCGATATTGCAGGCTCATCGATTGGGGTTTGAATCTTGATGGCGCAGATGGTTAGCGCGGTACTCTAGCAAAGTATAGGTCATAGGTTCAAATCCTACTCGAGGTAAACTTTTTATTTATGTATTTAATAAAATTAATAATAATTTTTAATTCCATATTTTCCTTTGAACTTATTCATTCATAACAAAAACTTATAATAAAGTCTTAGAAAAATTGCAGAGGAACATGTTTTATAGAAATCAACAATACACAATATAATTAATGAATATACGTACCATCCATACAAGATCCAACTCCACCAGGCATTGGATGAACGTAATTTTGAAAATAGATGAAATTGCCGTCATTGGGGATTGCAACAACCACATAATTTTTTTAATACCGTTATGATGACGGACGAATCTACTTTTCATAACAACTATTTTGTAAATAGACATAATTGTCATTATTACGCCATGGAAAATCCACATATAATTAGATACAGAAACAATCAGCATCGATGGAGTCTCAATGTTTGGGCTGGTATTATTGACAACAGATTATTAGGACACTATTTTTTGGAAAACAATTTAAATGCAGTAAATTATTTAAATTTATTGCGAACCAACGTGCTACCATGGATTGAAGAGAACATTCCATTCGCTAATGAGGAAATATGGTTCCAACAAGATGGCGCTTCTGTACATTCGGCTCGTGATGTGACGAAGTTTTTAAATCAGCAATTTCCTGATCGTTGGATAGGTCGTTATGGGCCTATCAGGTAACCAGCTAGATCACCAGACCTGACTTTCATGCACTATTTTTTATGCGGCTACATTAAAAATGAAGTTTATCGAACATCGCCGACTACTACAGAAAATATGAGGGAAAGAAGCGTTTCGTAATGTAACCCAACAAATGTTGCATAATTTACAACGTTCCTGCAATCAACGATTGAATCAGTGCATTGAAAAAAAAGGAGGCTTGTTTGAACCTTATTTACAATTTTTTTAAGTGCACATTTGCATATGTTTGACTTACCTACTCCCTGTTCTTCTTAATTGTTTGTTTATTATTTCAATATAACATTGTTTAGTTCATTGTTAAAAATATATAATAAAATTAATTATTACTATTACTAATCTGGTATTGAGACTTGAAATCATGGGACTCTATTAAATCGTTACGTTATAAAATAATTATGGACAATTTAAAGAAATGGAAATATTTTAAAAACTATAAATTTTAGCGTTATCAATGTATTTAGATAAAATTTAGGTTTTTAAGAGTACTATTCGCCCATATCAAAATATACAGGGTGTTCCATTTGAAATAAGAGAATTGATGTACGTTGAACATGTTAAAGTTTCACACGGAGCCTTCTCTCCCCTATTCAATATATCAATAAAACGTTTACATCTTTTCAAAGCCTATACCTAGCTTAATTATATCCCTGAACTAATTTGTCTCAACTTATACAATAAACCAAGAATTAATTTTTATTGCTAACCTTACATTCAGGAGAAAAATACATTTTTGTTAAATAAATTGGCAACGTTGCATTTTATATCTACAAATGTATACATCGTTGAAAAGCTTATTCTTTAGGCTATCCAAAAATGTAATGATATACAGGGCGTTCCACTTAAAATAAAAGGTTGATACCCCCACTACTTTTACGAATCACCCTGTAGGTGCTAAAAGTTATGCACGTATTGGAACCATATAACTTTTGTATACACGATTTTAATGAAAAATCAACAGCGAACCCACAATCTTCCGTCGCGTGACGCTTTGGACACCCGGTATATATATATATATATATATATATATATATATATATATATACCCAATGGCGTTATTTAGTACATCAACAATATGTAGAAATACATAAACTATGAAAATATCTCTGGAAGATGACTTCGATTTAAAACAGGAAAAGAGATTTTTATTAAGAAATTTCACTCAAAATGTTATTAAATGTATTGTTAGCAAAACTATTGTTAAAATGTTAAAGACACAATTTCTAATAAAATGTAAATTAATGACACCATCTAGCGGTAATTCATCAAACTAACAGATATCTATAAGTAAATTCTTTTTAAACTAACGAGAATCCTGAACATTACGTGCATGGCGTTAGTATGAACTTTTCAGAAACTAAAAGCAATGTAATCTATACAGGACGTTTAAGTAATTTATAAAGGTAAAACAGTATATGCCAAAAATTCAGATGTTATGATAATGAAACAAATGACGAGTAAATAGTAAATCGACAAACATAAGTTTTCAATCTAAAGGTAATTTTTCGAATAATTAATTGCAATGGCGCAAAATGGCGCATAACTATTGCTTAATTATACACCTGTTATACCAGAGCTACCTTCACACACCTGTTTTAAATCTCTAATAATTTGTGAACTCTAACCGTTTGTAGGGTTTTTGTATTACACTACTATATTGTGGTTTTCGTCAGTGTTCAATTCCAATTTGTTATTCCTGGCTACTATACTGGTTCATAGATAGATTTGGAAGACATTTGTGGGGAACAGGGTGTGTTAGAAACCACTTCTTATTGGTGCGCTTCCCTTAAAGGGATGACGATGTTTTAAAACTTACTCATTCGTTGTGCAGCTGAAGGGGCAGTGATTAATAAACATTGCTTGGATTAGCTTGAATAACGCTTTTAAATACATATAAATACGCATGGATTATTTTACACAGGACTTTTAACCACCCACTACTTACTTCATATCGCAATTACCTATTATAATTATTTAGAATTTATAGCGTATTACGTTTTTTTCTGAATCTCGACCTTATCTACGCAATTTGTGTTTCCATTACAAAGAAAAGTTTCGGAAATCGCATTAATTGTGACATTTTTATTTTGTAGATTCCAATTTACGGTGTACCGCAAGGGGATCGATTAACTACCTCAACTCAAATTAGAAGCCATTTATCTAACTTTACACTGAGTTAGTTACCCGAACCGTTTCTAGCATATACGAACTATATATTTCTTTTTTTTTATAAATTTAAGAAATAAAATCAATTTAATCCTTTTAAATATTTTAGAGATGAAGTTTCTTAAATACGATTTGAAGAGCTTTTAATTTATTAAGCTCGTCATTTAATCCATTTTGAATTAAGTTTTCAGTTAAAAGTTTGTGCGCTAATTTTGCTGTTTTATTGATTTTATGATGGAAAAAATTGTTCATAATTTACAAATCTAATTACTGAGTCAGTATTTAATCTAATTTAGTTTTTTATTGGTATGTTTAAAGTTCACGTTTTTAATCGTGCGATGTAGCCGTAAAACGGTGGAAAATGAAGTTTTCATACTCTTGTAGTGGGTAACATAATAAAAGGGAACAATTAATCCTTTACGCAAATGCTTTACGCCCAATTGCTACATAATCCCTTTTTCTTTTTGTTGGCTTAATTTAATTTGTTTCGATGTTTTGGTCCTTTTGTCGGAATAAAATTAACTAATAGTTCCTTTTAACCACAACTCTGTATCTCTCAATATTGTCGACCCTTTATGTTTTCTTTTACACGTGTTTCTGTTTCATCACAGATACGCTCATCTTAAATAATAAGGGAAGTGTATGGATGACATAAACGTAAACATGGAATCCTCCAAAAAATTATAAATATGTACGATGGAGATTAGGAACTGCCAAAGTGGTCAGGGAATCATTAGCGACCAAATGAAAACAATATATATATATATATATATATATATATATATATATATATATATATATATATATATATATATATATATATATATAAGGTTTGTATCACAACTGCCCCCCTGGTACTTTGACTGTTGCGATCACAATCACAACCGCCACAGTATTCACAACGATCAATGACCATTTTCGGTTACAGTAGCTACATCATTACGCCCATTATTTGTTTTGATCACATTGGTTACTTTCGCGTTTAAACACGACGATCAATATAATTAGATTAATGAAGTCATTATCATGTGTTATCATGTGGGTAGCGTTTTTTCTTTATATAATTATTGTGGAACAATTTGTCCTATTCATACTCGGCAACGGCTTTTGCAGTTCATGTGATTGTTGCTGAAAGTTTGTTTGGTTGACTATTGCACCTGTATAGTGCTTGAGATATTGACGATGCTGTAGAACTGCAGGATAAAATTGTGCTTTTTTCTTGCGCGGGAGATTTTTTCTCATAGAATTTGACATTACAGCTCATTGAAATGAAATTTTCTGATTAGTGGATTAATTATCGTATTTAAAGCATTATAGGAGAGTGATATTGAAAAGTAGTTAAGTCTGAAAGATTTTAATGTGCTTCTCCATCTTGTCTAACAGAAAGTATAGTGTGTAATATTGTAGTATGCTTATTAAGGCGCGGTAGTAATAAGTAAACGTGTTTTGGGGATAGAGACCTTTTCAAAGTTTTGTTTATGTATTTATGACGTATCGTATTATTACAATAATCCAACGTAACATGTAAATGGTAGCATTTTTGAACATCTACTATAGTTTTTAACGTTGTAATATCTTTTGAGGTCTAACTTTAGAAGGTAGTATATTACGACATAGTTTAGACCTGCATTTTTGACATTCAAAGTCAATTTATTAATGGAAATTGTTAAATGAGTAGTTAGTTCCTTCCTGAGACAGTAAATGTCCAGAAAGAAGCTTAATTATAGCAACGTAACGTGACGATTTCGCTCGATTGTCTCGGGTTATAGTGTCGTCTAGGGTGTTGTGGAGTAACAGTCGACGTTAAATAATTTAACGTTTCACATAAAGCGGGTATTATGTAAATTTACACATCTAACATTTCCTTTATCGTTGTAGGGCTTTCAATTCTTTTATTAAGTGGAGTTACAGAGCGTCCAAGTCGACAGTGCCGTTCTGTATAGGTACTGTCTCAAAAAACTTAATTTTATTTGATCCAATCTTTAATAAATTACCGATCAGGAAAAGTTATGTAAGTGCATTGAACTCTTTACTTTTTCATTACTATTGTTTCCTCGGTTTTTTGTTATACGAGTAAAATAATGTCTTGATTATGCTTAATTTATTAATTTCTGTTAAGATGAAATTTCAATTGAGCTTAATCCTGGGATTTTAATGTTGTTTTACAATCTGTGAATTTAAGTGCCATCAGAATTTCACTTACTTGTCCTACCGTAGGGTTTTAATAGTTAATACAGCAACGTCTAATTTGCTGACATACGTTCATCGAGGCATACCATGTAACAAACGTTTTAGGTTATGTTGTCGATTTTCTGTATACAGAAAATCGACGCACACCAATAGATATCTCAACGCCCACTCACACCATCATACTTCGCAGTTGCAGTCGGTTGTAAAGACACTGGTAACGAGATCAATAAGACTCACGGATTCCACTCACAAGAAAGAGAAGATGGCAACTCTCACAACAGCTCTACCACAAAATGGATTCACAATGAGAAACATCCGGAACGCGTCAAGACCAATAAATACGAAACCCACCGAAGAGGAGGAACCACCAACAGCCAAGGTCACACTTCCTTATGTAAAGGGAACGACAGACAAGATTGCAAAAATCCTCAGCAAACAACATAAACACAACGTTCAACACGGACAGAAAAATATCACCAGTGCTCCCAACACCTAAAACCAAAATCGACTTGGAGGACCAAAGAGTCTACAGCATCCCCTGCGGGACATGTGACAAGGTGTACATAGGGCAAACAAACAGACGGATCAACGTTCGACGAGGGGAACACAAGAATGGTGTCGAGAAGAATATGGCTACATCATCGTTAGCCCAACATGCCAGCAGAACATCACACAACATCGCTTTTGAAAACACAAAGATGATAGACAGCATTACTCATGCGACAAAAAGAACTATTCGAGAGGCGATCGAGATTGAGAAACGGGAACAGAACCTTAACACACGAGACGATTCCCAAAGACTACCTAATACATGGAAGATAACACTAGCAGAACATCGTCACACAAGGAAACGATCACCCGAACCAGAACCACCCATACCAACATCATGCACAGCAGCACCATCCAATACCGAGAAAGAGAAAGAAGGGGAAGTGAAAGCAGGGAAAACAGTGAAAGCAGTGAAAGTACACAACACCAAATATAAACAGGAGACAGGACAGCGGGACCTCAGTTCGATTCGAGTAACACGGAGCCGAACAAATCAGTTGGAGAAGGAGAAAACTTGAAAATGGCAAATGAGACTTTGCCGAAACGTCGTTTTTGTACTGGCAGGAGTCAGAAACATCACCAGTAGACACGAGACAATGCCCGGATAAACAACAGTGTTTCATACTACACTCACGGAAACCTAAAATCAACCATATATATATATATATATATATATATATATATATATATATATATATATATATATATATTATTATATATATATATATATATATATATATATATATATATATACAGTGATTCAGCATGCATGTATTGCTATATTCGTTAATATTGAAGATAGAATATCGGTTAAATGGGGAAAGTTTTAAAGAATTTTATGGCTATCATCATGGTAAAGTCAGATTTGAAGTAACTTTTTTTGTTTTTGAAATAATTGAAGAAAACAAAAATTGTGCATTTTCTACTACCCCCTGTAGCTCTTTTATTTGAAGTCTGACAACATTTTGATTTGTACATTATTATGGCACTTTTAAAAGACAATTTTAAAAAAAGTACCAAAATTTATCTACAGTCATTTGTTTTTGAAATACATACACTAACTATTGTTTTTCATATGGACGCCATCTTGGATTTTTATATTATCGAATAGTATTTTTTATCACCTTTTCAGCGATGTATCACATGATACGAGAATTTACTTCCAACTATCAAAAATTTAAAAAATATAAAATTGAAATAGTAGGCCTTGAGAAGGCATGGATTAATAAATGAAAAATTTATACAATTAGATTCCTAATTATTGTAATTTCTAATAACTAAAATAAAAACAAAACCGATAATAGTAACTATCATAAAACATGCTCGATATGTCCCCCTCTACACTCCACACATTTTCTACATTTTCATATCATCTATACATTGTAGAAGAGGTGTTAAAATCTACTATTCGATAATGTAAAAATCCAAATAGCATCCAAAAACAAAAGTTAGAAATATATTAAACTTTGTAAGTAAAAACAGATAAATTAGCAAGGGTTTAAATTTCTGATAGTTGGAAGTAAATTCTCGTATCATGTGATACATCGCTGAAAAGGTGATAAAAAATACTATTCGATAATATAAAAATCCAAGATGGCGTCCATATGAAAAACAATAGTTAGTGTATGTATTTCAAAAACAAATGACTGTAGATAAATTTTGGTACTTTTTTTAAAACTGTCTTTTAAAAGTGTCATAATAATGTACAAATCAAAATGTTGTCAGACTTCAAATGAAAGAGCTACAGGGGGTAGTGGAAAATGTACAATTTTTGTTTTCTTCAATTATTTCAAAAACAAAAAAAGTTACTTCAAATCTGACTTTACCATGATGATAGCCATAAAATTCTCTAAAACTTTCCCCATTTCCCCATTTAAGGTTTAGTTGTTTTCCATAAAATAAGTTGGCGTCTGAGATTTTCAAACATTTATTTACAGGCTGAGGCTACATCATTGTTGGAAAGCGAACATATCTAATCACAATTAGTTTTAAATTAAAGCAAATCAAAATTTTAAGAGCCAGGCCCATTTAATCTCCGACTGACTAAAAGGCTCAAAATCTTCTAGTTGACATTAGAAGTATAAATAATAATTGGGGTGAATTAATAACCACCACACACCCTTATTTCATTCCCTCTTTTTTTAAATATTATAACCAGTAAATTTCTGTATTGTTTTGCATTTTAAATATTGACCTAGCATTCCTTGTGGATTGCTTTGTAGCAGCATTTATTTTTATGTTTACTTCCTTAGTCAGTAATTGTCCAGAAAGAAGATTAAAGTGTAGAAACCGAATCAGATGAAGTAGCTCGGTTGTTGAAGGGAATAGAATCGTCTCGTTTGTTAGTGTAGTACATGTTGGGGTTAAGCAATTTAATGTTTCTCGTAAAGCTGATATTATGGAAATTTACAAGTCTAACATTCTTTATCGTTGTAAGGCTTTTAGTTCTATTATTAAGTGGAGTTACAGAATGGTGTTGCCGTTCTATGTAGGTATTGACCCAAAAAGGGGGATCGTGTAAATGATATCATCTTTAATATTTTTTTAGATGCATAGGGATAAGTAAAAATCTACAACCGCTACATTATTCACAACGATCAATGTTGTTGTTTACAGTAGCTACAGTCGCAGTTTTAATCACTGCTTTCATCATTTTCCCATTATTTGTTTTGATCACAATGGTTACTTTCGCGTTTAAACAAACTTGATTAGATTAATGAAGTCATTATCATGTGTTATAATGTGGGTAGCGTTTTCTCTTACTACGAATTATTGTGGAAAAATTGGTCCCAGAACGAGTGCGAATTTGCCACTAAACTCTACCTTTGACTAAGAATGGTGGAAACCAAATTTTGTCGAAAATTGTAACAGGCGATGAAACTTACATACCGTTTTTTGACATGTCAACTCGACATGAGAGCTGCGTATGAATCCAGGAAGATAAGGCCACACTAACAATAATCAGAAAGCATCGAGCAATGAAGAAAGTAATGTACGCTGTGTTCTTTAGTCTGGTGAGTGCTATTACGGTAGACGAGCAGAAGACTGTCACCGCTAAATCGCACGTCAAACACTGTTTGCCGGAAGTGTTTAATAAGGTGCCATAGAAAGGGACTATGCTACATCACGATAATGCTTCTTCCCACACTGCAGAGCTAATTCATCAGTATTTGGATGCAAACAAGAATAATTCAATCGAACATCCTCGCTATTCACTGGATCTGGCAATGTGCGACTTTTGGCTGTTTTTGGCCTAAAAAAGAACTTACGAGGAAAATTTTTTTCAGAGCAAGAGATCGATGCTGCTGTTCGGTGTCATTTTAATAATATTCCTAAAGCTGTTTGGTTTGGAGCATTTAAGCAGTGAAAGGAAAGAATGGCTAAGTGGATTATAACAGACAACTACTTTGAACATATCTAAAATAAAATTTTGAAAGAGTTACACTGGTTTCTTTATTTTCAATAATAATGGCTTGTTCCTCGTACCTATAGTAAACACGAATCATGGTATTACCTATAAAATTACTGCCAGATGCTAAAAGCAACTTATAAATACAAGTAATAAATAATGTTTTACATATGAATATCTTTTGGAGGTTGTATTTATGCATGTATAATGTATACAATCAATATAACCCTAGGAAGGAAATGATGTTTCCTAAAAGAGCCATGAGGTATAACTTCTCGAGGACTAATATTGAAACGTAGTTAAATCTGCAAAATGGTAATCTGCTTCTACATCTTGTCTAACAGCAAATATAGTATGTAATATTATAGTATGTTTATTAAGGCACGGTAATAATAAGTAAATGTGTTTTAGGGACAGAGACCTTTTCGAAGTTTTATTTACGTATTTATGACGTATCACATTTTTACAATAATCCAAAATAAGATATAAATGGTGACGTTTCGAACATCTACTGTAGTTTTTAACGTTGTAATAATTTTAGAGGTCTAACTCTAGAAGACGCCGTTTAGACCTGCATTTTTGGCTTTCAAAGCCAATTTATTAATGGAAACTATTAAAGGAGTGGTTAATTTACTTCTTTAGTCAGGGAATATCCAGAAAGAAGATCTAGAAACGGAATGTGACGGAGTAGCTCGCTGTTGAGGGAGGCATGCGGTCGTTTAGTTTGTTAGTGTAGTAAAAGTTGAGGTTAGGCAACATACGTTTCTTGTAAAGTAGATATGGAAATTTACAAATCGAACTAACATTTTCTTTATCCTTTTAGGGATTTTAGTTCTTTTATTAAGTGGAGTTACAGAGTGCCCACGTTGGCGTTGCCGTTCTGGTTATGTACTGCCCGAAAAGCAGGAATCGGGTAAATGATATCATCTTTTATGTATGGTTGCTTAATTTTAGTTACGTAGAGTAACAAGTGTGAAAAAAGAAAATGAATGAGGCCAGTTTTATAACCAAGTCATTCTTATGTGTAATATTACACGACCACCTTCATCTGAAAAAAGTCGTACGTCGTTTTGTACCCCATCATCTTACAGATTTTCCAACATAACATGTAAATGGTGGCATTTTTGAACGTCTACTATAGTTTTTAACGTTGTAATAACTTTTGAGGTCTAACTCTAGAAGACACCGTTTAGACCTGCATTTTGGCTTTCAAAGCCAATTTATTAATGGAAACTATTAAATGAGTAGTTAATTTAGTTCTTTAGTCAGGGAATGTCCAGAAAGAAGATCTAGAATCCTTGTATCCTCCTTTTAAGGATTTTAGTTCTTTTATTAAGTGGAGTTACAGAGTGTCCAAATTGGCGTTGCCGTTCTGGTTACATCCTGCCCAAAAAACAGGAATCGGGTAAATGATATCATCTTTTATGTTTATTTGCTTAATTTTAGGTACGTAGAGTAACAAGTGTGAATAAAGAAAAATGAATGAGGTTAGCTTTATTATCAAGTCATTCTTATGTGTTGGGTAGTATTTTTTAATCTTAATTATCGTAGAACAGCTGGTCCTATTCAGACACCTTATGCTATTAATTTTGTGATTGTAGGGTTTACTATATTAAATGATCTATTTTAATATTAGCAGCTTACGTGATTGTCGCTGAAAGTTCGTTTAGTTGACTAGTGCACCTGTCTAGCGCTTGAGATATTGACGATGGTGTAGGATTACAGGATGAAACTGTGCTCTCATAGAATTTGAGGTTACAGCTTATTACAAATAAATTTTCTGATTGATGGTTTAATTAACGTATCTGAGAAGCTATATGAGAGAGGTAGTTAGTTTACTTCCTTAGTCAATCATTGTTTGGAAAGATTAGAATGTAGAAACAGAATCAGACGAAGTAGCTCGGTTGTTGAAGGGCATAGTGTCATCTGGTTTGTTAGTGTAGTAAATGTCGAGGTTAAGAAATTTAACGTTTCACCTAAAGCAGATATTACGGAAATTTACAAATCTAACATATTCTTTATTCTTGTAGGAATTTTAGTTCTTTTACAAGTGGAGTTACAGAGTGGAGTTACCGTTCTCTGTGGGTGTTGACCGAAAAAGAGGGATCCTGTAAATGATATCTTTTTTAATTGTTTGTTAAAGTTTAGATGCATAGAGATTCAAGTGCGAATAAATAAATCTGATGACGTAAGAGTGATAAAGCGAAGTGCTCAACTTCATTAAAACCAATTTTAGTACATTATCGACAAGGAAAAGTTATGTTAGTGACTAATTTTTATTACCGTTGTTCACTTAGTTTTCCCTTCTACCAGTAACATAATGTTTAGGTTAAGCTTAATTTAGTAATTTGTCTTAAGATGAAACTTCTATTGAGCTCAATGTCGGGATTTAACGTAGTTAAGATATGTTATTTGTGAGACTAGTTTTGTACTTCCTTGGGTTTTGCTGTATAACAAACAAAATACACCCACGTACCACACAAAATTAAAATACACCGAACGCGTTTCAATAGCTAAGCTATCATCATCAACGTTCGACTGGGGATAATGTATAATTTGCTAACGTATGTTTATCGAGGAATACAAGTGAATTTAAGTACATGGTTGTTATACAAGAAAGGAAAGGCCAAGTATTTCATTCCCTCCCCAAGGGGGAGGGCGGGCTGCTCGAGCTTTTCGAGCTCCTTCAGCCACAACCATGGACTCCCAGCATACATACATACATTACGTATATATGCATGGTGGGATTAAGAATGGGTGTGGTCAAGGTAGAATCGGAAGGAACGGAATTAGGGTTCTGAGGGGAAAATACTACGCCAGAATTCGGTTAAGCAGCCGCACATGGTGTGCATATACGCAGTGACCATGCCGCTACATATGTATGAAGAAAACCCCCTGAAAAGACCTCATATAAGGTAAACGGTAACGGGAATCGAACCCATTACCTCCCGATTGCTAAGCAGATCGTGTCACCACTACGCTATCAGCTCGGTGTTGTTATACAATTAAAATAATGACCTGGCATTTCTTGTGGATTATTTTGTAGCAGCATCTATTTTTATTCTTAAATATTTGTTTATTCTTTGTAATGTAAAGTGTTTTTAATTGAAGGTGCTTTTTGTGTGTCCCGAAATTTTTTAGCACGGTAATCTTTTTTTAAAGTGGTTTGTGGGCAATGTTGTGCATTCAATAGTGGTATTATGCCGTTATTTTAGTATATTAAGTAAGATTTATTTGACAAGTAAGGGAGATATTAACGTAGAACACCACTTTTATTTATTTTATCACATCAGACTATTAGATGTATTTGGTATCTAACCAGAAGTAATTTTTTTTTAAATTTATAGCAGTTAATAATTTTCTTGATTTTAAAGTTATCAATTTATCAATTTATGGTAAACTTCAACAAAATCTTGCGAACTAAAATCGCATATGGTGGACATATGAAGAAAGTTTAAAGCTTTACGTGAGTTTAAGTAGGATTTTACATGAAGTATTGTAAATGGTTCAACTGTGTCGGTCCAAATATTAAGTTGTATGCAGACTGAGATAACGTTACAGCGTTTTATTACTTCATCCATATTAGTAATAAATAAACATGTTTTACGTATAGTGTTCTTATTGGGGTTGACTATAAAAGTAGAGAAATTGAATCAAAGCATAGTACAGACAAGTATTGCAACTTCTAAGCTCGTTTAGCAGCGTTTACAGTCCATTTATATTTTGCGATTATAAAAAGTAATTTAGTTTAGGGTTTTGTAGGCAATGGAAAAGATTTTTTATTACCCTTTAACCGCTAACGTGCCGAATTAGCTCACAACCGCTAACGAGCGGTCTAACAGACCTTTTTTTTTACAACTTTAAATTAATAGTAAAAAGAAAACATCATTTAATACTAATAAACGTTTATTTACAAACGACATTAAACTGAAGAACATATATTTGTACCTAAAAAACGAGAATTCACTTTAAAAATAAATAAAAGTTTAGTTTTACTCATTACTTGCTCTCGCACACTCATAACATATTTTCTTCGAGTGTTGAAGGCAAACGGGATTTTTGTAAGAACAACAAGAGTACTGGACTTTGCGTTTAAGTTTTGTCGGCCATACATAATAAGTAGATATTTTTTCATGGCGGTTCTCAACAGCGTTATTTTCAGATACAATATTCTCACTATTAATTTTACTAAATACATAAATAAAAAGTTTACCCCGAGTAGGATTTGAACCTATGACATGTCCTTTGCTAGAGTACCGCTCTAACCAACTAAGCTATCGAAATACATGCCCCAGTAGACGTAAACATTTGTCTTTATGTATGTAGAACTTATTCGTTCTTGCAATAGTCACTCGTAATTCTTTAGGTTATTTGATATTTACCATTCTTCTTTCCCACTGTGGCAGTACTAAACGTTTGGCTAACATTTTCAAAAAAACATTTTATAATACTTGTAACTTGAGAAAACAACGTAAGCATCAATCGTACTTACTGGGACTGTTACTATAGTTAGCACTTTTCTTGTCCAACATGTCAACACTACCTTTAGTCAAATTGTAAAACTCAATGATTTCTGGTTTTCCAGAAATCGGATTTGCGTTCCAACATTCGTCAGGCTCCTTTTTTGTAATTCCTGTACCAGTTGTACAGAGCTAAACAAGTTATTGACAGTTATGTTGCGATTTGACTTTTCATTGGGTTTGGACAATCTTCTGACAGCCTGAGTGGAAATGGTCATTTTTTCATTGACAGAGAGTGGTATTAAATCTGAGCGTTTTCTAACGAGCATCAGTAAGGACATAATTTTTACGCCATATCGTGCAAGTTTTTTAGGCATGTATACTTTAAACTTACGACCTCAGAAGGAAACAAGGATCTCATCAATTTGTAACATGTATTTCAATAGAAAAGGCACTTTGCGAATGTTCAGTAAATTTATCGAAGATCTTTGAAATATGTGGTACTGAATCCCCTTGACCTTTCTCTTTTCGAATTGTAGCACAATCAAAGCGAAGCACAGTAAGAAAAATTTCAAAGCGTCGTTTTGGCATGGTACAGCGAAAACCATCTCATCCTGTACCGTCGGTGGCAAATAGCGGTCGATGCTTTCATTTCCTGATTTAAAAACAGAGGAATATATCAAAAAACCCAAGAAAGCTTTAATTTCTATTTGATCAACTGTGGATAGTACAGGGCTATTTGGATTTTTATCTAGCTTCGCTTATTTTTACATTCGTCCAATGAAGAATTTCTGGGATCATGTCTTGTGAAAAAAAAGCGACCAAACACCTTCGGGTTTTGGATTTCTAGCGAGTTGTTTTGATTTTGCACGTAGGAGGTAGGCATGTATACTCCATTCCAGCCGGGGAGGTATCACCACCCTTACCATGGGCTCATTAATATTGGGTCTCCGATTTTCTGAGCTCGGTAAGGGCTGCCGGTTACCTTTTCCTTTATCCTTAATCTATTCTCATCTTTATTCTTCCTTCTCGCCCTCACTGTCTTCCTATCGGATTAAAAGTCCCAAATTAAAAAATAAGATGGCTGTGGTTTCTAGGGTAATAAGATGTCCAGGAGGGCAGGGCCCAAGCGACCTCGGTCATCGAAAGTATCAACTTTCTGATTCACTACTGCAACATTTGCGGTATCAGGTCTAATCTTAATGCTATACACCAACATCTTGAACAACTACAACCTGATATTTTATTTCTATCTGAAACACAAGTCTCCTGTGAAAGCTCCAAGTCACCCGACTTGCAATTTCCTCAATACCATCTTCACTCTAATTTTCAATATAAAGGAGGCCTATGTGCCTACATCAAGGACAGAATTGTTTGCAAGAGGGTTTCTTCCTTAGAAAATAAAAATTTTGACGTGATTTGGTTTAAAGATTCTGGTCCTAATTTTGTGAAATTCTGCTGTTGCATTTATAGGTCTCCTAATGACAGTAACTTTCAAGACTTCTTCGATTTCCTTAGTATGAAAGTTGACTATCTCCTGTCTCAGTTTCCATCTTGCGATATCTCAATTGTAGGCAATTTCAATGTTCATAACTCTAATTGGATTGAGTTTTCATCTACTACAAATCCTGCTGGTCATAGTGCAGAAACATTTGCTATTTCATGTGATCTCAAAGTAATTTCTGAACCCATAAGAATCCCTGATAACCCTAACCATTCTCCACATCTTCTAGATCTCTTTCTTACATCAAACCCTCTTGTTTATAAAACTTCCGTTCTTTCGCCTTTAGGTCTTTCCGACCGTCTAATAGAAATCATTTCTACTGTACCTAATTCCACTGTTGTCCGCAAAACCGATAGAACCTTGTGGTGTTCTAAGTCGGCTCGATGGAGTGATTTACGGGATTTCTTTGCAACTTTTCTATGGCGTGAATTTTGTTTTAAGTCGTCCTCTTCTTCGGACGTCGCTCTTTCAGTATCTGAAGTCATCCTCATGGGAATGGAGTTATACATTCCCAAAACACAGTACTGTATAGGCCATTCACGTTCCCAACCCTGGTTCAATAAGGCTTGTGCTGATGCAATATCTTTAAAAAATAAATATTACATTAAATGAAAATCTAATAAATCGGTCAACAGTCATGTAGAATACGTTGGTGCTAGAAATATCTGCAAAGTGTCATCACTAAAGCTAAAAAATTGTTTGACATAGCTACATCTCACTAAAACTAAAAAGTTGTTCGAACAACGAAAATGGAATGAACTAGCTACATTTTTAAACGAAAACAGACATCAAAAAAAAACCTATGGTAAATACCTGAGTTAAGCGGCGATTTACTTCTTTTATTGACTATTTTTTAATAAAAATAATCCACGTTTCGTCAAGAAATACGACTTGCCGGGGTGATGGTGATGAAAGATTTTCTATATAAGTTTTTAAAAATGAACTCCTGATGGAAACCACATAATGGTCGTCTTTTATACAGGTTGCGGCGTAGTGCGTCGAAGTACGATATATCCGTTATTAAAGGAGATATCAAAAAAAGTTATTTACAAAAATTATAGGCAACTTTAAACTGCACGTTATAAAATTATTTTCGTATTTACAGGTTGTTACATATTACCAGGGTAAACCAAACATACTTTTTTTAAATGGGCCACCCTATGTATTATTTCAAATTAGATTAAGCTCATCTCCCCCATACTTCAATATAGGGTTTCATTACGTTATACAGGGTATTTCCAAAGTTATGGTCAATTGTACACGAAAATCATTCTCATTTAAACGTCCTGTATACCAACTATACCAACCTAACAATAATTTTTTCTAGGCATAACTTTTGACATTGGTAGTGTTACGAGAAAGTGCTATTTGTTTATTATTGCACCAATTGAGCCAAAACTCGAACACACGATTTTGTCAATTTTTTCAAATGAATCATCCTGTATTTTATTTTAAAAAGTGAAAATACACTTCATGTTCTTTCATTTTTATTAATTATAGCTAAAATCGTTAATTTCTGAGATATTTTCAATTTAAGAGATTTTTTAAAAATTTCTATTATAACAAGTTAGCCGTAAACAAATAAAAGTGTGACAAATTACTATAAAAAATTAAAAAAACATCAGTTATTAAGACAAAATTCTTATAAAATTAACTAATTTCATAGTAGATGTTAAAAATGGCCACCGAAAACATCAATACAGCATTGCAGTCGATCTTCAAATTCTCGTCTGATATTTTTTAACATTTCTACATTAATACTCTGGAATGCTTCTCGTATTCTATTCTTCATATCATCTTGTGTGGTTGTAGATATTTGATACCCACGGTTTTTCACATAACCCCACTTGAAGAAGTCAATTTTACTTAACTCTGGTGAAGGAGCTGGCCATGCAATGGGTCCTCCTCTTCCCGCCCATCTTCCAGCAAAATGGGTATTAAGATGATTATGAATTAATCTAGTGTGATATACCGGAGCTCCATTGTGTAACAACCACATTCTTTGACGAATGTTAAGAGGAACGTTTGCCAACAGTAATGGTAAATGATTTTCTAAAAAGTCCAAATAAACCTGACCATTCACTGTTCGCTCGAAAAAAATGTGGTCCAATTACGTGATCTCCAACTATACCACCCCAAACATTCAAAGACCACCTAGTTTGACTATGAGTTGCTATAAGATGGGGGTTACTTGTCGAATAATACTGGAAATTCTGTCTATTCACAGTTCCATTGTTATGAAACGTGGCTTCGTTTCCAAAGAGGACAAAATCAAAGAAATCCGCCTCATTGTGGATTTGTTGTTGAGCCCGTTCACAAAAAACAACCCTTTTGGGATAGTGATCTTCGAGTAACTCTTGATGCAACTGTATCTGGTATGGATGCATCTTATTTTTACGCAGTATTCTTCGGACGGACCTGTCACTAATAACATGTGGATTATGCGTAACTTCAAGCATCACGTTAAATTCATTTTCCTCGTTAAGTAGAGGTTTTGTCCTGATAAACTACTGAACCCGTACGATTAAAACGATCTACTAACCTTCCCAACGTTATTTTCTCGGGTTGTCTTCGTACGGGATATCTTTCTTTGTAAATTCTTTGTGCTAATAAACAATTTTTCATACAGTCTCACGGTACTCATATCACGTCTGTTAATTCCTCAACAGGAAAGTGCATTTCAAACAGTATTTACAAATTAATAAATACTACACAATTTAACAGAGGTTTTTTAAATGACAAGCTACTATTTATTACTGAACAATATCTATCTGTCATTTGTTCACGGCTAACTTATAATAGAAATTGTTAAAAAAATCTCTTTCTGTTATTAAACTGAAAATATCTCAGAAATTAACGATTTTAGCTATATGGAGTGCTCAATAAAAATGAAAGAACATAAAGTGTATGTTCAGTCTTTAAAATAAAATACAGGGTGATTCACTTGAAAAAATTGATATAATCAAATGTTCGAGTTATGACTCGCTGGTGCAATAATAAAGAAATAGCACTTTCTCGTGAAATGAGAATGATTTTCGTGTACAATTAACCATAACTGTTGAAATACCCTGTATAAAGTAATGAAACCCTATATTGGAAGTATGGGGGAGATGAGCTTAAGCTAAATTTGAAATAATATATAGGGCGTCCCATTTAAGAAAAAGTATGTTTGGTGCACCCTGGTAATACATAACACCCAGTAAATACGAAAATAGTTTTATAATGTGAAGTTTGAAGTGGCAATTTTTGTAGATAACTTTTTTTGATACCTCCTTTAATAACGGATATATCGTACTTCGACGCACTAATGCCGCACCTTGTATATGGAAATCCACAGCGTTTTAAAAGGCTATATAAGCTTGTCAGACTAATTTCTAATATATCTTTCGCTTTTAATTTCTTTTGTAGTAATTCCAGCGATACATGGCGTTTTTCTTTGTACATATTATAAACAGCGCTTCTAACTTTCATTTGAATATTTTCAGGTATGAAAAATATACCAACGACGCAAGTAAGCGTTTACTATTATATATAATCAGCACCTATTAGTTTACAAGTTTTAACGAAACTAACATACATTGCAAATCAAATTTCACTCTAACATTAGTGTAATGCACAATTAATTGCGCGTGACATTTACTAGCAACAGATAAGCGCATTAATGATCCTATAATTAGATTTATTGCATTCACATCAATATTCTTATGTATATACCAATTTATTTCATTACTTATAAATATGTACTTAAAATTATCATTTATTAAAGAATCAATTATCTAAAACTGTTTTAGAACCTCTGACTAACAAGAAATTCTTAGTTCATACAGCAATTCAATGAACCGCACTAATCCGAAAACGGGAATCCTAGTTGAAAATACTTTAGTTGTTATGCCTTTATGGTTCATCCTGTATGAAGAGTATAGATTGCGAAATTGTGAGTGGGTAGATATAAACTTGAAGAAATAAAATATATATGGCAAAATTGTAGAGATATTAAGTGTTTGCAAAAATCTATTGAAAATAATTCGTGAATCACCCTGTAACAGTAAATATTTTTTACGGAACTTTTAGTGTAAATCGAACTAAGCTTACAATACACTTATATAGGTAACATAAAATCAATTTAGCTTTTCAGTTTAAATAAGAAAAACCAATAAATTCAACATTTCTCTACGTTTACGCCCTGTACATCGAAAACTGGTCATAGTATTGGATTTAAAATTCATAACTCTTAAGAGGCTACTACAAATAATGTATACTGGAAAAATGGTTACATTTAACTGACGAAGTTTTTAAATACAGGGTATTCATGGATTTTGTACTTTCTTAAAATACAACAACTTTTAATAAATAAATCACCCTGTATATATTGAAGCTTATACACAGGGTGTAGCGAAGAGCTTTGATTAAAAGTAATGGCGGATACAGTTATGTTAAAGATCTGAAATTACGAAGCTATAGGTTTTGGATGACGGTGAGTTCAAATATAATATTGTCCTGAATGTGGCACTTCCGGTTATACCGTAAGTAGACGTCAACTTTGTTAGTTTAAATGGAACCTAATATTTCTTATTTTATTTTCGAATTCTACATGAAATTCTCGATAAAATTTGTGCACAACGTCCTATACCAAAAATGAAGTATTTTCGAGATATTTCGATTTTTTTTAAAATTTTGAAAATATCCTAGTCCACATTGAATAACGATATCTCCATTAATAACGAAGCTAGTGACCTTAAAATGTAACCAATAAACAACAAGCGCTTGCCCGTTAACTCCATATCTCCATCTCATTGATATTTCATACAGGGTGTTTTAAACTTAGCCACCAACATGCACAATTTAAATCATTTATAAGTTGCTTACTTTAAATAGAACACCCTGTATTTTATTACATTTTCCGATGTATTTTATTAAGACAATTCGTTTGGTATCAGTATTCTCTATACCTAAATCCAACCACTTTTGAGATATTTCATTATCTTAGTTAAAACATAACAACACTTAATTATTTCAATATTAGTAAAGGGTAGGCCATGGCTGTCAAAGATTTGATAGTTAGAACATTGTTTTGGCAGTTTTCTTTACCAGTTTGTATTTGATAGTAAATAATGGCAAATGTAGGATTTACTAATGATGATTTTTTAATCTTATTATTATTTACGGCGAGTGTATTAAAATTGTTGAACGGACTTGCCGTGTTTTTGCAAAAAGATATCGAAATCGACCAAATGCAACTGGTGATATTCTAAGAATATTCCTTAAAAACTGCCGCCAGTTTGGTCAATTTAAGACAAAAATTAATAAAAATAAACCACTAGTGGACAGTGACATAAACGAAATTAATGTTTTGGGTTATTTTACGGCCTCTCTAAATGCCTCCATTAAACAATTAGACAATTCATCGCATTTTAAAAAAAACACAAATGGAAACCATTTTCATATCATTTGGTGCAACACTTACAATTAGGTGATATTCTTCGAAGGGTAGAATTTTGTGAATGGTTTTTAATGAAGACCCAAGAGGATGAAAACTTCATAAAAAAAGTTATATGGTGTGATGAAGCAAAGTTTAGCAAAAATGGATTATTTAATCGACGTAATTCCCATTTTTGGTATAATGAAAATCCACATGTTAGTAGAGAACGCTATTTCCAAGATAGTTGGAGTTTTAATGTTTTTTGTGCAATAAGAGATGATAAAATTTTAGCATTACAATTTTATGATGAAAATTTAAATGGTACAAGATATTGCCGCATTTTAGAAGAAGCCATACGACCGGCGTTACATACTTTTAGAAATGGAGAGGCGGCTTCAGCTTGGTATCAGCAAGTTGGAGCACCTCCTCATAACTTTGGGCCTGTTGCTCACTATCTTTACGACATGTTTGATGATAGATGGGTTGCCAATCAGGGTCCATTTCGTTGGCAGCTCGCTCTCCTGATTGGGCTCCTCTTGATTTTGGTATTTGGGGTTACATTAAAAATCAGGTATTTTCCAAACCTGTTACGACAAAGGAAGATATGATGCAGAGAGTCTTACTTGCTTTTAATTCTCTAACACCCGACCATATTTCCAGAATTACAAGACATAACTTAATGAAAAGGATTCATAAATGTTTAGAAGTAGATGGTGCTAATTTTGAACACTTATTATAAACCTTTATTTGTTTAATATTACATTTAGTTACTTTTGTTTGTAAGTTATCTAAGTAAATTAACCCATTTACACCTACTGTCCTTTTAAAAGGACGTCCAAAAGAAACCTGCGTTTTTCCAGTTAAGACATTGATATGAAGATGTCGCCTGTGTAATATTTTACTTTAATTATTTCTTGAACAGAAACAATTTCGTTCATTCTCATTTCGTTTGATTTTGGATTAATAGTGACGGTTCTAAAATATTGTGATCATTAAAATTCTACAATGAATGACAAAAGGTAAGTTGATTTAAAACTTCTTTATAATTTTCTTTTGGTTTTATTTATTTTTAATTAAGAACAGAGTGAACTAATCATTTTTTGTATTGGAGGTTATGTTTTACATATATTGAACGCTCCAACGACCTGTCTTTAAGCGTGTCCTTTTAAAAGGGCGGTAGGGCTTTAAGTTACTATCGATGATTTTTTGAAGGTATTGGAACAAACCACTAACTTTGGCAGAGCTGTTAGAGTTAGAAAGTGATTCTATACCAGAGGTCCCTAAAAGCATTGCGATTATTCCACCGGAAAATGCCAACGATACCTGCGATACAGAAGAAGATTCTGGGAATGACAATGATGTAGAACCTAATAATTTACCGGGTGCCCAATTGAGAGCTCAGGCGGAAATTCAATTTGAGGGGGAAAGTGACAACGACTGGGGCAGCGATGATGACCTACCATTGTCCAATTTTGTAGATAGACGACCTAAACATATAAAGACGTTCGATTATACTCTCAATAAAGATGAAAAATGTAATCGTTTACATGGAACTACTTTCAAGATGTTTTTTGATGAAAACTTAGTAGGAGAAATTGTTGATTTTAGCAATACATATGCATTTCAAACTAACCGCACCAGTGACATTACTGTAGACGAGATGTACTGCTTTCTATGGTTTTTACTTGTCAGTGGTTAAACAAGTGTTCCAAGACGACATATGTATCGGCATAACTGTCATTATACTCAGAATAAGCTTATATCAGACGCTGTTTTCAGACAGATTTCAATTCATAATGAGTAATCTTCATTGTAATGATAATATTTCGCTTGACATCAATTACAAGTACTCTAAACTTCGACCATTATTCAAGAACCTCAATGAAAAGTTTTTTGATTATGCACCAGCTGAAGAGAACCACAGCTTTGATGAAGCTATGATTCCGTACTTCGGAAGACATATCTGCAAGCAGTTTATTAGAGGAAAACCCATAAGGTGGGGATATAAGTTTTGGGTAGGTACCCTACGACTAGGATATATAGTTTATTTCGACCCGTACCAAGGTTCGTCGACGACAATTCCAGAAAAATACAAGCATATGGGTTTGGGAACGTCAGTTGTTCTTCAGAATGTCGATATTCTGCAACATATGCCATATCATCCTTTCCACCTATTCTTTGAAAACTTCTTTTCGTCTTTATCACTTCTAAGAGTTGTAATTGAGGAATATCAAAGCAACTGGTACTATACGCGAAAATCGGATCCCTCAATCTCCATTCACTAATGTGACAGTTCTGAAAAAAAGGCTAGAGGCACATTTGAGTATGGAGTTGCTGACAATCAAATCGCTTAGTGAAAATGGAATGACAACAGCGTCGTCACTTTGGCCACTAATGCTTGTACAATTATTCCGGTACATACAAGTTAAAAGATTTTCTCAGTCTGAGAAAAAGCATGTGTACATAGATCAGCCACGATTAATAAAAAAATATAATGGAAACATACGAGATAAGAAGTGGTATTTTCCGTTGTATTCTCACTGTGTCGACATGGTGGTGCAGAACTAATGGCACCTTTATATAAATGACGGTGGTACCCTTGACCAACTGTAGTTCAGAAGGGATGTCGGCACAGAGCTATTAGAAACTTACAAGAAAATAACTAAGAAAGGACCATCAAAGCTAACGAAAAACGCGCACCAATATACGCGCTACGATAGACTAGATCATTTAGTCATATATCAAGAAAGTCAGCGAAGATGTGCTGTGTCTCACAAGAAAGCAAATTTTTCGTGTCAAAAATGTAATATTGCTCTTCACCCCAAAGGATTGTTTCTTGAACTATCACTAATTAGTCCAAAATTCAAGTTAAAGTCTTTGGTCTTTTGATACAATATATTAAAATTGTCTTTAGTGGTTGTTTTATTTATTAAGTAGCAGCTAATTAACCTACTGTCCTTTTAAAAGGCCACCATTTTCTTTGAAAAATGAAAGACCAAACATTTTTATTTTATTTTTCCCGTCTCATGTGACCTTAGTTAAACCGTTTTCAGGAAAAAGTGCATGCATTGAAAAAAAATAATTTCAGGATTAAATGAGTTAATACAAAATACCTAGTCAACGTTTTTAATGATATCCACAATTAATAATACTTTGAGGCTATTGGTTACTTTTCAGAACTAATAACTTATGAAAAAATAACAAAATATCACCTTAAATAATGGAAATCATGGCCTACTCTTTACTAATGTTGAAATAATTGTGTTATTATGTTTTAACTAAGATAATGAAATATCAAGAAAGTGGTTGGGTTTAGGTATAGGGAATACTGATACCAAACGAATTGGTTTAAAAAAATACAGCGGAAAATGTAATAAAATTGTAACGGTATAAACGGGTGGTAGAACGGGATTACAGATAAAATTGGCCTTTTTGCCCCGATTAGCCAGCGTATGGGTGTAGGTCAGATGTTGAAAAATTTTGCACAACCAGAATAGTAAATCGTACGTAAGTCACAATAGGGGATGAAGACAAAATCAGTTCGGTTTGGGCGCCAGAATGTTTAGTAGTCAAAATAAGGGTTGTCGTGCCAAAATTACGAGTACATAGCGTGTCTAAACATACAAAAAAACATACGCTTACCTATCCGCAATCAATCCCAGGTGTGCTGGACAGCAACTCAGCAAACCACCTGAAATAGGGCTTCAAAAACACAACACGCTTGTCAAATAAAAGCGTGATAAACACTCAATAAAAATTACGTTAATACACCTCAGTGTAATAAATTAGGCATTAAATATTAATCAAAACAAAACAAAAAAATAAGCTATAGGATGAACTCTAAACTGAATTAATATTCAACTAAAAACCAAATAAAATACTAAGTATTAAGAACGCTATTACTCAATAAAACGAAAAAAAACTAACCTCGTTACATTAAAAACTAAATTACCGGTAACTTGCAATTACTCAATAAATTTTAAGTTCGCAAAAAAAAAAACGGTTATGTAACACAAAAGAAGGGTGTTTACAGAATTAAATACATTTATAAAACCTAACAAACTATAATAAAATAATAAAAAATGATAAATATAAAAAAATGTAAACATACGATAATGCGTATAAACAAAAAAATACAAATACTTAAAAGGCGACAGGATGTCTGATTTACGCCAGTCTAAATCGTTTAACCTATAAAGATATAATTCGTGGATAATATACCCACGCTACAAGAGGGTCGATTGCCCTTTAATACCAAAATAAAAAAAGTGTGAAGGCGGAGCGTCAAAACTATAATTAATTACGCTAAACAAATTTAAACAACAACTTACTTTAACAAAAAAATGACCCCGCTTTCAAACTTTCATAAACACAAAAAAAAATAAATCGAAACACACAAAAATCTTCAAAATTTTCAATAAAAAAACACAATATTATATTACCTTACGGTCTAGAATTACACCTCTTCTGTGTTACAATATAAGTGGAAGATAACCAGGTGGTCGGTTACGGCTATGACGGAAATGAAATCTCCCTGCTCTGGCAAAATGATGAATAAAATGTTGACTATTGTTCCATTATACACAAACAATTTCTTGACTAAACTCGTTAGAATGTTACTGTATTAATTACTAACTTCTTTTAAAATATTAATATGAGCGTTCAAATGACTTGATAACTTTTAGCTTTAATTGGTTTTATTTCCACTAGTAATCCAAAATGTTGATAACTGTTTTAAATAACTATAAATTTTAATATATTGCGACAGTTTCTTTATCTTTACACACGCTTTGTACGATAAATAGGTGGCACTGCAAGAACGATGATTTTAAAATCCGCAGAAGCGATATAACCCAAGGAGGTCACTGAAGCACTATACAACACGACGATGTCCTCTAGGTAACTTTACGTAAAACCGAAATCGGCACTAGGTATAATCCTTTGGTGATGAACAATTTTAATAAAATCCCTTTCACAGGTATTCTTCAGAAAAAAGTACGTTCGTTAAACACCACAAGGTCCAAAATTTCAACGTTCTAAACCACCCCTTAAAGCGTAACAATAAACGGCAACGTATACTACTCGAAATCACGATCAGTTTCAGAATCCCAAGACTTAACGCGAAAAAATATCCCTATGTTTTTATTCAAGTACAAACAATCAGTACCACATTCTTCCTCTATGACTTAAAACCAACATATTCAATAATAATCTGAACAACTATTAATAAGCGACTTTATGGCGCTAACATGACATCATACACAGATAAATCCACACTATTTATTTAAATTACTTAATTTTCTATAATATTTTACGGAAATCAAACGAAATGAACCTTAATTAAACGTAGATACCACTATTTACAAATAAACGTTAATCAAACTTTTATAAACGGGAAATAATAAGGAAAAACAACCTAAATTTCGGAATAATAATTTCACAAACAAAGAATCTAAAGCTCACCATACACCTTTCCTAAAGGTCGCTACACGCGAAACACAAATTTATCTAAAAAGCTAAACTTGACAACAAAAAAAATATGTATATACGGAATCTAACTAAGTGCATAAAGTAAGTAACTTATAAATGATTTAAGTTGTGCATGTTGGTGGCTAAGTTTAAAACACCCTGTATGAAATATCATGGATATATGGAGTTAACGGGAAAGCGCTTGTTGTTTATTGGTTACAATTTCACGTCACTAGCTTCGTTATTAATGGAGATATCGTTATTCATTGTGGACTAGGATTTTTTCAAAATTTTTAAAAAAATCGAAATATCTCAAAAATACTTCATTTTTGGTATAGGACATTGTGCACAAATTTTATCTAGAATTTCATGTAGAATTCGAAAACAAAATAAGAAATATTAGGTTCCATTTAAAATAACAAAGTTAACGTCTACTTCCGGTATACCTGGAAGTGCCACATTCAGGACAATATTGTATTTGAACTCAGCGTCATCCAAAACCTACAGCTTCATAATTTCAGATTTTTAACATAACTGTATCCGCCATTACTTTTAATCAAAACTCTTCGCTCCACACCCTGTATACAAATATATTAATTGTATCAACTTTCTCAAAACTCAATTTGGAAGTACAGCGTTTTGAATTAAGTCATAAAAAAATAATTGTATATTGTGGCTCATTCTGTAAAACACCCTGTATAATAAATATTTGTTGTGCAGCATGTTATCCTCAAAAGCCCATATTTTGAAAAAGGGTTCCCTGAGGTTATATTGAAAATAGTGAGTTTTTGCAAAAAACTACCTTCATATATTTGTGAATCACCCTGTAGTTATAAATATTTTGAATTGTATGTATTTATTAATGTATTACTTAAATATGCAGTGAACGTATTTATGCAACAGAAATGTAATCTAGCTCTTAAGTATGGAAATACAAATTCCTAAAAACTGGGCATTTTTCAACTTTAACATGGTCCTGTATCTCAAAAACTAGTCATAGGATTGAGTTAGGCCCAGTGACACTTTTGGTTACTAAATGGAGTACAACGACATACCAAAGTTTCAGAAAATTTCATCGGCCGCCATTTTTCCATTACTTGGGCGCGGGGTCCTTTTTTAATAAAAAATTGAAATGATTGATAAACAATTTAATCATTTTTGTCCTCTTTGGTGTTGTATAGTACAAAGTTTACTGATCATGCCACCAGAATATGAAGGCCACAATAGTATATTAAGTATTAAGAACAGTAAGGACAGTTTACCGATCGACGATAATGTTTGGCCAATATTGGAGGAGATCGGTAAAATCCTTACTGTTCGAAATACTTATGCTATTTTTGTGCGATCAACAATACACTTGATGGCAAAATGTAGGCAAAACACATTTTATTTTATCTCAAAATTGCTTAAAAGATGACCACAAGCCGAGCCACAAGCGTATGTATTGTTTCCTTAGTAACCTGAATGTTAATGTGAAAGTTGTAAAATAATTGTGTCAGAAATTCTAATCAGTAAACTATTATTATTATTATTTTTTTTTGTTAAATTATAGTGCGTCGACTACAATGGTCATTTGCACTTTTTCCTCACCTAGGAACCAGTACTTAAAGGAGACTTAATAATTATGTAACGTTATTGTAGTATTTGCTTAAATTCGTGTTTGATAATTATGTCTATTAGTTTCTTTAGATTTGTTTTAGTAGGTTAGAGTCTTTTAAGAAATTTATCAACCTATTTATATTGCTGGATTCGTTGTTTAGACACTTTTCGATTGAGGCGCTTAATTTGTTTTTGCGTCTTAGTTCAGCGTATACGTGGCAGTCAGTTAGAATGTGTGCGATATTTAACGTTTTTGCACATTCTGTGCAAATTGGTACAGGTTCTGAGGTAAGTAAATACTTAGAAGTGATATTTGTATGTCCTATTCTTAGTCGTGTAATTGCCACTTGTTGTCTTCGGTTTATTGATCTCGGGAGTATCCATTTAGATGGGTTCTTTTTAAGCTTTGAGAGCTGCGTATTGCTTTCTAGCCAGTTTTTGAAAGCCTCTTTTTCTATACGTTCTTTAAGAAAGATTTTTACATCGATTGGACGTACCAGCCAACAGTCAACGGAGTTACTTTTTGCTGCTAGACGTGCGGCATTGTCTGCTGTTTCGTTACCACCTATGCCACAGTGTGATGGAACCCAGGTGAAGCATATTTTTTTATTATTCGTGCTTAGCCATGCGATACTAGCCAAAATTTTCTGTACCAGTGGGTCTCGAGAGAAGGTGTTGGATATTGCCTGAATCGAACTGAGTGAGTCGGAACAGAGTAAGAATTGTCGCAATAAACTAATGCCTGCAAGATAGCGTATAATTCTGCGGTGAGCACACTGGCGTAACTAGGCAGAGACCAGCTGTGGGTCGTAGACGAGACGTGGATTGCGCACCCAACACCTCTTTCAGTTTTTGACCCGTCTGTATATATAGCAGTGTAATTGATATGCTCGGACAAGATGTTCTTAACGTTGGATTTAATTAACTCTGTACAAGTTTGATGTTTGTTCATTAGGGAATGGTCAACATGAATATTTGGAGGAAGAATGGACCAGGGTGGTGTTTCACATACTCCAAGTTGATACGTTTCATGTGGAAATTGAATAGAGAATTTTCTTACTATTTCACTAGCTCTATTTCCAGCAGGACGCATTATAGATGGCGTATTCTTGTATAGTTGGTCGACTTCAGGATCAAATGACACAGCAAACAAGGGATGGAACGATTGAGCGTTTACTCTATTGGCGTAATTGCAAACTACGTAATTTAGAATGTGGTTAATTGGGGTGACGTTACATTCGAAACATATATCTTCTAGTCTTGAAGTGCGGAAAGCACCGTTACACAGCCTTAGCCCTGTACAATGGATTTGATTTAATTTCTTAATATGAGACTTTCTCGCACTAGAGAGGACTTGTCCACCATACGTAATTTTTGACAGGATTATGGATTTGTATAACTGTATAAGATTATCTTTATTTGCGCCCCAAGATATGTGCGATATGCACCTTAAAAGATTTATTGACCGTTTTATTTGGTCGGACATGCCATGAATATGCTTTTTCCAGTGTAACTTGCTGTCGAATACGATGCCTAGAAAACGAGTTTCATTTTTGACCTCAATGGTATAGTTGTCTATGGAGAGTCGAGGGTGTTCGTGCTTAGCTCTTAAGCGGCAAAAATGAATTAGGTGCGACTTTAATGGCGAGAAGTTAAACCCCATTTTTTTAGCTGAGACGTCTAGTTTATCTATCTCTTTCCCGGATGTTTGTCGATATAGTGCCTGACACGTATATTACTAAGTCGTCTACGTACATCGTTTTACCGATATCGGAACTGAGCCATTTAACGAGTCTGTTCATAGCGACAGCAAAGAGGACACCGCTGAGGGTTGATCCTTGTAGAATTCCGTATGATTGGGAGCGAACTTCGGATCATGTACTATTTACCCGAACTTGGAATATTCTATCTTTTAGGAAATTTTTAATGAATGTTAACAAATTGCCCCTTACTCCCATCTGTTCCAGTTCTAGCAGGATTTCACGCCTATTCGTTCGGCCAAAGGCTTTTTCTATATCGAAGAATACCGCGAAAACCTGCTCTCTTAAAGCAAAACTATTGAGAATGGCTGATTCTAACTGCACTAGGCAGTCTGTTGTTGATCTAAACTGCCATTTGGAAGTTTGCTAACAGCTTGTGACGTTCTAAGTGCCACTTAAGGCGTGTACTAACCATTTTTTCTAAGATCTTGCAAAGACAAGAGATCAAACATATAGGTCTGCAGTTATTCATAATTTGGGGATCTTTCTTGCTTTTGAGGCACGGATGATTATTGATTTCTGCCACTGCTTAGGAAATGAACCGACTTCCCATATTCTATTATAAAGAAGAACTATTTTATATTTTCGCCTTCCGGGAGATGTTTGATGAATTCATAATGTATTAGGCCAGCTCCAGGAGCTGAACCTTTGGACTTAGCCAGTGCGAGATCAAACTGTCGTTGTGAAAGGGATATTATACGGGAGTTGTTTCTCGGGGTTGTTTATAGATGGTTCGACTTTATCTCCTATTGGCTCAGAAATACTTTGAAAGTTTGCTTCGTAGTAATTTGCAAAATTTTCGGCGATGTCTTTTGGGTTATTTACAATTATATTGTTTATCGTTATACTATTTATAGTATTTGTTTGGGATGAAGAAGCGATTGCTTTAATTTTTTTCCAAATTTCGCCGTTTGATGTATCACTGGATATATTGGATACGTAATTTTGCCAGGATTTCTGTTTAGCTACCCAAATAACCCTTCGTGCTATGGCCCTTAGTCTTTTAAAGGTAATTGTATTTGTGGCGGTTGGGTTTTTTTTTTTAAATTCGTTTAGAGCCCGTTTGCGATTACGGATGGCATTTTTGACTTCGTTATTCCACCATAGAACACATTTTTTATGCGGCTTACTATTGGATTGTGGAATACTGGTTTCACATGCACTTATGATTTTTGAAGAAATATCGATAACAGCTTTATCGATGTTTTCGAATACTGTGTTAAAAGGAGCAAGATTTTCTTTGAATTTGACCCAATTTGCTTTTTTAATTATACACCTTTTTTGGAGTACGTTGATTGGATTCGAGATTGGGATTGATATTTTAATGGGTGCGTGATCTGAGAAAATGTCTTGGAGTAACACTTGCCATTCGAATCTTAACGCTAGACGAGGGGAGCAAATCGAGAGGTCAAGAGCCGAGAAGGAATTACTTCTGGCGTTAAAATAAGTGCTTTCGCCGGTGTTCAATAACGTTAGGTTGCCTTCATCGAAGATTTCCTCCAAAACTCTGCCTCCTGAATCTAGAGATCTTGATCCCCAAATAGGGTTGTGCGCGTTAAAATCGCCCACTAAGAGAAAAGGAGGGTATAGTTGATTAATTAGATCAAGGATTTGCGCTTTGTTCCACATAGAGTTTGGCAGGTAAATGCTACACAGTGAGAAGCGAATTGGAGAATTGATGTTAATTGCCACGGCTTGTAAGCAGGTTGTTAGAGATTAAAGCATGAGGGATTTCGGTTTTAATGAGTATAGCAGATCCTCCATGAGCACGCAGACCAGGATTTACGTCGTTTCTGTATGTTTCGAAACCTTTTAGTGAGAATATTTCGTGTGGTTTGAACCTTGTTTCTTGCAAACAAATACAAAAGGGTTCTCTTTGTATATCAATAAATTGAGTTCAGCAAGATGACTCCTGCATCCATTGATATTTAGTTGAATAATATTGTCCATAAATAAATATATAATAAATAAGGTATAGATAAATTACTAACGGTAAAGAGACAAACAACATAAATCAAACAGAGTAATAAGACTAAAACACGTATATATAAAAAAATAAATAAAAAATATATACATATCACAGATTTGTTATCACAGTTTGAAATTATCACAGAGTTATGACTAGATGACTACTTGGATAATCTTTCACCCATGCTGGTTGATGGCATATCCTCTTTCTTCTTACGAGGGACGCCTTTAGGCCAGCCAACCTTTTCTTTTTCTGTTTACGGTTAATGGGGTTAATTAAAGGGTCGTCTATTTCCCCAATGGAAGAAGGAGAAATAGGAGCCGCTCGTTTCCTTTATCGTTAATTACCTCGGTGTCCATCTCACTTTCAGTGTCTACGGTATTGTACGCAAACTCGTCTATATAATTTTTTAAAGTAGATCTTAAGCTGGTGATTTGGTTTGTGATGGTGTCTTGTAAACAAGGCAAAATAGCCTTAGATACCTCTTTGACTATTTCGAGTTCACTACCTTTTGATTGAGCTACTTGGGAGTAGGTATTTGTTACGGTCACCACTGATGTTTGGGCTAGAGCCTTGGCTTCAATGAAGTTCACATTATGGAGAACTTTAATTTCTTGTACCTTCTTTTCTAGTTTATAAACGGTACACTCTTTTGATCGAGAAGAATGCCTTCCCTTGCAATTAACGCACTCAATATCTTGCCCGCATGAAGAATCTTCACGCGATGGACTACCACAAACACACATACATTCGTTTTTACAATTTAACGACGTGTGACCGAAATGCTGACAACGAAAACACCTCATCGGTTCCGGAATGTACGGCCTAACTTTTAGATTATACATAGCCGCTTTAATGTTTTTAGGAAGTTCGTGTCTTTCGAAAGTTAGGAGTAGCATTGGTGTGTCTACTAGGGTTCCAGATTTCTTACTTTGTAGACGTTTGACTTCGACAACGTGTTCGGATTTTAAACCCTCCAATATTTCTGAGATAGATGCGTTTATTATTATTATTATTATTATTATTATTGTTATTATTATTATTATTATTTTTTTATGTGTTTAATGGCATCTAACTGCTACGGTCTTATTGCCATTTATACTATTTAATTATATCTTACTGTAAAAACCAGTTTCTTTTAGGTAAGTTAGGGCTTTAGTTATATCCTCGGGATTGTCTGCTGTTATCTCGTCTAATCGGTTCTTTAGTTTTAAGTGTTCTCTTGTAGCATTGTGTAGTGGGCATTCTACAAATATATGTGTTAATGTTATGTTTTCATTACAATTAGAGCATTTGTTTTGTTCACTTTTGCCTAGTACATGCATGTGTGTTACATTGGTGTGTCCGATCCTAATTCTTGTTATGACTACTTCTTCCCTCCGTGAAAGTTTGTATTTATTATGCCAGGTCTTCAAATGGGATCTTTCTTGGTTTATGGCCAGATTTGTTTGACACCATGTGTTTGGCCATTGTTTCATTAATCTTTCTTTGAGATGTTGTTTTAAATCGGTCGGTGACACGCATATATCATCTTTGATATGTTCATTTGACGCTTGCTTTGCTGATAAGTCAGCCCTCACGTTTCCATGGATTCCTACATGTCCCGGTACCCACATTAAAGTTATATGTTTTGAGTCTTGGTTTTCCAGGTAGTGTAATTGATCGTTTATTTTGTTTAATAATGGATGTGTATTTTTTTGATTTCGGATAGCTACTAGAACTTAGCGAATCACTACATATTATATATTCCCTCTCCTCTTGAAGTGTGCAGAACAGTAAAGATTGCCAAATGGCGTATAATTCAGCTGTGTATATGCTGGTGATACAGTAATGGGACCAATTATGGCTTTCTTTGTCGAAGAATATTGCGCTCCCAGTTCCGTTTTGAGTTTTAGAACCGTCAGTATATATTTGTTTCGCATGTGGGTATTTGAACATTTTTCTTCGCGTATGCAATCGATACTGTATCGGTAGGGTGTTATTTTTCTTTATTTTGCAAGGTCTAGTTCAAAATGCGTCTTTATTTCTGACCAAGGTGGATATTCACAGTCAGTGTAATTGATGACTGTAGGCAGACATATTTCTAATTTATTAATTAGTTCTAGACCTCTTATGATGGCTGGTTTACTTACTGTTGCTCGCCTTTGATATTCATTTATTGTCTCTATGTCATTCAATATTTCGTTATTCAGATTGTTTGGTCTTCCTAATATTTTTATCATATAGTTACATAGCAGAATATCCCTCCTAGTATTTAGTGGGGGATACCCGAGTCTTCATATATTGACAGTAATGGGCTAGTACGGAATGCCCCGGTTGCTAGCCTTATTCCTGTGCGTGTATTCTGTCTAGGTGTTTTAAAGGTGTCGGTCTCGCAGATGAGTACACTACACTACCATATTCTATTGTAGTCAAAACGAAAGCTGTATACAGCTGGATAAGTACCCGCCTATCCGAACCTCATGATATATTACTCATGCACCTAATGAAATTGATTCTTTTTTTACATTTAGCGACAAGATGACTTATGTGTTCTTTAAAATGTAATTTTTATCGAAAATGACTCCTAATATTTTATTTGCTCTACAATTGGAACTACTTTTCCCCAATAAGTAGCTTAGGTTCATTATGTGGTTTTCTTTTCCGACAGAAGTGTATGGCTGCAGTTTTATTCTCTGCTAGCTGTAATCCCATACTTTCCACTTTAGTAGCTACGTCTTGAATTGCTTTATTTAGTTGACTTTCAATATTTTCCATAGATGTGTTTTCGTAGAAAATGATTAGGTCGTCCACATATAAACATTTATAGATTGGGGTTGGTATCGATTCAAGTAGGTCGTTGATTCCGATCAGAAATAGTGTGCAGCTCAGCACTGAGCCCTGGGGTATTCCGTTTTGGGATACGTATGTTTGTGAATGTATATTCCCTATCCGCACATTAAAGGTACGAAGGGACAAGAAACTTTTAATTATTTGGGGTAGGTTCCCTTTTATTCCCCATTGTTCAAGCTTTTTTATAACGCTGTGCCTCCACATTAATTCGTATGCTTTTCGAATATCAAATCCAACTGCCACAGTGTGCGATCTTTTTAAAAAACTGTTTAAGATAAAATTTTCGAGATACACCAGTTCATCTGTCGTAGAATGCCCTTTGCGGAAGCCTATTTGATATTTAGATATGATTGGTTCTTTCTCTAGGCACCAAGTCAGTCTATTATTGATTATCTTTTCGAATACCTTACTGATGCACGATGTCAGGGATATCGGTCTGTAGTTTGTTGTTTTTGTAGCATCAGTGCTCGGTTTTTGGATAGGTATAACTATTGAATGCTGCCATTGTCTAGGGTAAGTTCCTTTTTCGTATATTTCGTTGTATAATTCTAACAGTTTTTCTTTTCCAGGAAGAGGAAGTTCTTTTAACATAGAGTACACTACATCGTCCGCTCCAGGTGCTGAGTCTTTTGTATTCAGTAACGTTTTTTGTAATTCAGCCATAGTAAGTTCTTTATTATATTCATGTAGTTCATTGGTGGTAAAGTTTGTATCCTTTTCGTTGTGTTGTTTTATTTGCAGAAAGGCTTCTGAATAGTTCATAGAGTTACTGTTTTTTTCAAATTGTTTCGCTAGAGCTTCAGCGATTTGTGCGTCGTTTGTTAATCTTTCCCCATTCACAATCAATAATGGGGTGAAGGGAGCACCCTTTTTACCCATTATGGTTCTAGCCTTCCTCCATACCTCTTCGCTAGCTGTTTGCGAGTTTATGTTGCCCACATAGGTTGCCCATGAATCTTTCTTCGCCGATAAGATTTTTTTCCGAGCTTCCGCGCGGGCTTTTTTAAACAGTATTAAATTTTCTATCGTGGGAGTTTGTTTAAAAACTGTAAATAGTTTTCGTTTCTTTTTGACAGCCATTTTAATTTCTGGAGTCCACCAGGGAACGTTTTTTGATTTACCTATTCCTTTGCTTTTTGGAATAGCTTTTTTTGCAGCTTTGATGATTTCTTCAGTAAACGTTTCAACTTTTTTATCAACTGGAGAGGTTTCGTCTGTGTAGTTTATATGTTCCAATTCTTCAGTGTATGATTTCCAATTTGCACGTTTTAGCAACCATTTTTGAGGGATACCAATTTTCTTTTTTTCTATGTAGGTGGTAATAATGATAGGGTAATGGTCGCTATTATAAAGATCATCCGATGTATCCCATTTAAAGTTTAATGCTGTTGATGAGGTCGATATTGTTAAGTCTATGGCAGTGAATGTATTTGCTTTGCTATTGAAATGCGTTGACTTATTTGTGTTTAACAGGGTAAGACTATTTTCTTGTAGTAAGTCTTCTATTAAGTGACCACGTAGATCTGTGTTTGTGGAACCCCAACTGGTGGAGTTTGCATTGAAATCACCCAAAAGCATGCAGGGTGCTGGTAGTTGAGAAATGATTTCTTTCATATCATCCAGGTTCCTACTGAATGAGGGTAGATATATATTACATAAGGTAACTTTTAAAGGGTAATTAATCTCTACATCAACTACCTGCAGTCTTGTATTTATGTTTATTTGTTTTTGGGGTATATTACGTTGAACATATATGGCTACACCTCCACTAGCTCTATTGTTATTTGTACAATTTTTTTATACCCTGTATAACCTCTAAGATGGAACATTTCACTTTCTTTGAAATGTGTTTCCTGTATACATGCAAAATGGTTTGTACTCTGCTATTAGCATTTTCAGTTCACAGTAATTATATTTCAAACCGTTACAATTCCACTGCAGTATGTTTTCATGTGAAGTATCGAATGTTAAAATTGTTTTGTTTTTTTTTGAAGCCGAGTACAGTAACAAGAGTGAATAAACATATAAATAAATATATAGATATATAAATAGATATAAATAAATATATAAATAAAAACTATATACACATATTTCGTGACATAAACAAGACAAATAATTTAACATAAAATTTGTAGATTTTGACTAGATATAGACTAGGAACTTTATCACAGATTTTGACTAGACTAAAACTTATTTTTTGTTTTAGGGGGCGCCCTACCTTCTTTTTGTTACGCTAGTTTCAGATTGAGTACCGTCTGTTGCAGAATCTGATTCAACGACAGGAGGGCGTTCGGTCAGTCTACGTTCGTTTGTTTGAATCTACGAGTATAGTGGAAGTGCTTTCACTTCTTGGTTTTCTAAACTGTGAAGTTTGACTTGTCGAATTATAAAAGTGTTCTGATGCTAAGTAAAGCTTTATTTCTTTCGTAACTTCAGGAACTATTTCACGTATTAATGTTTTCACTATATCAGAAGGATTTTCTGTATGTAATTTATTGGCTGCTACTTGTGCATAACTTTGTAAGGGTTTCAATTGATAAACTTTCTTTTTTGCGTCACTATATGTTATTTTTTCAAGTGTTTTAATTTTTTGTATAGCTGTTTCTTCCTTGTATATAGGGCACTGTGTCGAACGTGCCGAATGGTCACCTTTGCAGTTTATGCACACCAATGGTTGTTCACAGGGAGATCCTTCATGTACAGGTTTTCCGCATACACATACTGCATTACTTGTACATTTAATAGAGGTATGCCCAAACTTCTGACACCTAAAACATCTAAGCGGAGTTGGTATGTAAGGTCGCACTTCTAGATTGTAGTATGCCACCTTAATCCGTTTTGGTAGGTTTGGTGTATCGAATGTTAGAATAATATTAGGAGTGTTAACCAAGGTGCCATCAAATCTCTTTTTCATTCTTTTAATATCTACGACTTTAATTTTCTTAGTTCCGATAAAATTTCGGTGTCGTCACAATTTAACAAATCTTTGCAATAGATGTCTCCCTTACTTAGATTCAGGGTTCTGTGTGGTGTAACTTCTACTCCAATATCCGCAAAGGATGTAATAGACAATAATTTGTTCGCTTGCTTGTCTGACCTGGTTTCTACAAATATGCCTTCCTTAATCTTTTTAATCATATTTACCTCACCCAATAAGCTATAGATTGCTTTTGAAATAACAAAAGGACTAGTTTTTTCAAAGTTCTCGCTATCTAGCCGTTTAATAATCAAGAACCGAGGAACAGAGCTCTTCGTCAATTGATCATTTTTTCCTTGGAGATTTTGGACGGACCCCCAACCGTGTCCACTCTATGAATAATTTTTGTCTTTCCATACAATTCCCACGAGGATGGGCACAACAACAGGTCCACCACGGCAGTGGTCCCATACCGTAGCAAGGCTTAACTGATTTCAACTAGAGGCAGCCAGGTATCTAGAGGGCTCCGTTAGCGACTAACTTTGCATAGCCATTCATCTCTTGGCACGGATCGCATGACACCTTAGATTTCAGATTTTCTAGTGGAGTTTACTCTCCGAAAGAAACACAAAAGTAGACAACGGACGTAAGGAAACAGATTTGCGACAAGACAGAATGCGACCAGCGTTAGCATTACCCGGGGAGTACCACGTGGAGGTGCTGGTTCGACCTTACTCCCATTATTATTATTATTATTATTATTATTATTCTTCTTCTTCACGTGTTACCACGGTTGGTTTCTGCTCAATCATCGGCTTATAATAAGCAAGATGAATGATATATTATCGCTTAATGTTTAATACCTTTCTCATTATGTTGCAAGTTGCAAGAATAACTGCTTTTGCATTGGAATATAGAGATGCCGATAGTCCAATGGTTTTAAGGTTTTCCGTTAGTTTTGAGGAATTTCTCCGGTAGCTCCCAAAATTATTGGTACGACTTGAACTTCCGTAAGCCTCAGACTTCTTTTATTTCTTGAGCAAGTGGTAAATATTTCTCAATTTTTCCGTATGTTTTCTATCTATATTTACAGGAGCAGGTACAGATATTTCGATGAATAGCATTTTATTGTGTGTCTTGTCTAGTATACATATGTCTGGTCTGTTATGTTGAATTGGTCTGTCAGTTAATAGGTCCCTGTCCCAGTACAATTTACATATTTCGTTTTCCATTACTGATTGTGGGGTATACATGTGATAAGGGTTTTTGTTCAGTAAACTTGTATTTTAAACTAAGTTCCATATGTAAGATCTTCCCTACATTGTTGTGCCTATTTGTATATTCTTTAGGTGCTAGGGTTTGACAACTGCTGATTATTATTATTATTATTATTATTATTATTATTATTATTTTTTTTTTTTTATTTTTTTCTTTCTTTTCTTATGATTTGTAATCAGAAATGTGTATATATCTTATTTATGAAATTATTGTGTATATCGTATAGCATATAATTCATTTTACCTATATTTTACTTAGAATCAGATATTGATTTATTTATATTTTATTTAGAATCCGACATTATTTATTTATTACCATTTTTCTTATAGACATCTAAAACGTAGCAGCATTGTACACAACTCACCATAAATTATTTCATTGATTGTACGTACTTTGAGCGTCATTAAATTTTAATTTTGGTTTAATTAAAATAGTAAGACAATGTACACGATTAAGTAAGGTACAAACAGACAAGTCTTCTGACTTCGTTTTGACCTACGACAATGTATATTTTATGAAATAAATAAATTCAAATTCAAAAATTTAAATTATTATTATTATTATTATTAAACTATTATTATTATTATTACCATTTCCAATGGTAACAATTGTACATTTAATTTTAATATTAATAAATAATATTATACCCAAAACTCTGGCAGGTGTTTCAGTAAACTATGAATTTCACTTACTGTTCGCTGAACGGTAAGTAAATTACTACCGTTCAGTTAGACTCATTAAACAGTAAATACCACCTACTGTTGTCAAAACAGTGACAGTAAGTTGACAAAATGAACGATCGCACAAAAATAAATAAAACGGCTGTATGGATTTGAACCAACTTAAAGGTTCCATTGCACATTAAAGGTTTATACAGACCTGTATGGGAACAAATAATGATACGAGCTGCATTATTTCATAATCCTGATCCTATAAACTGGATTAAAATATTCTTTATTCCTTTGAACTTTCGATTTGATCATGCATTTCTAATTCTATTTAGCATAACGCGCCATTAGAGTACTCATGTCTCTAACAACATTTAGTATAACCTTTATTGTAAATTTTACTACAAGAAGAACCTATTATCCTACTCGGCGTAGTAAAGTTGATAAGTGAGAATGGTTGGAACGTCATCATTTAGTAATGCAAATAGCATATTGTTGAAAACTATGTCCAAATTTGCATTTATATCTTTATAAAGTGACAGCGCAAACTTTATTTTCAAAAATAGTCATAAAAGAATCATAAAATGACAAAACTGGGTTAAACTTCTCCTTCGGTTGTTCAACCGTTGAATATTTATGCATAATTTTACTATATAAAGACAATTTGTATTTTTCCCAGTACTACTATAATAATGACATCCTTCGTGGTTAAAATGATATTACATTTTGCACTCGTACACATTATCCAACAATGTTATTGTGCGACCATAGAAATTAGATCTCCAGACGATGAAGTAGAGCAAATTGATAATTGTAAGTTTGTTTTATTAACTTTTAACATCCTGATTCTCTCATTATAGATGAGCCAAATGAAGATGACATAAAGTTTTTTTTTAATTTTAATAGAAATAAAACTATTACAATCAGTATTTGGCGCAGTACTTAAGACAAGCTATTATTGTATATTTAATAATTGTGGTAGTAATTTTAATTGTATCCATCGAATAGTATAATAATTGCAAATTATATTTTGTTATTATATCTCACTTACGTATAAATGAACATTGATTTTACACATAGTTGCAATTGTATTTAAATGTGATTTCTGCTTTAATAGGTACATATTTGAGAATAATTAATTATTAGTGGTGTTTATGTGTGCAGAATAAATTGCATAATTGAACTATACATTAGCGAATAATAGAATTTTGATTAAATTGATATATTACATAACGTAATGTTATATGCACGAATCTGAAGCAAATGTGGAAATATAACAATCACTTCAAATTACTGACTAAGTGAAATGACGCAAATTTTAATATGCGCCGTAAAGACTGAGGTATTAGGAGAAATGTTAATGATAGTAGATTACACCTCGATGAACTAGATTTCTCGTGAACGTACATATGTACAGGTTCAAAATGGAAAACATTTACTTAGATTAAGCACTGAAGTTACGTGATAGTTAAGAAGAGCTAAACGCGGTACCCAGTAAGCAGTAACTACGGTATAAAGAAAATTACACGAGGAAAAGAACACAACACTAATAAAAAGGTCCATAAATAAATGAAGATAATATAACGGAAAGGATGAACGAAACTAATAAAGCTAAATGCTTAGATGATATAAGAAATAAGGGACATTAGAAAACAAGAAAAGGGAAGGTTGAAAAACATTAAAAAATTGCAAGAAACGATGAAATAGACATCAATAATAAAGTGTTAAAAGAAGAATTCGAGCAGTTCATACAGAATCAGTTGGAACGGAAGATCAAACTAAGATAAAGAGTAGTTGTAAGGACGAGAAAATATATACTGTGGACATTGAAAATGCAACATCCAGTAAGTAATTCTTTATTAACAAACGAAACCATTTTCGTTTGAGGCATTTATTCCCATAACAACATAAAAAATAATAGAGACGTGTGTTCTTTACCTTCCATCTACATGTACAGGGTGTCCCAACGATAGAGTAAAGTAAGTTTATGCTTAACTAGAACTATTTGTGTAAATATTGTATGGACCATGGGGTAGAGGTAAGAAGTGTGCATTTTTTTAAAATATTGGAAGTTATACAGGGTGTGCCAGAAAAGCAGAACGTGAAAAAGTATGATTTTTTAAATAGAACACCCCGTATTTGATTTTAGTTTTAATTCTACGTGTCCATACAAACATATTTTGTCATACAAAAGATTGGCTGAAAGTTTTTAGTTTTTGAGATATTCGCGTTTAAAAATTATTATGGTCATTTTCGTGGGGTTGATGAATGGGCAATTGTTCCGTTATTTCACAATAAAAAATTGATATTTCGTGTGAAAATGAGTGATATTATACTAACGTTTAGACCGAGTAGTATTTCTAATTTTCTCAACAGGGTGTTTGTTATAACCATTCAAATTTGAAAATTCTCAAATTAAAAAAATCAGTTTTTTAATTGCACACCCTATATATTTTTATTTAATTTTATTCAGGATTAAAAATCTATCATTCTTGTCAAATATATCCTATATCTATCTTTGATAGTTTTCGAGGAATTTCGATTTTTCTCACTAGCTACGTTACATACGATACTATAACATTATTGTGGATCGTGGTAGCCATGGAAAACAATTGCGACGAAATAAAACAAACCACCTAAGCGAGAATATTAACAGTTTTTATTAGTGAGAAACAGTAATTCAATAATTATTCAACATTGCGTCTTAGTAAATGCTCAAATAGACGGCCTTCTTGCTGAATACACATATTCAGCCTTTTCTCGTGTTCTGTTTCACTTCGGATAACATAAGAGGGTCACTGTGCGACAAGCTTCGCGAATTCTATTTTCATGTCCTCCTTGTTGTAGGTTTAATAATATACACCCGATCTTTTATGTATTCCCATAGGAAAAATCCAGTGGAGTTAAATCGCATGACCTGGGTGGCCATAATATAAAGCCATTACGTCCTATCCATTTCTCCGGGTATTGCTGGTTCAAGAATTCCTTACGTCCCGATAAAATGTGGAGGTGCACCATCCTGTTGTAACCACATATTTAGTCGTCCTTCTAAATTAATATCCTCAAGTAACACAGGCAATTCTTCACGTAAGAAATGCAAATAGCTGCGGCCCGTTAATGGATCATCAAAAAATAGGGACCGATAATTTGGTCATTAAGTATACCACCACACATTTAGTGACCAATGATTTTGGTTTTGAATAAAGACAATTTGTATTTTCCCAGTACTACTATAATAATGACATCCTTCGTGGTTAAAATGATATTACATTTTGCACTCGTACACATTATCCAACAATGTTATTGTGCGACCATAGAAATTAGATCTCCAGACGATGAAGTAGAGCAAATTGATAATTGTAAGTTTGTTTTATTAACTTTTAACATCCTGATTCTCTCATTATAGATGAGCCAAATGAAGATGACATAAAGTTTTTTTTTAATTTTAATAGAAATAAAACTATTACAATCAGTATTTGGCGCAGTACTTAAGACAAGCTATTATTGTATATTTAATAATTGTGGTAGTAATTTTAATTGTATCCATCGAATAGTATAATAATTGCAAATTATATTTTGTTATTATATCTCACTTACGTATAAATGAACATTGATTTTACACATAGTTGCAATTGTATTTAAATGTGATTTCTGCTTTAATAGGTACATATTTGAGAATAATTAATTATTAGTGGTGTTTATGTGTGCAGAATAAATTGCATAATTGAACTATACATTAGCGAATAATAGAATTTTGATTAAATTGATATATTACATAACGTAATGTTATATGCACGAATCTGAAGCAAATGTGGAAATATAACAATCACTTCAAATTACTGACTAAGTGAAATGACGCAAATTTTAATATGCGCCGTAAACACTGAGGTATTAGGAGAAATGTTAATGATAGTAGATTACACCTCGATGAACTAGATTTCTCGTGAACGTACATATGTACAGGTACAAAATGGAAAACATTTACTTAGATTAAGCACTGAAGTTACGTGATAGTTAAGAAGAGCTAAACGCGGTACCCAGTAAGCAGTAACTACGGTATAAAGAAAATTACACGAGAAAAAGAACACAACACTAATAAAAAGGTCCATAAATAAATGAAGATAATATAACGGAAAGGATGAACGAAACTAATAAAGCTAAATGCTTAGATGATATAAGAAATAAGGGACATTAGAAAACAAGAAAAGGGAAGGTTGAAAAACATTAAAAAATTGCAAGAAACGATGAAATAGACATCAATAATAAAGTGTTAAAAGAAGAATTCGAGCAGTTCATACAGAATCAGTTGGAACGGAAGATCAAACTAAGATAAAGAGTAGTTGTAAGGACGAGAAAATATATACTGTGGACATTGAAAATGCAACATCCAGTAAGTAATTTGTTATTAACAACGCAACCATTTTCGTTTGAGGTATTTATTCCCATAACAACATAAAAAAAATAATAGAGATGTGTGTGTTCTATACCTTCCCATCTACATGTACAGGGTGTCCCAACGATAGAGTAAAGTAAGTTTATGCTTAACTAGAACTATTTGTGTAAATATTGTATGGACCATGGGGTAGAGGTAAGAAGTGTGCATTTTTTAAAATATTGGAAGTTATACAGGGTGTGCCAGAAAAGCAGGACGTGAAAAAGTATGATTTTTTAAATAGAACACCCCGTATTTGATTTTAGTTTTAATTCTACGTGTCCATACAAACATATTTTGTCATACAAAAGATTGGCTGAAAGTTTTAGTTCTTGAGATATTCGCGTTTAAAGATTATTATGGTCATTTTCGTGGGGTTGATGAATGGGCAATTGTTCCGTTATTTCACAATAAAAAAATTGATATTTCGTGTGAAAATGAGTGATATTATACTAACGTTTAGACCGAGTAGTATTTCTAATTTTCTCAACAGGGTGTTTGTTATAACCATTCAAATTTGAAAATTCTCAAATTAAAAAAATCAGTTTTTTAATTGCACACCTATATATTTTTATTTAATTTTATTCAGGATTAAAAATCTATCATTCTTGTCAAATATATCCTATATCTATCTTTGATAGTTTTCGAGGAATTTCGATTTTTCTCACTAGCTACGTTACATACGATACTATAACATTATTGTGGATCGTGGTAGCCATGGAAAACAATTGCGACGAAATAAAACAAACCACCTAAGCGAGAATATTAACAGTTTTTATTAGTGAGAAACAGTAATTCAATAATTATTCAACATTGCGTCTTAGTAAATGCTCAAATAGACGGCCTTCTTGCTGAATACACATATTCAGCCTTTTCTCGTGTTCTGTTTCACTTCGGATAACATAAGAGGGTCACTGTGCGACAAGCTTCGCGAATTCTATTTTCATGTCCTCCTTGTTGTAGGTTTAATAATATACACCCGATCTTTTATGTATTCCCATAGGAAAAAATCCAGTGGAGTTAAATCGCATGACCTGGGTGGCCATAATATAAAGCCATTACGTCCTATCCATTTCTCCGGGTATTGCTGGTTCAAGAATTCCTTACGTCCCGATAAAATGTGGAGGTGCACCATCCTGTTGTAACCACATATTTAGTCGTCCTTCTAAATTAATATCCTCAAGTAACACAGGCAATTCTTCACGTAAGAAATGCAAATAGCTGCGGCCCGTTAATGGATCATCAAAAAATAGGGACCGATAATTTGGTCATTAAGTATACCACACACACATTTAGTGACCAATGATTTTGGTTTTGAACTTCTCGTAGCCAAAATGGGTTATCAATGGCGTAATAGTGCATATTATGCCGATTTACAGCCCATTATTTTTAAACGTCGCCTCATCGGAAAACATTATGAAGCACAAAAAGTTGTTATTTAATTGCAGCCGTTGATTAATGATATTGCAGAATTCAATTCGTCTTGCAAAATCCTCTTCTCGCAATTCTTGATGAAGCTCAATGTGATAGGGATGGTACTTATACTTCAGCGTTGTTCGATTCACGTTTGATTTGGAGGTATCACATATCGTCGCTAATGTTCTAGAACTCACTTGGGGATTTTCTTGAATATTTAATAATATTTCAAGTTCTTTTTCTTCATTAGCTGCCCTTTTATTAACAACTTTACGTTTGAAGTATTTAACACTACCGCTAGAATCAAATCTATCCATCAAATTTTCCAAGCCAACAGTAGTAGGTATTAGACGTTCAGGATATTTCATTTTGTAGATTCGTTGTGCCAATAAAGGGTTTTTCAGCCTCGCCCAACACGTATATCATATCAATTAATTCATTTGTCGAATAATCCATAATTGATACAAGAATTGATAACAAGTTAAATGCGAAAACGACAAATTTAATATGTGTTTATTTTGACAAGTAGGAAACCTTTGTATCTTAGTAACGCAATTATTATTTTCCATGGCTACCAAGATCCATGCAATGCAATGTTATCGAAAATAAAGTAGCTAGTGTGAAAAATCGAAATTACTCGAAAACTATCAAAGATAGATATAGGATATATTTGACAAATATTATAGATTTTTAATCCTGAATAAAATGAAATAAAAATATATAGGGTGTGCAATTAAAAAAACTGATTTTTTTAATTTGAGAATTTTCAAATTTGAATGGTTGTAACAAACACCCTGTTGAGAAAATTAGAAATACTACTCGGTCTAAACGTTAGTATAATATCACTCATTTTTCACACGAAATATCAATTTTTTATTGTGAAATAACGGAACAATTGCCCATTCATCAACCCCACGAAAATGACCATAATAATCTTTAAACGCGAATATCTCAAGAACTAAAACTTTCAGCCAATCTTTTGTATGACAAAATATGTTTGTATGGACACGTAGAATTAAAAACTAAAATCAAATACGGGTGTTCTATTTAAAAAATCATACTTTTTCACGTCCTGCTTTTCTGGCACACCCTGTATAACTTGCAATATTTTAAAAAATGCACACTTCTTACCTCTACCCCATGGTCCATACAATATTTACACAAATAATTCTAGTTAAGCATAAACTTACTTTACTCTATCGTTGAGACACCCTGTACTGGGTGGTCAACTAAGAATGTAAGGTACTGTATCTGGAAAACTATACATCGTAGAGGCTTGCGGAAAAAAGTTATTACTAAAACGGCCAATACACAAACCTGGAAAATATTTTCATGTTTCTGAAATGCCCGCTAGGGGCGTAACTGCAATCTTGAATCAAAAAGTGATGTTTCTGTAAATTCTGCTATATTAACCTAATAAAAGAATAACTGATCTTTGAAGTCGAGGATAATCTGAACTTTTTTGTTTGTCTCTTTTAACGTATCTATAAAAATAAAGTGGTGGGGGTATTCAAAGGTTTCCTTAAATCACCCCCGTGTCAGAAACGACTAATCCGATTTTAACAGACTTGGGCGCGTTGAAAAGAGTTATTCTTGGGCTACAAATGTTAAAATAATTGAAGTTTTGTTAGTTTTACATGTCGTCGCTAGAGGGCTTTGTTCGACATTCCGACAGAAACGGTTAATTTTCGCAAAGAAATTAAATGCATGGGTATGACTTTTTAATGAACAAGTAGCTAAATGATGCCTAAAGCCGCATCTCGATATCTTGTTCCTAACCTAAAATATCGGCCAAAGAAAACTTTATACGAAAATCCCTTAACTTCTTATTTTTTTTAACTATATTTTTCTGGAATTGTTCCTATTATGTAAGTTGTGGCCCTAAAAAGGATCGATTTAAAGGAGGAAAGTTTTTAATGCCCTCGTAAATGCTCCAAATGCTGACCATCGCGCTCTATGCATTGCTGAAGCCTCTCGTGACTAGACAAAACTGCAGCTTCAATTTCGGCTCTGAATAGGTTACTTAGACGTTGCGATTTTAAATGTTTGTAAATTTATTCACCAGAATAAAATCACTCTTTTTGAAATTATTACGGGCAAGTAAGCAATGCTAAAAGTTATACGAAAGACCTATTTTTTGTTTGTTTAAATGCATATTCACTATGCATATATACGAAAAATACAATTAATAGAAGCAGGCAATGGAAACAGATATCTAAACAAAACATACATAATCCTCAAATTGTCAATAGTTGTCAATGGCAATGCGTTTTACGAACAATGAAGCTGTTGATATGCTTGCGGTTTATTTTGAATGTCTTCAGAATGCCGCAGTAGCTAAAAGAGTGTAACAACTCTTTTTTAGTGTTGTATAAAATATACCTCAATTTAGGATCTTTCCTTCATTTAGTTCTAAATACAAGAAAATTTTAATTATTGAGATATTGGTATGAGGTAGGCAACTTAATTTGCATATCTTCATGCTTTTAATTTTATTTATTTCTTATCTGATATATAACGCGTCGGCGTTAAGTTATTCTGTTTCTATCTTGTGCGCAGGACCGCTTCATTTACTTCGAAATCCTCCATTTTTTCACTTCCTGTTTAATGTCGAAGCATGAAGCTGCTTCTTGTTGATTTTATCTAAATTTATGTGAAAGTGCCATCAATTTGGTGGTAAGATATATTTTTAATACATTTACATAAAATTAAAGCATTTTGTTCTTTTTAGGCGTTTTCCATACGTTTTCTTTGGGTTTTCTTTACGTTTTCTTTATTAAAGCATTTTGTTCTTTTTAGGCGTTTTCCATACGTTTTCTTTGGGTTTTCTTTACGTATTTTTTACCAATTTTTACTTTAATTGTACGTTTATTATTAATTCAATTTACAACGTAATTGAATTTTAAGTACATATTTGATTTTATTATTGCAATTTTTTGAATGGATACTTCCATATAATGCAATAAGAAGTGGATTTAACAGTTTTAAGAAGAAAGTTATACGGATTTTTTAAAGATAAATTCAGTTTGGGTGTGGCTGATAATATTATGTCAAGATTGCACCATGATGACGTAAGAATGACTTCATCCTGTTAACCTCTCCGTAATCATATTTAGATACCAGAGGTTGTCAAAAAGAAAAGTTTGTGTACAAAATTTCTAAGGTATTTATGTAGTGTTTTATTTAGTATTTTAAGCATAATTTTAAGACCTTCATTATTTTATCATTGCATTTATTATTCAATAAACATAGTCTTTATATTGTTATTTTTTTACATTTTTGTAAAGTCGGTTTAATTGTTCCGATGTTCAAAAAAAAAAAACAATTTGGCGCTCGAGATAGTTTCATTCATTTTTTACATTCTTTATTATTGATGGTAAGTGGTAATTAAGCAAATCATTTTATTTGAACCGACCCTATTAATTTACCGACATGAGCCAAAGGCACAATTATAAATGGTGTAAGGTATGTAATTTTTTGGAGAATTTATTGTTTCATTAACTTTAGAACTTACTTTTTATTATTTTAAAATTTATGTACACGTTACACTAATTTTTCATTACAAGAGTTTACGCGGCTCGATATCCAAATTGGCGTCATTGCAATGTAAGAGTTTTTCCCCAATTAGTGGCGAGCTTACGAGCCAATGGTAGTTTTCGGCCTACGTTTCAACGGCAAAGAATTGGAAGAACACAAGAAAATATATTGAAGGAAATCCTCATGTTAGCACAAGAGCATTATCCATTGAGTTGGGCATATCACGGACAACGATTCAAAATATTTTCAAGGACCATAGGTAAGTTCTAATGGTCATCAAAATATATAGGCATTCGTTTAAACTTTTTTTAATTACTTTAAGAATGCACCCATATCATATCGTTTTGCATCAGGCCTTGAAAAAGGAAGATTTTGATCGAAGGTTAGACTATTGCCATTGGATGTTAGGCGTGATACGCGAAAAAAGAAAATTTTTATTTCAAATTCTTTGGACAGATGAAGCCACCTTCAGCAGTGACGGGAGAGTCAATCTGCACAATATGCATTATTGGTCTGCAGAAAATCCCCATTGGTTAAGTGAAGTTCAGCGCCGAGGACGTTGGAGTTTGGCATACTAGGAGGCAGAATTATTGGGCCATATTTTTTCGAGCAACCCCTAAATGGCAATGTATTTTATGACTTTTTGGCCAATCAATTACCGTTGTTGTTGGAAGATGTGCCTCTGGAAACAAGGCAAAAATTGTTTTTTCAGTTGGATGGTTACCCAGCACATTTTGCTATTAATGTGCGAAAGCATATTAATGCAATATTTCAACAGCGGTGGGTTGGAAGAGGAAGTCTGTTTTCATGGCCTCCGCGATCGCCAGACTTAACTTGCCTCGATTTTTATTTACGGGGACGCTTAAAGGACATCGTGTGTCGGACTCAACCTACTACTAGAGAAGATATAAAAAACCGGATTCGTAACGCAATACGTAACATACCGAGAGCCGAAATTGAAGCTGCAGTTTGTCTAGCCATGAGAGGCTTCAGCAATGCATAGAGCGTGATGGTCAGCATTTCGAGCATTTACGGGGGCATTAAAAACCTTCCTCCTTTAAATCGGTCCTTTTTTTTAAGGCCATAACTTACATAATATAAACCATTCCAGAAAAATATAGTTAAAAAAATAAAGATTTAAGAGATTTTCGTATAAATTCTTCTTTGGCCGATATTTTAGGTTAGGAACAAGATATCGAGATGCCGTTTTCGCGAGCTTGTTTAGGCATCATTTAGCTACTTGTTCATGAAAAAAGTCATACCAATGCATTTAATTTTTTTGCGAAAATTCACTGTTTCTGTCTGAATGTCGAATAAAGCCCTCTAGCGACGACATGTGAAACTAACAAAACCTTAAATATTATAAAATTTGTAGCCCAAGAATAGCTCATTTCAACGAGCCCAAGTTTGTTAAAATCGGCTTAGCCGTTTCGAAGATACAGGGGGGGTTATTTAAGGAAACATTTGAATACCCCCACCACTTTATTTTTAGACATACGTCAAAAAGTGCCGAACAAAAAAAGTTCAGATTATCCTCGACTTTAACGATCATCAAACTGTTTCAGTCTGCTTTCCGGGATTAAGCAAGGGTTAAAGATTTTTGTTGGATTTGGTCTTCCTACAAAATAAGGGTAGAAGAGCGGATTAAAAATTTTCCATCGTATACTTTATGTGCTCAAGATCTTGACGAAAGTGTTATTTTTATAGCAATGCTTTTTTGGGTATGGCTTAATGGTACTATAGCGGTAGGCCTCGACGAAAGGAGTATTTTTCCAGTAACCCTTATCCCTTCCAACTACTTAGAACCGAGATGCGTTATAATTCTAAAACGATAGATCGTAGATATGTTATACGATCACTTGTTGGAAATCTTTCGACAAAGCGCATCGAACTGTTTCATTCCACCTCTCCGTATTGAGAAAGGGTTAAATATTCTTGTAGGATTTGGTTTTTCCGTATAATAAGTGGAGAGAAGGGGATTAAACATGTTCCATTGTATATCTGTATGGTGTTCTAATGAAAACGGTATTTTTCTAGAAATTATTACCCACTAAATGATGGAAGAGGGGGCGGTGTGGTGGTGGGGGGATAAATTGTTCTAGATATAGCATAATGGTACTATAACGATAGACCTCGGTTGTTTTCCATTAACCCTTATCCATTCCAACTACCTACAAGCGAGATCGGTCATAATTCTGAAACGATAGATCGTAGTATTTTATGTGGCGGCATCTGTGATTTATACCCTTATTCGGCGACCCCTTGGACTGACTAAAAGTTAGTTTTCCCGACGGTGTTGTTCTTCCCATAAAATTTGTCCCAGGAACTTGTTAAAATGCTCCTAGACATGCTTTCTTGATACTCATAATGAAAAGTCTCAAGGCAAGTGTAGTTCGCCACAAACTTTTACTTTCCTCTGAGCCTTGTAAGCGATTTCGGTTATTATTACGAAACTGTAGATCGCAAAGATGTCATATGACCACTCGTTTCGGCATAGAATGGGATTTGCAACGCATCGCTACACTTGGATTAAGACGGTTTATGTTCATGTAAAACGACAAAAAAAAAATTTGTGGAAGAACTAATAAAATAGGAATTATGTTATGTTGATATGAGTACATTACTCCTCCTATATTCAAATATAATTTACCGATTGTAATCCGTGAATCACGGTCTTCCTAACTCTTATACTTCACAAGCTACAATAAAAAAAATGTTTAAAGCACTCATTGATGTATGGTCATTTAATTGTTTTATTTATTAAATCTATAGAGACGTTAAATTCTGTATTATAAGTGTTTTGTAACTGTGGTTTCATATTAGTTGAGTTGATCGGCTTATTTCCACAGTTTTTGCTTTTTGAGCGCGACGTTTCGGAAGAGGACTCTGCTTCCGTTATCAGGCTTAGTCCTGAGAAGAACTGTTTTTTCACTTGGTACCTTTCACTTACTAGTCTGAAACCTTTACCGCTGTGCCATTGAGTAATCCAATATATATTTTTTAGAGCGCTTAAGCTCTTCGCGCATTGTTGGAATCCATATGGGTTTCATTTCCACACTAGCTTGGCTTATTGGATTTTCTGCTAGTGCGATGTATGTGGCTTCTTTCAGTTTCCCACGAGATTTAGTCTCGTCCGTTTCCACTATCTGTATGTTATGCCATTGGATGCGGTGGTCTTCGTTCCAGACATGTTCGACGATACTGGATTTCTCTGTTTCGCCCTTGCGGACGCTATTCTTGTGTTCCTGCGTTCTCACTTTGAGTCCTAAAAAAGATATATTGGATTACTCAGTGGCTTAGCGGTAAAGGTGTCAGACTAGTAAGTGAAAGGTATCAAGTTCGAATCTGAGAGTAGTCAAGTGCTTGGAAAAGAATTATATAACATATATGAATTCGACTCAAGTGCGAAAACAGTCCTTCGCAGGACTAAGTCTGATGACGGAAGCAGAGTCCGCTGCCGAAACGTCACGCTCAAAAACCAAAAACTTTAATCCAACACAATTTTGTTAGATCATGGTCAGATACTATATTTCTAAATTTCCGCCTCATTCTTTACGTGACAAAGAAGACGTCAATGTAAGGAATAAAACAAAAAGAAGGAATAATATGCGCTTCGAGTAATTATGTAAGCGTACCAAATTTAATGTTTCACTAATTAATGTTCAACTGTAACTAATAACAAAACAGAAAAAAAACTAACAATTAATGCAAAACATCAATGTTAAATGTATGTCAGTGCACATCTCCCCCGTCATGTTTTATCCCGACGGAACTGCGGGTGATGTAATATGTGGTTTAAATGATACGAACATTGCGACTAACCAGTCCTTTGACACTAGAATTTAATTATTACATAAATATCGGTGTACCAATAAATCGATTTACATAGTCATTCATTTATAATTAACAATGTAATATTACATACCTATGTGGAATGTACAATTTCTATGTACGATTTTGTTTGTGTTCCAATATATTCAAATATGCGTAAATCGTTGGAGTTAGACGGAGATAAATGGACGTTTCAATATTCTAACGTAGAGTAATTTAAAATAAATATGAAAGGGATGTATCACGAGAGTTGTATGTATAACTCCAGTTAAAAAAAGATAATTAAAAGCATGCTTTAAAATAATCCAATCCAATTCACAGTTACGCCAAGCTTTACTTTTTTAACGAAGATGTGTTTTCTACATCAGTTTTTTCGATTTATTTAGACACGTCAATCAACACAGCTTGAGTTGGTTTCCGAAAGTAGCGAAAACAATATTTACACCATAAAGTGAGTTTAAAACACGTGTAAAATTTTCAGTTTTTCAGTATTACATTTTACAGTTGCTAAAATTAGTTAAAATTTTATTTAATTTTAAAATATGTGTGACGTGCGTAATCTTATTTCTTCCATTTTCTCTTACTTTTTATCAACTTTTTAAAATGAATGCATTAAATACTTAGCTGTGGGAGGCATGTGTACCCCATACCAGCCGGGAAGGTACCAGCACTCTTACTATGGGCTCCATAATATTGGGTCTCTGGTTTTCTGAGCTCGGTAAGGGCTACCTGTCACCTTTTCTTTACCCTTAATTTACTTTCTAGCTTCTCGCCCTCGCTGTCTTCCTATCGGATTGAAAGTCCACAATTAAAAGTTACTAACAAGATGGCTGTGGTTTCCAGGGTAATAAATACCGGATTTAAAATCCTGCCCCATTCGGATGTCTGGGAGGGCAGGGCCCAAGTGACCTCAGTTATCGAAAGTTCTAACTTTCTGATCCACTATTGCAACATCCGCGGTACCAGGTCTAATCTTAATGCTATTCATCAACATCTTGAACAATTACAACCTGAGATTTTGTTTCGATCTGAAACACAAGTCTCCTCTGAAAGGGACAGCATTGCTTGCAAGAGGATTTCTTCCTTGGAAAATACAAATTTCGACGTGATTTGGTTTAAACATTCTGGTCCTTAATTTTGTGAAATTTTACTGTTGCATTTATAGGTAACCCTAATGACAGTAATTTTCGAGACTTCTTCAATTACCTTAGTTTGAAAGCTGACTATCTTCTGTCTCAGTTTCCATCTTACAATATCTAAATTGTAGGAGATCTCAATGGATTCAGTTTCATCTACTACTAATCCAGATGGTCATAACGCAGAAACATTTGCTATTGCTTGTGTTCTGATTTCTGAACCCACAAGAATCCCTGATAACCCTAGCCATACTCCACATCTTCTAGATTTTTTTCTTACATCAAACACACTTGCTTATAAAACTTCCGTTCTTTCACCTCTAGGTCTATTTGCCATTATCTAATAGAAATAATTTCTACTGACTCTAATTCCGCTGTTATTTGCAACACTAATAGAACCTTTTGGTGTTTTAAGCCAGCTAGATTGAGTGATTTACGAGACTTCTTTGCAACCTTTCCATGGCGTGAATATTGTTTTAAGTCGTCCTCTTCTTCGGACATTGCTCTTTCAGTATCTGAAGTCATCCTCATGGCCATTCCCAAAAACAGAATCGTATAGGTTATTCACGTTCTTAACTCTGGTTCAATAAGGCTTGTTCTGATGCAATATCCTTGAAAAATAAATCTTATATTAAATGCAAATCTAATAAAACGGTCGAGAGTTATGCAGAATACGTTGGTGCTGCAAAGTGTCATCACTAAAGCTAAAAAATTTGTTTGACTTACCTACATCTTCTTTGGGCAGTAGTAAATGTTGGTTTTTAGCTAAAGCCACTAGTAAAAACTTTGGTACATCTTCATTTCCCCCCCTGACATCTTTTGACGGATCTGTAGTTGCTGATGCAGTAGACAAAGTCAACGTTTTTGTGGATTTATTTGCACCAAACTCGTGTCTCAATGATTCTGGAAAATATGTGTCCCTAGTCAACTCTTCTTCATACGCTATGAAACCGATTCATTTTCGGTACAAGCTCCTACAATCGATTATCAGTAGGCTTGATCTCAATAGGGCGACTGGCCCAGACGGATCCCAGCTATTGTCTTAGAGAAATGTTGCCCTGAACTAGTACCAGTCCTATCTAAGCTCTACTCGATCTCTATGTCTTCTGAGGAATTTCCTTCAATATGGAAGTTAGCAAATGTTGAACGTATTCCCAAAAAAAGGCGATAAGACCGATCCTTCGAACTACCGACCAATTGTCAACACTTACATTTTGTCTAAAATCATGGAAAAAGCCATCAATCAGCAACTGTTCTCGTTCCTTGAAACTAACAATCTCCTTAGTGACCACCAATATGGGTTTAGACAGAGTCGTTCAGCAGGTGATCTTATTTCATATGTGACCCAAGTTTGAAATAATACATTAGAACAATCTGCTGAAACAGTTGTAGTCGCTTTAGATATCTTAAATCCATTTGACCAAGTTTGGCATAAGTGTTTACTTGACAAACTCACCTCGTTTGGGTTAAATGATGTGCTCATCAACTGGGCTTCTAGTTTGCTTGATAAAAGATGAATACTTGTCGTAGTTAATGGCTGTTATTCTAAAGAAGTTAGCATTAATTCGGTCGTGCCACAGGGATCCGTTATAGCGCCTTCACTTTTCCTGCTATACATAAATGTCCTTATTTCTTCAACAACTAATCCGATCAATTACTTTGCTAACGACACCACTCTTCATTGTAGTTAACCTCATCTACTCATAATGGTAATCTACCTTCTATCTCTCACGACATTAAAGCTGGAATGGCAAATTCAATCAACAGAGACATTCAATGTATTCTCGAATGGGGAAGCAATAATGTAGTAAAATTTAATGTTAACAAAACTCAGTGTTGCCTTGTGTTCGCTAAAACAGATCGACCATCTCCTATTGTAAGTATGAATGGTTCAGATCTTAAGTTTTCATACTGTATTACTCTGTTAGGACTGCTGTACCTTCAAATCTATCATGGGTTGACCATCTTCTGTCAGCTACCAAAACACCTGCTCGTAAAATAGGATGTTTGTACAGATCTAAGCAGTATTTTACCTCCCAACAACTCTTTCTGCTGTATAAGGTCCAAATTCGACCTCATCAAGAATATAATTTTCACCTCTGTGTTGGTGCTCCCACATACACTCTCGATATCGTTAATCATTCAAAAGAGAACGATTAGGCTTATAGATGACCAGTACTTAACTTCTGGCATACAGTCCCTTGAGCATACAAGAATCGTTTTAAGTCTTTCTTTGTATTATCGGTATTACAATGGCTATTGTGCTACTGAATTACATTCTTTAATACCATCTTGGGCTACCTTTGCTAGTAATACTAGAAATACACGGCCTCTAAACTCTGGAATCATCTCCCTAGTTACTGTTTTCCTCTCACCTATGATTTCCTCTACACAAATGTTAATAAACAGTCAACAATGGCAAATCATATTACCAATGAGGAGGGACACAGTACTGTGTGAAGCGGATTCCTTTTATTTTAATAGATTTCAACTTAATGAGCCTGCGTCCGTAATTAAATAGATACTCCTTGGAAGGCAATTATTGATTGTAATAGGTTACATAGGCTTGTTGAATTGTTTGCTGCGAGCTTAATTTACATTAAAATACCTACTTACGTTTGAATATAATCCTTTAATTAATCACTTATCCACCAATATTTAACGGATAAAGATATGGCCTTTAAACCCAAGACGATAACGATTATTTATAGGTATATTGTTTACACGCCCGTTTATTAAAACCCGAATATTTAGCGATACGTTTAATTGCTCGAGCACTTTAATTTTGTGAAAAGCTTGCATTAAAAGCAACACAGAAACGAAAAAAAAATTCGCGGTTTTAGTTTTACTGAAATTTACAGGCTGTTCCAAATTCGAGGGCAAGCAAGGGGATCTCGCTTATTATAAGAGATAGGATATAGGTTTAAATTCGGCACTTTTGCTAAATTCGATGCCGAGTAATAATCTGAAGAGAAATTTGAGCTAACTCGAATGGATTTGGTTTTATGCTCAAAAAACTAAAAATTTCGATTTTCGTTTTTCGCGTTTGGCCACCTTATTATTAGGATTTTCAAAATTCTATTAAACATTATTAAGGCACCTTTTTACGCACAATACTAATACGGTATTAAAAATATTATGTGACGTTTAGTTTATTCTGAACCATCATCAGGTTTATTTTTTCTTATGGGGTTAAGATATATTTTATGTCGTTGGATGGAGAATGTTATGCTGATTTTAGCAATATATAACACTTTATGGTTTGATCGACTGCGAACTAAAATAATGAGAAAAATACGAAGGGCAAGATTCCGCCTTCTTGGATCCAGCAAGGAATAATTACAGTAGTTCTACTTATTTAATTTGTTAAACTTGTTAGAACATCCAAAAAATATAAAAACATTTAAACAATTTAAAAAAACATTAACAAACAACTCAAACACGGTCATAATAGCGAAACGCAAATTTATCGATAGGTAACAATAAAATAATTACACAGACAAACAAACAAAATTATTATAATAAATGTTCGAACAAGTTTCCTCCTTCTTGAATACAGTAACGAATTCTTCTTCTACAATTGTTTACGCTTGTTTGAATGGTTCGCCTGGGAATTTGACGAAGTTCATTAACAACCCTATTCTGGAGTTCTATATCTTGCGGTGGCGTCTTATAAATCATATTTTTAAATAGCCCCAGAGGAAGTAATCTAAAGGGTTAAATCTGGACTTCTTGCTGGCCACCTAAGTGGTCCCCTATTTCCCATCCATTTATCAGGAAATTCGCCGTTAAGATATTCACTTATTATCGCAGCATTATGAGGAGGAGCTCCGTCCATTTGCCACCAGAGAGTCCATCTTTCGTTTAGCGGAACATCATCCAAAAGGTCTGATATTTCGTGTGTTAGAAATGCGAGGTAGCGTTGAGACGTTAGGATGTAAATAATTGGCCCAAGGAACCTATCCTTCCAGATTCCAACCCACACATTAAAGGACCGGTGGCCTTGTCCTCGCATTTGCCTGTTAATTCGTAGATTTTCAACGGATCAGTAGTGCTCGTAAATACGATTAAACATTCCATTAGTGGAAAAATTGCACTCATCCGTCCAAATTATTTGATTGAGAAAGCTGCGATTTTCCAGCATTTTGGTAGTAAGTTGGTTACAAAAATCCAACCGTCTCATATCGTCCCCAGGCCGAAGAGTTTGACTAACGTGTAACTTAAATGGTTTATAACGGTGTTGCTTTAACACTCGCCAAACTGTCGTTTTGGCACTTCAATAGTTTGCTCTATTTCTCTGGTAGATGTTGAAGGATTTTCTTGAACCCAAGATGGATAACATAAAGTCATAACTCTCCAAAAAAATGTCTGCTGAAATTAGCAGTGAAGGAGTGGAAATTCTTATAATTAGTACAATACTAACAAATAGAACCTGATGTAATATTTCTTCTTCGACATCTCTGTCTAGTCTGCTACCATATGCATTTCGAGGTTTCTGAAAACATCCAAATTCTCGCAAATTTTGGTCTAATTTTAAAAATATCTCTGGTTTGGTTGCTGCCTCTCCGGATATTCCTCTAAATATCTTTGTTCTGCTCTGACACTATTTCTATTGCAGCTATAAAATATCGTTATCATGTCTCGTTTTTCTGAATTTCAAAAATATTCTAAAGAAACTTGCAAATTTTAAAGCACTAACACGAAGGGTCTTGCAGTTATTACCCTTTTACAATTAGAAAAGGACATGACAAAAGCCAACTCCTGAGTTTTGTTTGATTCATGGGTATCGTGATAATGTAATATTTAGTTTTTAATTTGAGTATTTTAGTTCGCAGTCGATCAAACCATGAAGTGTTATATATTGCTAAAATCAGCATAACATTCTCCATCCAACGCCATAAAAATATGTCTTAACCCCGATAAGAAAAATAAACCTGATGATGGTTCAGAATAAACAAAACGTCGCACAATATTTTTAATACCGTATTAGTATTGTGCGTAAAAAGTTGCCTTAAAAATGTTTAATCGAATTTTGAAAATTCCTAATAAGGTGGCCAAACGCGAAAAACAAAATCGAAATTTTTAGTTTTTGAGCATAAAACCAAATCCATTCGAGTTAGCTCAAATTTCTTTTCAGATTATTACTCGGCATCGAATTTAGCAAAAGTGCTGAATTTAAACCTATATCCTATCTCTTATAATAAGCGAGATCCCATGCTTGCCCTCGAATTTGGGACAGCCTGTACACGCTAAAATATTTATCATCAGATCGATCCGACTTGAATTGAACTCTAACTGCAACTGCCGTTATAAAAAAAACAAGAAATACTACGTGGGAATATTTTCATATTTATTACTAAAAGAAGTATTAATTTTTAAAATATGCACTCGTACGTAACAAACCCCATATCTAGGTTTCAATTTGAAAGCCACAAACAAAACGTCTTTTCATTTGCGATATGTTCCGAGGTAATTAATTTTAAACTAGTTACGTTTTTACACAAAGAATGTGCGTAAAGAAATTTTCAACAATTCGTCACGCTCCTTCGGTAAAGGCGGTTTCGAGCGAACACCTGTTTTCTACCTCAACATGTGTTTTTCTTGTTCTTTTCAACCCTTAGTTACATACATTCAAATATTTCTTACATAAAATACATAAAATAAAATATCCCGAAAAACATGATCAAATTACGACTTATCACCAACATATTTAAACCGATTAATTATCTTTTCTAACGCGGAAACAAATGCGATTCGAAAATGTTTATCACAATAATAAAATTTTCTGCTACCTACAATACGTTTCTTGTAGATAAAAAAAATACTGCATCTATACGAAAAAGTAGAAATAAATCGTTATAGTTTTCCGTAACCAAAATAATCAAGGAAATTGGATTGAGGAGAATTTAATATGTATATCACGATAACAAAACATAGGTACAAACATAATGTAAATTCAGAAAAATTTACAAATTATACAAAGTTCAAATAAATCACCATTGATTCATTGCTACAATAATCCAATCTGTGGTAAAATTGCCGACTAACGTTGGCTAACTGAAAATGCGATATTTTCTCACACTCGGCTCGAATGCTAGCTTTTGGATCTTCTATATTTTCAGATCTTCGTCCCGAGTAAATCACAAACCTTAAAGGTGCCCAAAGAAAAAAGTAATTGGGAGAACGATCAGGGGATCTTGCGGAACAGTCAATTGTACAATTAGGACCAATGACGTTATTGGAACAACTGGATTTAAAAATTGGCGCACATTACGACTGTTATGTGCGGGGCATTCAAGGTACCGCGCTGTATACTAAGTATTTCTACTTCATTTAAGAAGTTCTCGGTAGTTATCGGTGTTCTTTTAGGAATACCTAATTATTCATGCTCCCACGTTTCTGCACTATTTAATGTAATCCAAGTATTACCTAGTGACAACCTTGTTCCTGTTTACATGGCCTAAGTTACAGCCTTCTACTTAGTGGCGATGCCACGTATAACGATCATAATTGGTTAGAATTATTACCATATTACCTATTTATTGGTAGATGTTGTGTCGAATTCTACAGTATGTTATTAATTTGTTGAAGTTATCTCTGTCCTTTAATTTTTTCTTATCGTCAGCCAGCTTATACACATTCGTTGCCTCTGTAACTTTATGACATAAGTAAGAAACGTCTAGCTGTTACTGTGGTTAAACTACTTACCAATACTTGAGCTCATAACTATATTCGACATTTTTGGTTTAAATCCAATTACGCTTTTAGCCATACAATTTTACCTAAGTGCTACTTTTGCAGCGTTGCGTGACTACTTCATGTAGAAGTAAACTCCAATCTTTATGTAGGTAAAAAAAATTTTTTATAGATTATCATGGTAATATAACACCGATATCTTTTTTCCTCTGTTACTGTTTTAACCTACTTTAAACAACTTTGGATTTGATTGGACTTATTTATTGTTTCTATTGAATGAAAAAAATTGGAATATTGATTATAAATTTAAATTATTCTGTTAATACAAAAATTTTCTTTTAACGTTTTTACTTATTATGTCTTATTTGTGCCTATCTATCTATCTATCTCACAAAATTTTCTATATCTAATCTGTTACTCGATACCTGATGAGTTTACTTATCTGTATTACCAGGGCATTTTCAACCCTTGATGGAATTTTCACCCTGATTTGGTTGTATTACGAACCTTTTTTATGGTATCTTTTCGGAGGCCATTTTCAATCTTTGATTTTCACCCTAATTAGAGCCCTTTTGGTTGTGTTAAGAACTTTTTTGTTGATTCGCACCTACGGCTTCTTTTCGGCGGTCATTTTTAACCCCTTGATGGAATTTTCAACCTAGTTTGGTCGTATTAAGGGCCTCTTTGGCAGTTTAGCCCCTGGAAGGTAGGCAAATGCGTACGCATACAATGTTCTAATAAGGAGCCCTAATGCTACCTCATAAGAGAGCTATAAGAACTTGTGTTAGGTCTGCGCCCCGGCCCCCTTGGCTGAAAATAGTATTATAATAAGGGGACCCTAATGCTAACGTGTCATGGCCTCTTGACGGGGAATTTGAAATAATTAGCCCTAGCCTTGTAAGACAGCTATAAGAACTTGTGTTAGGTCTACGCACCGCCCCCCCCCCCTTGTTGCGAAATTTGAATTCGTGTTGCTATCTACTTGTGTATGTACTAATGAATATTTTTTCTGTAATAAAGGTGGCACCACCTAGCATTATATTTCTAGGACTAATCAGGGTTTTCTTTGTGGCACCATCTAGTGGTATATTTTTAAACTAGCGAATGTTTTCCGTAATAGAGGTGGCGCCGCCGAGCGGTATATTTTTAGGACTAATTAGGGTTTTTTGTGATGCCATCTAGTGTATGGACTAATGAACATTTTCTGCAATAGATCATACACGTCTCTCTTGTTACGGAACTCTTAATTAAAACAATTAAACTACTAAAAACGTTTTTATTTATCAGAGTAGAATGGTTGAAAAACAATCATTATACAGTAACTCGATTATCTCATCATTTATAACTAAACATGTAGTGAAAACCTTCTTCTACAAAATCAAGCATTGGTAAATTATTTGTTCTAAAATACAAAAACATTATCGTATAAAGTCCACATACATCCGAATGATAATCCTGCAACGCCGTTTTGTTGCAGCGGAACCATGTAGAATTCTTCTCAAGGAAACGTAAATGGTAACCTAACGGGAGTCGTCCAAAGGAATCAAAACATTCCCCATTACCATTCTCGTCAATGTAGATAGCAGTCCAATGCTGACCTGTTGTTTACAATAATTGCACAAGGTCTAGGTGCATGTCGCGGCAGCTGATTAGAAGCACATACAAGTCGAAACACATTCTTGTGGCTGGGGGTCGATTTCAAACATTTCAACACTTATACCGCCCACATCTTGCAGTAGTAATTCGTTTTCCAGAGCAGACATAGGCTCCTCGATCTTATGGTTTAAACAACTATACACCTTTGCTTCCTTTTCCAATTTTTTAATCGACGTACAGCTAGTCTCGTCCAAGTTTAGTATTGGTCTGTTAAGGAATCTTAAAAAATTGTTGTTTTTGACTACCCTTAACGTGAATTTTGTGAAACGGTAGCAGAGTTCGTACCAGTTCCTCTTAGAAATCGTTGTATGGCACATACCCTGACCGCCATTTCAAGTCGTGATATTTATCCCCTAAATACCTTATCTGTCTTGACAAGGGCTTTGTTATAAAATATTCTCGAGGTGGCTTTATCAGCATCAGCAGTAACGAACCATGATCTGTAATCACGGCAATTTCTTTCGGCATGAATTCGTTATCAACACCTCTAAACCCTTGTACGTCCAAGTATGCGAAATCCACGACCACATTCGGTATATTGCAATCCCTCGTCAAGCCTTATTCCACTGTTACTATGATCGCCCTCCAAACACTACCCCCAGAGTGAACAAGATAAAAGGTTTTCTAGACGGATTTGGTCTCACCACATAACGAAGGACGCATATTTTTTAAAAGTGCTTATAGGTAAGCCTTCATGGTACTCACACGAATGGCCTGGATGAAAGTGGTATGTTTATACCAGAATTGTAATAAAATGACAGCTACAAAAGTCGTGTTTGCGCCTGGAGAGTTAACACCATTATTAGAAGTACTAACGGCACCGTAGATGCACCCCGGTAATAAAATGGCGCATAATTCCTAAACGGTATATTATAACACATCGACAAACCTCATTGCATTGTCCTCGCCGTCCTAATACTCCCCTCAGAGCGAACGAAAGAAAAGATTTTCTAGACCAGCTAATTGAGGAGGCATACTTTTTAAAAACGCTTTTATGTATTCTGATGAATGGCGTAGACGGGGTATTTTTCTACTTAAATGAGCTGTGGGCTTATATTCAAATAGATCCAACTTGGGTTTAGACACTGCCTCAGCTTATAACAAATAAGAACATGAAGCGATTGAGATTTGAACATTAAAATGGTAAATTTGCACCATGATCTAGCTCAGCAAGATCAATTGCTTACGAAACTTACTGTAGGTTGATAGCTCATTTTAACAGGTTGTCAGGGAGGCAGAGATATATCCGTAGCTATATTCAGTTAAGCATTTGATTCGTTAGGCGCCACACAATTTCATAGGTTAAATAATTAAAATACTACAAAAATTGAGAAAGTTGTACATTAATACCACAGGTACTGTGAATAACACTAATATGTTGTATTTATTTATATATTTAATAAAACAAAATAATATCTGCTTAATTTCAGCATAAAACCACCTAAAACAGTACTTTTCGTAAAGCTTTAGGATATTAACTAATTCATTCATTCTCTGATATTATTAGTCACTTTGGTTTTTTAAATACATCACTCCGTATACGCAGTCATTATTGGAATCTCCTCTTCAATACGAGTTTTACCATATGTAACCCTTATGATTTTATGTAGTCTAGAAGGTCTTAAATACATAAAACAAAAGTCCAGCAATACATTTTTTAACACAAAACTATTTTCAACTACATTAAAACGTAAAAATTAAGAGATTACAACATGATAACTTAATCAAGAGTTAAAAATGTGCTCCATTTGTAAATTGAGATATTTTCCGGATAATGGATTGGTAGACGAGGTAGTTCTGAATGGCCACCGCGTTCACCTGATTTCAATCCTAAAGATTACTTTGATTAGGGATACTTGAAACATTAAGTTTACAAAACTAAACCAGCAAATGTTACAGAGCTAAGGCAACGAATTGTCGATTAATTTCTGGACAATTATGGAGAAAAGTGGTAGACGCATTCTACTATCGATTAGGGTACTGTCAACTCATAAAAGGAGCACATTTTGAACACTTGATTAAGTAATCATTTTGTTAAAAATGTTCTTTCAATTGTTACATTTTAATGTAGTTTTAAATAGTTTGTATTAAACAATTTATTGAGACAATTAGGCGTTGTCAGATTTCTGTTTTTTGTATTTAAGACCTTCTAGACTACATAAAATCATAAGTATTACATATGGTTGAACTCGTATTAAAGAGGAAATTCTAATAATGACTGCATATACAGGGTGATGTATTTAAAAAGCAAAGAGACTAATAATATCAGATAAACGGCAAATCTGGCAACATTGTAAATGTCAGATCTGGAACCTCCGTATCCCAACATAGGCTTATCCCAAATTTTGTACAATTCGGACTAACAATCTACGAGTTAATTAGGCGTTTCCAGACTTTTGGTTCACTTTGTATACATTAATGTAATTAAAAGTAATTGCATACATTGTTCAGGAAAGAAACATAGGTACGACATGCATTGGAACGCAGAAGGATCGGAAATGACCTCAAATTCGCGTTGCTCATAAGACAAAATTGATACGTCTAAATACTCATTACGAAAGATAAAAATATATACACGGAGATTCGTAATTATGTACACTAAATAGAAAATATCAACATATCCCAAAATTTAACTATTGAAAGAAAAAAATAAGTGCCTAAAAATACTAACGTAATGTAAATATATTTTCCAATAATAACGCAAATTCAAAACTTAAATTAAGGTAGCTGTAGCTAAGAATTGGCACGTTACAAGGTTTGGGTTCGAGTTTTGTGTTGGAAAAGTGGACCTACGTTACCCATATAACTTATTTTAAACTTCAGAGTTCGTATGTGCGAAATAAAATGGATAAGTTCATGTCTTCAAAAGTGGAGGAGGTAACAAAGAGTAAAATCCCGTTTTAGTCTTTGTGTACGATTTACAGTAGGGCATAATTTCAATAAAACCGATCGGTAACTGACGGATTTATTAAGAGATGTGCAAATCTGACTTTTTCAGATCAATGCATGCGGATTTGGAAGAAAAAAAAACAAATCAATACAACACACTAACACGTTTACCACCATGGCTATGTCAAACTGGTGGTAAGCTTATGAAGTGAACCCGATTTCAAAAATGTCGCTTGCTTGTGAAACGGTATTCTCTTCGATCGTAAATTGGCAAAACTGATAGCATTTTCACTCTGACCATCCTCTAAACACTCCCCTCAGAGAACAAGAGGAAAGGTTTTCTAGACAGATATCATCTCACCACACTGAGGAGGGATATTTTTAAACAATGCTTCTAGGTATTCCTTCATGGTATTCTGATGAATGGCCTAGAGCCCTAGACGATAAGAGTGTTTTTTACCAACCCTCATCCCTTGGGATCCTCTATAACCGTGATTGGTCATAATTCTGAAAAAATAAACTCGTTGGAAAGTTCCCGACAGGCCGCATCGAACCGCCTTTTCTTAAATTTCAAGTGCGGCGTAAGATGGGGTTTGCAACACACTAATACATTGTAAGCTACTTTCACTTACGACAATTAAATGTTTACATTAATTTGCCTCGGTCTAGCTCAACCGGTTTTTAATTATGTATAAAAAGGGGAGTTGTTGGTTAATTCTGGAGTAATCACTACTACCTGGTTATTTCACACTGAGCAACATACTTATAAGGGTTTTAGACGTATATTATTCCTATTATGTACAATGCTATGTATTTACGCTTAAAACTAATTTACATATATAGGGTGGGTGTCTACTGCGAGGACGGAGGATTACTCCTTAACTTTTAGAGATATCAAAACCAATTATGGTGTGGTAACACCTACATTCTAAAAATATTTAAGTACATACAGAGTGATTGAAAAAAATATGCCAACCCAAACATGTGTTTTTTTAATGGAACACTGTATATTTTTACATTTTTGGATTCACTGTTACATTCAGAATAAAAGTATAGAAATTTGTATCTGTATCACTAACTAACCTTAGTACCAAAATAGAGTTAACTTTGGAACCACGATTTTGTAAATCTGTTTATACCACCGACTACTAACAAACTGGGAAATTTTTCGAAAACATGTAAAACTATACAGAATAATTAGCTTACGCGAAATGTAATTTTTTTCATTTTTTTCAAATGCAACACCCTGTATATTTTTTCACATTTCGATTCTCCGTGAAAAGTAGATACTAATTGATAATAGGTTTCAGCCATAAGACGGATCCTTCTTGAGATATTAACGCTTTATTTGAACATATTGACATTACAGAAGAACAAATGAAACAAAATCCAGAGCCAATAATAAAATACGAATGGCAAATAAATTCTTTAACAGATAGGAAAACTTAATTAATAACTAAACAATAAAATAATTCTCTACACCTAAAAATAAGTTGAACAACTAAACATACACGAATAAAACCATAAATTCAAATTAAATGTTCAAAATGCTGACCACGCCTAGCTAAACACTTTGCAATTCGCTCGGTAAACGAAAGATTCACCCGCAACAACCTTAGAGGCGAAATGGATTGAAACGCAGCTCTAATTCTATTTTTCATATCTTCGCTCGTGGTGGGAGGATGTTGGTACACTTTTTCTTTAACGTAGCCCCAAAGGAAGAAATCAAGGGGCGTAATATCCAGTGATCTGGCTGGCCAGTTTTGCACACCACCTCGTCCTATCCACCTCATCGGATAATTTCTACCGAGATATTTCCTAACGTTGATTGCATAGTGTGTAGGAGCGCCACCGAGTTGAAACCACATCGTACGAATATTATCTACCTCGATATTTTTCAAAAGCTCGGGTAAATCATTTTTCAAAAACTGTAAAAATCTTTTTCCAGTAAGACTCCCATCAAATAAAAATGGAGCAACCGCATTAAAATTGATTATACTTCCCCACATATTAACTGACCATCGATGCTGGTGATCAACAACTTTTATTAACAGAATTGGGTTCCTCATTGACTTTAGTAGTTACCCATTGGCAGCAAGATTCACGATTTTGACAATTTATTTCACTTAAAGCTTGATGTTGCTCGATATGATAAGAATGCAATTTGCTTTTTTTAAATAAAGCTGTGAACTGTATTTATATTTAGGTCTAGGTGTGTACCTTGCTTTTTTTACGTAAAAGCGTCAATATCTCAAGAAGGGTCGGCCTTATGGTTATGAAACCTATTATCAATTAGTATCTACTTTCCACGGGGAATCGCAATGTGAAAAAATATACGGGGTGTTGCATTTGAAAAAATTGAGAAAAATTACATTTCTCGTGAGCTAATCATTATGTATAATTTTACATGTTTTCGAAACATTTCCCAGTTTGTTTGTTAGTAGACTATTATTAATAGTCGGTGGTATAAACAGATTTACAAAATCGTGGTGACAGCACTCGCATCGTGGTTCCAAAGTTAACCCTATTTTGGTACTGAAATGATGATATCTGCAGAACGGTTACTGATACAGATACAAATTTATTCTAAATGTAACAGTGAATCAAAAAATGCAAAAATATACAGGGTGTTTCATTAAAGAACACAGGTTTTAGTTGGTGTATTTTTGTCAATCATCCTGTATGTACCTAAATATTTTTAGAATATAGGTCCAATGATCGTGTATTACAACACCAAAATTGGATTTGAGATCTCTAATAGCTAAGGAGCAATCCTCCGTCCACGCAGCGGACACCCACCCTGTATAACAAAATGAACAAAGTAAAAAAAGGTATTTTAAAACAAACAAACAAACAAATAAAATAAACACTGCGGCTTCGTCTGGGTCGGCGCCTTTTCGGTCCAGGGATTCGGGTTGTATTGTTATCCTCCATAGATATCTCGGCTCGTTAGGTTTGCTGCGAAAATACGGTTAACAAGGGCATTAGATATTCAAGGAAACTAATCTTTAATTATATGGTTGCATTTTTATTTAAAATAATTTATTTTAGAATAAAAATAAGAATTTTCTATTACGGTCCTGTCTAGTAGCTATAGGTTGCAAAAGTATATACAGTTATTGTAACGGGGATAGGTGTGCGTTGATAAAGATGGTAACGCTCTTATACCTGTTTTGGAAGTCAACTAGAAAAATCAATACTTTTAAAGGGATTCTTTTATACAGAATTTAAAGTGAATAAATGCAATTTTTTTGCCTCTAATTTTTATGAAATGGGATTTAATATGTTCTTTTATAAAATATAACTTTTACGGTTTATTATTTACAAATGAAGATTTAAAGAAAATAACTAATTTGTACAGGGTTTTTGTTAATTAACTAACGATATATTTACTCTAATTATTAGGGAGTAATATATTTTAATTAATTAATTACTTAATTAATTAACGGAAGTTTAGGTAAAACAGATTTGTTGGAGTTTACGAGTGACTAAAACTCGTTGAAATTGATGAATGGATACGTTCGTATTGTATTCTGGGTGCGGACTGCGGGCACACTTGAGCGGCGGCCGGTGCGTAGCTCCTTGCATTTCTGAGTGTGATAGCGTAAAGAGTAGCTACCTGGTTGGCGCTAAGTCAGATCTGCGTTAATAGTGACACTTATAAGGTGTTTAAACATTCTGGAACGCTTTAGTTTATGGATTTTCAGATACTGGATAAACTAACTTGTTTTACAGGTACGGTAGACTTGCATAAGGGTTTCTCCCTCAAGTCGCGAGAAGCGATCGGGACTTCTATTAAGAAGTGTTAGAGAAATTAACTTAAAGCGGGTTATTACGTTTAGCGAGATTGAAAGGTAATACTCACTGTTACGTACGGAGTTCGTGATACTGGGTGACCGAAATATGGTCTAATTACGGGCGGCTTACGGAGTTTAACCTGTCGGCTTCCTGCACCTCGGGTTTAATTATTTTGCCTAGTTAGGCGTATTTGTGTGAGTATGTGTGCGGTGTGTAGGTGGAACATCAATTATAAGATCCTGGGCAAAAACCCGTTGCGCTGTTGAATTGATATCCCTGGAGATTGGTAGAATTGAGGCTATAGCCTTTCTATCCAATGGAGTAAGTAAAAGACTACATCGGGTGGTAGCCCGACGTGAAGCCGTTCACTGGTGTAAGTGTGGTGTTGCATATTTAACTTACATGCAGGTGAAAGCAGGTTGAGACAGTAATAAACCCTGGTGTATCGGATGAGTTCAGACTGACGGTGTTGAGTAATCTCGACTGAATGCAGGTGAACGAAACGGAATGGGACAGAAAGATCGGTTGAAGCGGATATGATAAGATAGTTGTCTGGGCTCTCCAAAAAGACCCAACGGAATGAATCGAGTTCACCCGGCGGAATAAGAGCGCCTGTAGTGTGTCTCGTGGTTTTATTTAGAATCTGCGAAGGGCGGAGACGGCTTCTGGTCGGGATGGTAATGCGGTGATTGGTGGATGTACTGGCGTGGGCTCTGGCGTCACAGAACTCTTAACGTCATAAAACTCTTAACGTTTTTGAAATTCACGGCAGATGATTTCTGAAAATTTTTAATTAAGCAGGATAATTATAAAATAACGAATACAAACAATTTTGTAAAGGCGGCTGGCTATTTACAACATCCGGCTTAGGAATAATTTCTATTTTAAAATTACTTTCATATATTTTATTGGTATAAAAATGGTACATTAATCTTTTAACCATATCGCTTTATTCCATATTTTAAAATGTTAAAGTTCGAGCACAAATGAATTCCTACATACTAATGGGACAGGTTATAAAATATTAAATTACCATAAATGAATAATTAGAGTAACAATTAAATTTAGTATCAAAGGGCTGATCCTACCCTGATGGTAGAGATGGACGCTTTATTCAATCTATCAATTGTATAAAAGTTGCGCTTAATTTTTCTGCTTTAAATTGTTTCGATTTTACAGAAACTACATCTATGTTATGTTCGTTTATGCTGTAATGGATGAGGCAAACGATATCCAAATGCTTGAACTTGTTGTAAAGATGTGTATTTAATTATTTATCTGTCTCCATTGAGCATTCTGAGTTCCTTTCTTCTATCATTCTTATACAACCAAGTTAATATTTTATGAACGAATGGTGGGATTGTACATTTTTCAGGTTGTAACTTTTTGTCCAATATCGATTTTACTAACAGGATGAAGGTAAATGTAATGAATCAAAATGCTTTACACGAAAATGTAGTTTAGAAGTGCGAGTAGTTAAATTACCAAAATTTAGCATGTAAAACACTTTTTTTTATTATGTTTTAATATTTAATGTGTAGCTGGCGCAGTTGTTACTAGTAAAATATTTAATAAAAGAAACTCCAGAACCTTTTTACTAAAATTCGGCAATGTAGCGCCCTGCTCAACTATAAACTTTACCAATGACAAAAAAATAAAACAAAAAGCGCCGACTATTTTTTGTTTTTTGTACTAAACTAAGATAAACAAACATGTTATAGACTATGTAAGATGGGATTGTAAGCGATTTATTCATTAACGTACATTCTGCTTACTTCTACGTTATCCTTACACGTTATGGAAACTCGCTACTCTTACTCAAAACTCATTCATATGTGTTCAAACTGTACTCTTACTATAAAATCATTTTAAGATTCGCCGATATCACTTCTAAAGTGAAAATCACCTAAGTAGTGTACGTATGTATGCTCTAATTCACATAGGGAATTTACAAGGGCAAGAGGGACTAGTGTACGGAATTACCATAAATCCCAGAAAAATAATATGTCAAGGCCACGTTTTTGTCCAAGGTCGTTGATTTTGCTAAGAAATAAACCCAAAAGGCCATTGACCTCTTTAAGGTGACGGTTGCACTTTTGTTTAAGCTCAAGATTACAAGCTTGTTCAAAGTTAAGGTTAAGGTCAATGTCTATATCAAGATCGATAGCAAGGGCAAAGTCATGTTTTTGTTCAAGGTCTTGCATTGGCGAGAAACTAAAACTTCAAGATCAGGTCAGCGTCCCTGTCTAAGGCGGAAATCGAAAGTTAGGAAGCTATCACCTTAATATTGATTCGAGCTCCCAAAATGAATGCGGGGTATTTCGTGAATGTTTGTGGATGAGAGATCCTTTTCACCTGGCGTAGTGGTCAGTCTTCATTAATCTCTCCAAGTTTACCTAAAAAGAAAATATTTTGGTAAACAAAAATACGCAGACACAGTTCCTTTACGGTTTTTATATAAGCAAAGAAAAAAAGACTAATATCCGTGACTTATTCGTTTATTCAAGGCCATTGCCCTAACCGAGAAACATACCAGATGCATGTCCCATGAATCCGTTTAAAGCAATCAACTTAACTTAGAAATAAACCCATAATCAAAAATTACTATTCGTTCATAACAAAACTTATAAATCAATTAAACCCATAATTCATCAATCTATTCAAGGCAAGGAACAAACCATAGATGCGTGACTCGTCAATCACACAGACCCCCTACCGCTCACCCATTGGTTTCTTTAAGGCTATTGTTTTGGCAAGTAAAGCCTTTATTTATGACAAGAGAGTGATTTTGATCTTGCCAGCGACATTAATATTGACATTGACATGGAGCTTGACCTCTAACAAGGTCGCGATGTTGACCTTAATCTAAGGCGCACCCTTGACCTTAAAATTGGACTTATCTCGATTTCAGGAATTGGTTCTATTTTTAGATTTCTAGGAGTTAACATTGGATTCGGGATATAACACCTTAAAACGTTCGGTGAGTTCTTGGACTAGTGGGTTCGTTTTTTACTTAAGTCAATAACTTTGACCCATTCATCCCCCTTCAAAATATTCTTCGTTACTTTAACACTGTTTAATTATATTGCAAATACAACCCCTAATTCACCAGTCTATCCAAGGCAAGAACCAAACCCCAGATGCCCGACACATCAATTACTTTGAGGTTATCTAAAATAGAATTAGTTCCCGGAGACAAACCCTTTACCCATTATTTAACAATTTCTTCACGAATATTGTCCCAACTAAGAAACAAACCCCCCTATCCATGACTAATTGGTCTCTTTAGGTCCATTGTTTTGGCAAAAAACAAAACCTCTATTTATGACAAGAGCGTGATTTATATCTTGCCCACAACATCGATATTGACGTTGACATAGACCTTGACCTTGAACAAGGGCGTGACCTTGGTCATGAATTAGAGCACGTTCTTTCGTTTTCAGGAATTGGTTCTATTTTTATTTTATAGTTAACATTAGCTTCGAAATGTAACTCCTTGAAATATCACGTCAATGACCTTGATGCATTCCTTCTCTTCTAAAATACTCTTCGCTACTTTAACACTTTGTAATTTCACAACGAACTTTTACGTTGTATGTTGTTTATAAGACATATACAAGAATTGCTTCAACTGCTTGTATTAAAATACCAGGAATAAAATATTTATGTTGATTTAGTGACACGATAAATTAATAAGGCACCCAAAGGAGTTTGTGTACGTATTAATCTCTCCAAGGTTATCTAAAAAATGACAGAAAGTTCCTTTAAGTTCATTATCTTAGCCAAAAAACATACCCACTTTTCATGACTCATCAATCTGTGTAAGGCCATTTCCCTAACCAAGAAACGCATGGATCATGAATCCCTTTAAGGCCATCAACTTAGGAATAAATCCAAAACTCATCAGTCTATTCAAGGCAAAAGACAAATCCTAGACGCACGACTCAGCGCTCACTTCAAGGTTATTTAAAATATAACCAGTTCCCGAAAACGAATGGCTTACCTATTACTTAACAATGTTTGTAAGGTCCTAACCAAGAAACAAACTTCCTATTCATGACTCATGGGTCTCATTAAGGCCATTGCCTTGGCCAAAAAACAAAGCTTCTGTCCATGGGAAGAAGGGCGTGATTTTAATCTTGCTTGAGGCATTGATGTCGACATTGACATAGACCTTGAACAAAAACGTGACCTTCACCTCGATCCAGGGTACACCCTTGACCTTAAAACGGGATTCCTCTCGTCTTTAGGAATTGGTTTCATTTTTAGATTTGTAGGCGTTAACATTTGTTTCGGAATATAACACTTTGAAATATTCGGTTTGCTCCTGGGTTTGTTTGTTTGCTGTCAATAACCTTGCGCACTTTTTCTCCTTCAGAATACTCTTCGCTGTGTTAACAGTTCTTAATTACATTGCAATTACGATTACTCAGTTCCTTTAAGGTCATTGTCAACAGACCCACTATCCATCAATCATCAATTTATTCAAGGCTATCGGTTTAGTCAAGAAACGTGTTAGATACTTGACTCATGATTACCATAATTGATCAGTCTATCCAAGGCACGAAAGGAAGGCCAGATGCACGACGCACTTCAGAAATTTGATGTATCTTTACATTTCGAGGGGATAGCATTGGCTTGGGAATATAACACCTAGAAACATGTGGTTTGCTCCTGGATCAGGGGTTTTTTGCTGTAAACAACCTTGCGCATTCTTCCTCCTTCAAAGTACTTTTCGCTGTGTTAACACTTCTTAATTATACTGCAATTACGATTACTCGGTTCCCTTAAGGTTATTGTTTTAGCCAACAAACAAACCCACTATCCATCTATCATCAATTTATTCAAGGGTATCTCCTTAGCCAAGAAACGTACTAGACACTGGACTCATGAATCCCATAGTTGATCAGTCTGTTCAAGGCAAGAGAGAAAGCACTGATGCACGACACATCGATCACTTCAAGGTTATCCCGGAAGCCAACTCATTACCTGTTATTTAACAGTTTGCTTAAGTCCATTGTTATAGCTAAGACACAAACCTCTTATCTATGATGCATTGGTCCTTTTAAGGCCACCTAGAAATATCTGGTTTGCTGGGTTTGATTTTTAGCTAAGTCAAATACATTGACGCATTTTTGCTCCCTCAAAATGCTCTTAAAGGAATTCGGATAATAGTGACATTGAAAATTATTGGATTGGAATGTGTTGCGAACAAAAAGCTTGATGAGTGACTGTCGTAAGTGAAAAGGAAGAAACAATGAAAGCGACGATGACGTTAAAAAGCATCAACATTACGATGGACTAAAAATAACACATTAGTGGAATGAGGTTACACTGGATTATGAAAAGAAAAAAAAAACGAACGCAAGAAATGATACGGTTTCCTGTATTTGGTTTTTATACTCGTTGGATACGCATTTAAATGAATGTAACGTTTAACAATGTTTTGTTTGTAACGTTGTTATATAATTGATTGAATCTAATGACAGATCCATTGTGAAGTTGACCCTGTTATTGGAAGCACTAATGATAATTACTAATGACTGTTAGTAATTTAATTGCAAAATATAACTATTGAATGCTCTTCCAAAGCAGCGTACCTAAACCGGATAAATTGGTTACAAAGGTAGCGTAAGGATCGTGACGTTATGCTAAAATATCTTAGTAACCATAGCACAAGTGTTATTTTATAGATGCGCTCATTAGCTTTAATTTTTTGGGGGATTTAAGTAAAATACAAGGAAAGGTTCAGTGCACATTGATGGCTCTATTTTTGTTAGATAACTGTCAAACTTTACTGTTGCAATCTGAAATTGTTGATTGTATCAATGCAGAAGCTTAAGACAGATACGCCACGCAACGATGGGCTAATAAGGTTAAGACGGTGCTTGGTCCAATTCTAAACCAGCACGGTTGCAAGACGCCGCACCAGGTATCTAAGTCAAAGGTTGCTTTCAGGATGCAATATGGTGATATAGATGTTCTTCAAATTATAATTAATTCAAACGCAAGAGGGTTAGGAGTAAAGACGAAGGTCACAGATTTCCTTTTTTTATGAATACACTACTAACTTTAGTTTACACTAAAGAATTAATCTTTGAGCAAGTACTTATCATAAGTGAACTCAATTATGCGAAAGGACTAATTAACTTAACCTCACAATAAACTGAAAACTTTTGATACGTTTTAAACGAGATTGAAAACTCAACGAATTGGCAATTCGCCGAGCCTTGCTTACACAAGGTGTTTCTGAAATAGTTGCAAAAAATGTAAGGGAATATAAATAAGATCAAATAATGAAGAAAATCACAGTAACATTTTTTTCTTTGCAAACTGGCCCCTAACGAAGAGACACCTCCTCAACTGGGGTTCTTGGTAAATGGATTTTTTTATTGCTTTCACGATAGAAGGATGAAAATTGGAGGGTTTTTCAGATTTTTTAAATGTAAAAAGATGAAATTTTAGTTTCATGCAAATTCTGTCGGAGAATACGTTAAACTGGAGAGGAGTGGGATAGCTTTGCCCTTAACTTTTTTTAAACATACTTTTTGGCAGTTTTTGGTATAAAATTATGAAGTTTCAGGTTTTTTTTTTCAATGAAAGAGATAATTGTAGGTCCCTATCTTCGAAGTGTGCTTAGGAATTACACAACTTGCAGTTGTTAGATACGTCAAATTATTTTACCATTTCCATTGCATTGATTATTATTTTGTTATTACTATTTGTTATTAGTCATTATTAAGTAGACGTATCAATATTGAAGATATGCATCAAAACACATACTCTGAATGCGTCGATGAGCTGTTAACATTAGGCGAATGCCATGGTAACTTATTAGCTGCCTTGAGACGTTACAGTTAAAATTTGCCTAAAGAAACGTGCCAAAAAGAAGGGCATCCTTTCTACTGATCGTCGCTTACGTGAGTGTAGAACTTTAAACCCAAGAATCAATGATAGGGGAAGGGGAAGGCGATGGCAACCAGAATAGTAGAAAATGAAGAACGTGTTTTAAATATTCTGGAAGAGAACCCGACAATTAGCACAAGGTGACTGGCACTCCAAACCGATATGTCGCATTCAGCAGTTTGGAGAATTGCGCAAGAACAGCAGTTACATCCGTTCCACTTTCGGAAAGTTCTGAATCTCTTACTTATAGATGTGGCACCATGTTTGCAGTTTTGTGAATGGCTGTTAGATAAGCATACCTGAAACCCTAATTTTGTATTTTAAATTATCTTCAGCGATGAGGCTACATTTGCAAGAAGTGGAGCTTTTAACATAAACACTTTTGGGCTCAACATTCCCATGCCAGAAAAGTCAGCGATAATCAATATTCTTTGAAAATTAATGCCTGGTCTGCAACATTAGGCCACAATTTTCTAGATTTCCACGTTCTCGATGGTAACTTAAACGGGGGAAGATACCATGAATTCCTAGTTACAAGGATATTTGATTTCTTGAACGAAATTCCTCTAGTGCAAAGGGAAACCCTGTGGTATATACATGACGACGGTCCTCCACATTTTGCTCGTCAATGTCGCACGTGGATCACGGAAAATTTTCCAGATTTGATTTGAATCCCTTGGATTTTATTGTCTGGGGCCAAATAGAGGATATCGTTTATTCGCAGTCCGTGGACACCGTGAAAGATTTGCTTCAAAGAATTGAAGATGTCTTTGACCAAATTTTGGAAGAACAAAAGTTATTATTTTCACTTGAGAAAAGATTACGTGTATTCATAAGAGTGAATGGTGGCCAATTTGAAGAACAAGTATGATTAAATGTATAGTTTTAATATTTGTCTTGTTTAGTAATTTCCTGAACATAAGTTCTGATTTTCGTTGGTTAGTTTTTCATGTGATATTAGGAATTTATATCTTCGTATCAAAACATGCAAAAAAGTATCTTGAGACATGTTGTAAATATTCATACTGTACTTAATCACTGGAGTCGAAATGACAACTACGGATTACGTTATTCCTAAGCGTACTTTGAAGATAGGTACCTACAGTTGTTTTCATTCTTGAAACTTCATTTCCACAAAAAGGCTGTTTTACTCGAAAAAGGACGAAAGCTATCAAAATTTAATAAGAGGATCTTTGTCATTCGAAGAAAACCTGACATTTTATATCACGGATGTTCAAAAAAGTTAAGGGTGACATTATCCCCCATCTGCCAGTTTAACGTACTTTTTGACCAAATTTACATGAAATTAATATTTCATGCAAGGATTAAAAGGTGTAGAAAAGCCACTAATTTTCGTTCGGGAGCAATCAAATACAAATAATTTGCCAGAAACCTCAGATATATGGGTGTATTTTCTTTAAGGGTCGGTTTACAAAAAACTGTTACTTAAGTTTTCTTTATTATTGGACCTTATTTCAATGCCCTTACATTTATGGCACCTATTTCAGAAACACTTTGTATAACGGCGGTATATAATTTTAATGGGGTGTTTGGGAAGGCCAATAACCCACTTGTAGACGGAGCGTCATTTTGGTTTTAATTAAAAATAAAATTAATTATTGATATTCTAATAATATAAACATGCTATAGTCGCGGCAAACTCTTTTCCAATGTGGAGATAAACGTCAGCGCTTGACATTGTTGCCAAACGTATGAAATTCGACGTCAACATAATACTTAGGTTATATTGTTCACATTTATTTTGAAAATTAGTTTTGATGGAAATACTCGTTCTCAACTAAGTAACAATACTTTTAACAGTTCTTACAAATGACACAAGGATTTGTTATGAAAAGAACAGTTGTTTTTATAATAGAACAATGCAAGCCACACGAATCGAAAATCTCAAAATGTGGAAAACGTCAAAATTAGAAGTTATGTGTAAACAGAAGAGCTGACAACATTGTAATTTATTCGGCAGTTCTAACAACCCAACAACGTGTATTTCACTAACATAGATATATCATTTGTAATTATCAGGGTTATTATGGACGTTGGTATGTTAAGTTTGTCTCTCTCTAACAATTTCACCCCCACAACGGAAAAGATTTTGCCGTGACTTTAGGATTCTTCGCTATCTCAGAACGCAGTAATTTGTATAAGAAATATTCGATTTGTACAATTATACACACGACTATTTACTAATCAGGTAATAGTTTTAAATAGTTCTATCAAATCAGATTTTGAAAATATGAATGTGGAATGGTTTTGAATGCAATTCCACAGCGCACAGTGAAGGTAACAGTAACGTATAGATCTAAACAGGTAACATATTACATATCCAACTTTACCAAAATTATAAGTGTAGAAGGTAACTTTAAAATCTTATGACTTAATATTGACTAACAGTGGAGAAATCATCTTGTTTTAATCAACAATTTGATCAAACACGGTTAGCATAATCGCTTGCCTAGGCCTGACATCTTTTATGTAAAATAGATTTACAAATTAATTTTGTTACGTTTATGTTTTTACTACACAAAAGTTTAATTTAAAGAAAAAAGTAATTTATGCGGGTGTTAAATGTGTTTATTGATTTGAGAAATAATTACCTGCAATTGTTTTATTATAAGTTTTGTTATGAACGAGTAAGTTCAAAGGTAAATATGTAATTAAAAATTATTATTAATTATTAAATACATAAATAAAAAATTTACCTCGAGTAGGATTTGAACTTACGACCTGTACTTTGCTAAAGTACCGCGCTAACCAACTGCGCCATCGAGATTCAAGCCCCAATCGATGTGAATGTTGTCTTTATGTATGTAAAGTAATTAAGTAATTTCATTTGAATCTCATTATATTTAGAATTTAGATCAGGCATCTTGGCAGGCACACCGTTTTCCAAACGGAAATATACGCGATACTTCAATGTGTGCGGGAAAATAATAGAAAGGCATACGGAAGAAGGCGTATCTATACATATCTTATCTGACAGCCAGGCGGCCCTAAAAGCACTGTCAAGCTGTAAGGACTCATCTAAACTGGTCTGGGAAGAACTCAATGGCCTGCCAGAGAGGAACAATGTAACTTTTTTGTGGGTCCTTGGCCATTGTGGGATCAAGGGAACCGGAAAGTTAGATAAAATCGCAAGACAGGGACCAGTCGGCCCCTTTATGGCCCCGAACCTGCAGTGGGAGTAACAAGAAACGCAATCCGTAAATATATCAGCGAATAGACTCGCTAGGAACAACAAGCACACTCGAGAGGTTATTGGGGCGCCAACCCAACAGTTAGAATTATATTCTAGAGTAGGTCGAATTTCCGCCTGACATAACATCAGCAGTTGTTGAGAGGTAAAATACTGGTTAGATCTGTACAAAGAGCCTATTTTACGAGTAGCTGACAGATAGTCAACCCATCATAGATTTGAAGATACAGTTAGTCCCAAAATAGTAATAGTGTCGGATTTGAACCATTCATGCCTACAACAGGAAAGATCAAGGTAACACTTCTGTTAGTATTAAATTTAATTAGATTATTACTTCTCCATTCAAGGTTACGTTGAATGTCTTTGTTGATTGAAATAGTCATTTCAGCTTTAATGCCTTAATTTGAGTAAAAGCTGGATTACTATTATGAGTAGACTAAAATGAACCAGAATTAAGAGCGTCGGCAAAGCCATCGATCGGGTTTGTCGTTCAAGAAATAAGATACTTTATGTATAGCAAAAGAAGTGCAGGAGCTATCACTGACCCACGTGGTAAGTCCACGTTAATGAAAACTTCTTTTCAAAAGAAACCATCAACTACGACACGTATTCATTTTTTATTACGGAAATTGGAAGTCCAGTTAACCAAAATGAGGTGATTTTCTTCCAGACTTGGGTTACATACGATTAAAGATCACCTGCTGAACGTCTTTGCCTAAAACCATATTGGTGGTCACTTAAGGAGTTTGTTAGATTCAAGAAAAATGTTGCTTGCATGACTCGGCCGTTTTATTAGATCTCCGTTTGATATCAGATTTATTTTTTTGGGAATGTATAACACAATGCTCATGAGGATGACTTCAGATACGGAAAGATCAGTGTCCGAAGACAAGCACGACTTGAAACAATATTCAGTTTTCTGAACAACAGACGAGTTAGGGACGGTAAAAATTATTTCTCTTAGACAATGGTCAGATAGACCTAGTACGGGAAGAATTAAAGTTTTATATACAAGTTGGTTTAATTTAAGAAAGATGTGGAGTATGATTTGGGTTATCAGAGATTCCTGTGGGTTCGGAAATCATTTGTGTGAGGTCACGTGTAATAGTAAATGTTTTTGCGCTAAGACCTGAATTAGTAATAAATGAAAATTGAAGCCTATTAGAGCTATGAACATTGAAATCTCCCAGAATTTAGATATCACAAGGTGGAAACTGAGACAGAGGATAGAGGGAAGTGTTTGAACCAAATTACGTTAAATTTTTTATTTTTTGAAGCAGAAATTCTATGGCAAGCGTTGTTTTGACATAGATACACACTATTTCTTCGTATAGAAGGTTAAAGTGAAGATTATGTTAGGGAAAATTGCAAGTCGGGTGAGTCGTAGTTTTTAGTGGAGGCTTGTGTTTCAGTTAGACACAACACAACAAGATGTTGACAAACTGCATTAATATGAGACCTGATGCCGTGGATAATGGATCAGAAAATGAGTATTTTCTGTGATTGGAGTAGTTTGGGCCCAGCCCTCTCGGACATGTGAACGGGGCAGGATTTTACGCCCGGAATTTTTACTCTAGAAACCTGTTAAAACCCGATGTTTGAAGTGGTCAATGAAATTCGTGTTTGATTCTGGACCAAGTCGACAACCTTGCAACTTCCGGTTTGTAACTTGCCTAAATGGATGAGCGTGAACATCTGGCAACATTGCATGATTTTAAGCCGTGTAGAAACTGCATGACCTTGAAACGTGGCAAAATCGCAAATTGGGCTAAAGCATGGTATTGTGTTACTAGAGAGCAACCTCTTAAGACGCAATCTTGGATATTTTTTGAGCTTTTTTTCGGGAGTAAAACGATTGACACATTGCACATTGTTGAAGCTTTTGCTCAAGTAGAATGTGTTATGTAAAGTTATTGTAAAACTTAATTTAATATATATTTACTACATTAGCAATGGTTCAACAATTTTGAGTAGGATTGTTTCTATTTGGTTGCAAACATAAAGTATTGATTAAGAAAATACGACGGAAATCGGCCACGCAACTGTTTGTTCACTATTTTTTGTCAAATGACCAGCATTGCAATGTCAAGTTAAATTTGATAAACATACAGGAAAGGTTTGTCATTATTGAACATTACTAGGCCACATTCAGAGTTTATGATGAGATCCCCATGTAAAAGTGTTCAAAATAATGAAATAGACGTTTACGAAAATAACTAATCAAATGCAAAATACATTATTAAGCGGGCAATGTTTGGTACTAAGTTCTGTAAGTGTTTAAAACCTTTTCTGAGGCAATCAATATAAATGTGTTTCGAATGTATTCTGTTTTAATAAAAATTAAAGTTTTATAATCTAAAAGCACTCAAGGGTATTCTATAGATAACCAATGGGAATTGAACCTGGTACAATTTTATCGTGAATTAATAATCCCATCTAAAGAGATTATAAGCGTTGTACCTTAGCGTAGTAATAAAATGCTTGAATAAAGTAAAGTTTTTATGAAGAGAAAGTTTTTGGTAAAATAAGAGAAATAGTTTTGTTAAGTTAAACATTGAGGCCAACAAAGTTATTGTGAAGCATAACCACCTACTTACGCGATTTATCGAACTTCTAAGCTTTAAGTGTCCATTAACCCAAATATTCTTTGATAAAAAAAATTGTTTAACTCATAGTATTAATGTTTCAAAATAATTCCACAATGTTTTATATAATTTTTTTGTATATTCTATAACGATATAGTTATGGTAACAAATCATTAAGGTGAAACAACAAACTTGACGTAAATTACCATTCTACATTTCAAACGTCTGTTAAAGGTGAGTGTATAAGATCAACCTGTTAGTTCATTAAAGCTACTTTCTGTTTATGTTTAAAAATTTTTAATGTTTTCAAAACACCTAATTTGCCTTTTTAACATAAAAATGTAAATGGTGAAGTCATAATGTGATTATTTAATATTAAATGATTGCCATAATTTGGTTTGTCTGTGTGTATAGGCAGTTTAATTTATAGATACCCGACTTCGTTGAATAAATATTTAAGAACATTGGTATTAGTTTTGAAAGCTATTTTATATTTCTTGTTCTTTTGTAATATGTGAGCTATTTTTTTGATATTTTATTTGAAATAGAACCGCTTGCTAGTGCTATTTGTTTAAAATTCATACTTCTTGATTGAAATTTGTTTGGTGTAATGATATTTACATTGCTCCATGTACCAATTGTTCGGAATTGTAATGTCTGTATATGTAAGTTTTCTAAATACGAAGAACTCAAATGTGTTCTATGTATTAACTTTTGTGTTTAACTCTTAGAGTACCATGAATTTGAATACACGAGTTGGATCGTGTTACAGTTTTGTGTATTGTATCACATTTATTTGACTTTAGTAGACTTTCTTGACGTGAAATGTGTACACCAAAATGTGCAGTGGTTAATCAATTACATTTATTGGTTGGAATAACACACAAGAGAATATTCATTACAAACATGAGTTTTGCATTTATTGCAAACAGTACGACTTTTCTGTCTTTCTTTATAAGGCATATCGCACACCGTTTCTTCTTTCGTAGTGGTCCGTCTTCATTGTCGTTGATTAAAGTCGATGGTGATGGTGTCGATGTAGCTTCTTGTACTATGGTATACCTTCTAGTGTTTAGCCGAATTGTATAATAAATGTACGCCGTTTACCAGTTTTTGTAGTTTTATCAGCAGGGTTAGCTAGTTCGTACAATATTTAAGTATTTAGCACACCGATGGCCATCGTCGAGTCCTACGTTTTACTGAGCAGCACTGTGTTATTTGATCCATTGTGTCTACGACTGCCTTTGTTTCATTGCAAGATAATATAATTTCTGTTTTCTTCTTTTCAGTATAATCAATATTACATCTATCGTGCACTGTGCTTAGTAAGTTCACAATTCGTCCATTTTTTGCAAAATATGAAACCAGTGTTGCGTCGTTTTGAAAACTAATCAAACTTGAGTAAGTTTCGCGGTTTTTGGCATTAGAAAAATGTTGTGGGACCTCTGGTTTGTTTTTACGAGCGTAAGATTCTTGTGAAAAAGTTGTGAGGTTTCTGCCGGTAAGCACAATTTCAGTTGTCAGTCTTTTTACTACATTTCTACCCCGCTTAAATCCTCTTTGTTCACCTGTTTTTTTACGGCATATATTTCTGTTTTCCTAACATAGGATGTACTGCTATCACAGATTATCCAAATTTTGATTCCGTACTTTTCTGGTTTCCAGGGGATATACTATTTAAAAGGACAGCGGTCCTCTATGGGTTACCAACTGTTCATCTACAGCCATACACCAACCTGATATAAAAGCGTCTCCATTCATTTCGAAGCATGTTCGAATTGGTGCAAGTTTATCCTCAGCACGTTGTGTACAACGAGCACTTGCATCATCAAAGTATTCGTAATATTTGTTGCAACCGATTTCTACTCATCATATTCCTAAATACTTTTCTACCATCTTCTATTCACCATTTGCGTATTCCCTGTAGTAACTGCTTTCTAAAAAATAGGAATAATGAAGTCTGGATAGAGTTTATTTCGCTTTTTGCATATCATGTCGATTCTGCAGTAATCGAGAACACATTTTTCTTTTTTGATCGCTCTTTGGCAAATTTACAGGTTGTGAACGCCACGACTCACGGTTAGTCTTAGAAATACAGAATAACCTGGATTAATTATTATGGGAGCCTCCACCTGCTCGTCTAAATCGTATTCAGGATCATTATAATCCGCAGCCTCACCCGCACCCGCACCCTCACCCGCACCCGCACCCGCACCCGCACCCGCACCCGCACCCGCACCCGCACCCGCACCCGCACGCACCCGCACCCTCATCCGGACCCGCACCCGCAACGTACCCGCACCCATACCCATACCCGCACCCGCACCCACACCCACACCCACACTCATATCCACACCCACACGGGCACGCACGTACGCACGCAAGCACCTATCTACCCACACACACACAGACGTACACACACACACACAAACCTACACCCACACCCATACCAACACCCATATCCACACCCACGCTCACACCCGCACCCACACCCGCACGCACGCACCCACACACGAGGACGGTGGTTCGATAACTTATGAAGCTATTTATCAGTGTGTGTCGGCTTTCGGTAAACCTTTAAAGACAGTGAATTATTAGTTTTAAATATAAATATGTGAAAAAAAGGTAAACCTCCATTAGTTTCCTTCTCAGCTGTATCCTTTCACGAATTCCATTTATAAAAATTAAAAATCTATATAGTGCTTCTCGTCCATGTCCTTAACTAACAAATGTCTGTACCAAACTGAAGGTTTTTCAGGTGCATAAAGCTAATGTTTCCATGTAAAAATCAGCTATAACAGCACTGCGAAGACTACCTATTGCTTCACCATTAAGCTGTTAATTGAAAAATATGATCAATATATTCAATATTTTTTTTAGAGGGACTTTTGTAAAAAGTAATACATCAAAGCTGACCATTACGTCACTCTTTTCAACTTTGAAATTATGTATTTTTTTCAATGAAGTCGGCAGAATTTTTAATATAATGAGGTGTTTTACCTATATGAACTGTTATAAACATGTAAGGTGCTTTGTAAGATTGTATGTTGGAGAACCAATTGCACTAACAATAGGTCTTAAAGACACATAAGATTTATGGATTTGTGGTAGACCGTACAGTTTGGTGAAAGAGCTTCAGAGTTAGTTAGTTTTCTTTCTTCAGGAATAGATGAATAGAGATAGTAACTTCTTTAGTTTTCGAAAGTAACCTTTTTGCTGGATCTTTTGGTAGTTCACGATAAGTCTGTGGTTTTAACAGTTGTTCTAGTTTAATGTTGTAGTCGTTCATATTTGATATAACAGTTGCATTACCTTTATCTGATTGTAATATTATTATATTTTTATTACGTTCAATCAAATAACGCACGGCGATGACAACAGAATAAGTTGTTCCTTGAAGGTTTTGCTTTACGTAATATGTTAACGGTTTCATATGTAACTACATTCGCAGCATCAAGAGTTGACGATTTAATAGAATTCTTAACGTTTGAAATTATATCTTCAAAAGGTATTGCTTTTGCTGTTATAGCCAAATTTCTGCCCATAGAAAGCGCTTCAATAGCATCTGAAAAGGTATGATCAGAAAGGTTTTTTTATCATCAAAAGATTGTCTACTTTATGGTTGCTTGAATAATTGACCAAATTCTGCTTTTTGACCGTCTAGATGAAATGTTAAAGTTTATTTCCATGCATTTAACGGTTAATAAATCAATGTTATCCCAATCCTCTAAATGAAAAAATAAAAGATCTCTATCGGTTTTATCTAATGACTTCCTAGTAATATGTATTTGTTTAAACAGAAGAGCGTTTTCAGTTCTTTTTCATTATCATCTTCCGGAGTGTATAAGTTATCTTGTTCTGTGGAAAAGTATATATTGGAACCATAAAACGTAGCTTTTGATACAAGATGCAAAGAACATATGAGATTTTGTAGATTAGGTCAACGCGAGAAATCTGCGGTAGCTGAGCATGCTTTAAATAATTTAAAGCATGACATTCAATTTGATAATGAAGCCGTTGAGATATATGAACAGTCTCATACCTTCAGTAGACAAGGAGAAAATATCCGTCTAAATAGGATTAGACATCCTATAATCAGAGGTACAATAGTACGTCTTGGTGTACGTCTTTTGCTGTGCTTTTCCTAGACCTTGAAGTGACTGTTTTATCAATTACATTTACATCATAATTTGATTACATTTTGTGAAATCTGCTTTTTATCTTTAAGTTATCTTCGATGGAGTTTAATAACAATTAATTTAATAAGGAGTTTGCTATTATTTACGAAAATTAGATTCCTTAGTTGGCTTTATACGTTTATTAATTAAGCTTTTCTTCATCTTTTTCATACTTCATAAATTTGTTTCAACATTTTAAAAATTCATAAAGATATTACAACTATTGAGGACGATAACTGTAATTCTTATCGAAACGTATAGATTTGTATAAATATAAATCAAATATATACACTATTAAAATCGTAGAAGTTAAGAATGGTGAAAGTTTGCATTTTCATAATATTAAATTCGATATATCTGACAAACTCTTAGTAACCTAAAAATACTTCATCCACAGAAATGAAATTTTAATACTAACCCAAAAACCTATAATCTGTAATAATACAGAATTAGAAATTTTTAACAAAGGTTTTACCCCTTCCCTTATTCACTATCAAAATTAAAGTGATTTTAGCAGTATAATATGAAAAGTATCTTAGAAATGATAATAATAATTATGCCAAATTTCAAACTATTAATTTACTTAAAAAGTTTTCTTTGAAAACGACAAAACTTACAACAAACCTTGTTACAGTTATCTACTAAAATCAGTTAAGACTAAATTAACAAACAACTAATTTTAAAAATTCTTATTAATTTTATTAAATACATAAATAAAAAGTTTACCTCGAGTAGGGTTTGAACCTACGACATGTACTTTGCCAGAGTACCGTTCTAATGAACTGAGCTATTGGTGTAAATTTTGTCGTTATGTATGTAGAACTGATGTAAATCCTAAATATAATGAGATAAATATCAAATTACTTATATTAATGGAATGTGAGCGTGCAATATCAGGATTCACACACACCGAAGCAAATGGACTAATATCAAATTATAATAAGTTTTGTTATGAACGAATAAGTTCAAAAGTAAACATGTAATTAAAAATTATTATTAATTTTATTAAATACATAAAAAAAAAAAAGTTTACCTCGAGTAGGATTTGAACCTATGACATCTAGTTTGCTAGAGTATCGCTCTAACCAACTGAGCTATCGAGATACAAGCCCCAATCGATGTAAATTTTGTCTTTGTGTATGTAGAACTGGTATAAATTCTAAATATAATGAGATAACAATCAAATTACTTATAGTAGTGGAATGTGAGCCTGCAGTATCGCAAGGATTCTCACATACCAAGGCAACTTGACTAATATTAAATTATTATAAGTTTCGTTATGAACGAATAAGTTCAAAAGTAAATATATAATTAAGATTTATTATTCATTTTATTAAATACATAAATAAAAAGTTTACCTCGAGTAGGATTTGAACCTACGACATGTACTTTACTACTCGAGGTAAACTTTTATTTATGTATTAATTAATAATAATTTTTAATTACATATCTACTTTTGAGCTTATTCGTTTATAACAAAGCTTATAACAATATAATCTAATTTTCGTTAAAGCAGATAAAGGTAACACTGTAGTAATTATTTTAAAATATAATGCAGGAAGTTAATGAATTTATTATTGACGAAAATTTAGAAATTTGCAACGAAATTTCAGAAAGATACCAAATAAGGTTTACAGTACTACAATACCTGCTCTATAGGGTTATAGAAACAACTAATTTTAAATAAAAACTCACAAGCACCAAACTATACGGTTCCATAAAAATCCACAAACCAAATACGCCCATTAGACCAGTAGTGTCTTACACTCAAGCACCTGATCACATCTTAGCAAATAAACTAAACCACATAGTAACTTATGATTTAAAGTACAAACCATTCAATTAAAAATTCTTTAAAACTAATGACTAAACTACAAAACAAAATTAGCACTAGGTAATAAACTTGTAAGTGTCGATGTTACTAATATGTTTTTTAAAATACCTCCTCAAGAATGTATACGTTTATTAAATAATTTTTTATTAAGTAATAATGTTGAATTAGTTAAGTCATTTGCTTGACCTCTGTGTTAATCAAAATTATTTCGCATTCAATAAGATTCATTTATCAAAAAGTTGTTTACCTACGGGCAGTCCAATTTTGGCTAATATCTTTATGAATAAATTAGAAGATCAAATATTTGAATTAAATGTTTCTGATAAGATTATATTTGGGTTCATTATGTTCATGATACTTTAGCATGTTTTGATAGTTCGTCAGATTTCAAATGATTCATGTCACCATAAATAAAATACGTTTGCTGAGTATAGATAATTAGTACTGCAACAAACTTCGAATGTGTTGTTAATAATTCACCTCTCTGTAGGAAACTAACGTGTATTGCGTGCCATGTATGCTGCATATCATAGTGGCATAAAACATAATTTATTTATTTAAACTGGAGCCTTCCACGCATATCGTTTGCACATTCTGTTTCACAGATGTTTATGCGCAAAGATCTTTTGGGACCGTCGTTTTTTGTGCGATACTGAAAGGTAGTAGAGCATCCATTTTTGATCTGTTAAGTATTTTTTGTTAAAAGTGCTGTAAATTCTACGGTGAGTTATTTAAAGTTATTTTACAATGTTTGAGACGTTTGCGTTTCGGGCACTTTTACTTTTACCATAATTATTTTACTAATTTAATCCAATTTACGGTATTAGTATGATTAATCAAGAGTAAGGTAATCAACTGCGTTAATGGGAAGTGGTATTCTAAAACCCCTTAATCCTGCAAATTTATTCATTTGCGAATTATTAAGGATACAAATACAGATTTATTTCAACTTTGAAGTAATATTACTCCACAATTTCCAAAACGCTGACCCAGCATGAAGCCATGTAGTTATCTAAAGTGTGACCAAGAATAAGGTATTCTGATTCCACAATATTAATTATTTAGTAGGTTATATCGTTACTAACATTAGCATTAAGATATTTCAGTTTATAATGAAATATAGGTTGTATTAATAAAATTTGTTATTGTAAAAATTTTCTCTTAGCTATATTGTAAAATGGTTTACTTGTTTATTTCATACTTAAAAACAAGTTGGCGTCCGAGAATTTAACAATTAGTTTCAGGAAGAAGCAACCCCGATTTTAAAGCGAACATATCTAGGTACATGTAAATATTTTTTTGGTTAATAAGGCAAATCGATAATTTTATGAACCTGGCCCACTTTAATCTACGACTGAGCATAAGGCACAAAATCTTCTAGTTATTAACCAAACTGTTAAGTAACTAAAATTTGTAGCCATGGGTGTAGAAGTATACTTATAGTACTTTAAGGGCGGTACAGTACATAGAGCAATGTCGCTACCATTAAATCAACAAATTTCAATAAATAAATATTAACTATAACAAATAACACAAGCAAATGGTTACATTTCAAATACAATCAACACTTTAGTAAAGACTTAACAGTATAAATTTTATAGTTTCGTAAAATATCAGAAAAAGTAACGTACACATTATAAAAGAACAAGAAGTACAATGCAGCTTTAAAAACTAATAATAATAATAACTTTTAAATGTTTGTTTAATGCCAAACATTTAACTAACGACAATTTGAAGTCGAGTATTTATAAATTGAACTGCGCATCCCGCAATTATGTTTATATTGGACAAACACGTAGAAACTTTGATATTAGATACAAAGAATATATTAGATGGTTCAAATATAAGCACACAGACAAATGAATTTATGCCAAACATTTAATAGTAATGTGACTTTACAAAACATTGCCAAATTTGTACATATTTGTAATAAAAGTGTCAAATTAGATATTTTGGAAGCATTTAAAATGTATAATCATGAACAAAAAGTACCTTTAATGAACGAACAGTTTGACCCTATAGATTCACATTTAACAGACATTTTAAATATAGAATTATAATTTACATCAAGTTTGCTGTTGTACCTTATTACTTGTTTTTAATTTACTTGTATATTATCTCTTGATCATGATACGTGTTATATTGGATCGCATTGAAAGATAAATATTTGTATAAAACATTTTTGGAATTATCAGTGCTATTGATAATAACGTTACTTAATGGGTGTAGCATCGTCTGTATCAATAGCGTGAGTAACGTTATGTGTTCAATCCAGTCGGTCAATGCCAATCTTTTAAAGGAATCTAGAACTTCATTTAAAATAATCTGTGAGAGTTAAGCCCATAACAGAAATATGTGGTAATCGAGAAGAATTGTTTCTAAAATCGAGTTCATGTCCAAAAGTGGGTATACTTCAAAGTCGAAGATAAGACTGTTCTTCTCTTACTTACAACTACTTGAATATGCGTCTGTGCTTATGCGTGTGCGTACATGCGTGCGCACGCGCGTGTGCGTATGTGCCCGTGTGCGTGTTTGCGCGTGTGCGAGTGTGAATTTGGCGTGTCTTGTTAAATGATGTAATAAGTGGAATAGCGCTAGTGAGAAACAAGTCGATTGCATAACCTTCTATACCTACATATGTATATATTGGTAGAAAGGTAAGAATTATTATTAAAATTGCTTCATTTATTTTAATTTTCACTTTGAAGGTTGGAAGGTGGTGTGTTGTTCCATATTAGATATTTTGAATTGCGCGTGGGACAAGTTCGAAGTAATGCAACACAAGGGTGAATATAATGACCTAACTGATAACATGTAGTAGTAGTTTTTGCTTTATTAGCAATAGTCTGTTTAGTATTTTAGCAACCAGCGAGTCACTGTCACATGTAATCTGTGTAGCTGTTTCTGGTTCCTCACTGCAGAATCTACATGTGGGGCCTCTATCAAATTTCTTAGTCTTCCTTAAATAGTTCTTAACCGGTGCATGTTCTGTCAGGAGGCAGGTAAGGATCCTAAGCTGTGTCCTCGCAACATTCCCAGACCAGTTTAGCCTTAAAGCTTAATAGTGCTTTTAGGGCCGCCTGGCTGTCAGACAAGATATAGATACGCCTTCTACTGTAGGCTCTTCTGTTATTTTCTCGCGCACATTCAAGTATAGGGTATATTTCAGTTTAGAAAACGGTTGCGTACCTGCCAAGAGGGATAGTAATATTTTGCCTTAGATGCACACCGTGTATGCCCGCTCTATCATCCGTCTCGATTTTTTTTAAAGTCCGTGTACCAGATTAGACCACCAGGAGGGAATATGTGAACCTGTTCATTCCACTCTGTCTGACCCTGATCTATTCCCTCAATGAGTGTAGCAACGAGATGTTTTGCGTTATATGATCCGTTCTCGTATCAAGGAGCCGCCAATGCTGTCAATTTACCTCGTATGCTCTGTGTCCGTACTTAGATTGTACTGTGAAATCTGTAATCTATGTAGACTCAATCTGACCTCCCCTTAATCACCAAGACCAAGGGGAGGGAGGTCCAATAAGGTCTCCATTGCGGCGGTAGTCGTCGCTCTCATTGTCCGCGTAACAGGCAGGTCTTTGTATCTTGCCTAGTTTTAGTTTTGCGGTTTCCTGATTCAGAATTGGCCACCACACCAAAGCCGCATACGTTATTGCCGGTCTGACACCCTTGTATATAGCCAGTGCACCATACTTGGTCTAACACCCTATTTGTGCGCCTAACTACCGCAAAGGTAATTCTCGCTTTTCTGATAACTCTTTCAATGTGTTGGTTCCAGGTAACTTTGGAGTCTAAAATAACTGCCACATATTTTACCTCTCGTAACATATTGATTACTTCGCCGCCAAGAACGAGAGGGCCTAAGTCCTCTAGATTTTTCTTTTGTGTGAAAGGTAGTATGGAGGTTTTTTGAGTGCACTCTCTGACTGTGCTGGTAGATCTCCCTTCTACTAGGATCACTAAGTCATACGCGTATTCTAGGGGTGAGAAACCTTCGTTGCTGGGGTCCACTGTGCATGACATGATTCCACAGTAGGGGAGATAAAACTCCTCCCTGTAGACATCTTTCTATCACCCGTACTGCTAGAGTCACATTCAGTAACGACTTGTACACCACCTTACCTCTTAACATGTAGTCTATCCACCTGCAGCACGTTTCCTACAAACCTAGATTTCTCATGGTTGTGGAAATAGGGTTGAATGGTGTATTATTGAAGGTTCCTTCTATATCCAGGAATACCCCCAGAAGGATCTTCTTCTTTTCCAGCGTTTTTTCCACTCTCCTGATCAGGTGGCGGAACGCTGTTTGGTTTGGCTGTCTGGTTACCAGCACACCGTCTTTGATATGCCTATCAAGCAGTTTTGCCATTGTCTCAAGTATAAAAGACATAATACTAATTGGCCTACAAGCCTTTATTATAATTGGCCTGACCAGTCTTGGGTATAAAAACCACCCTGCGTGTGTGCGTGCGTGTGTGCGCGTATGTGTGTGAGTGTGTGTGTGTGTGTGTGTGCGTGTGTGTGTTTGAATTTGGCGTGCCTTGTAAAATGATATAATAAGTGTAATAACGCTATTGAAAAAAAGTCGATTGCTTAACCTGCATATGCGTATGTAGGTTGGAACGTAAACATCATTATTAAAATTATTTCATTTATTTTGATTCCGCGTCAGAAGAATGCTTCATCTTTTGAGGCTATCCACGAATCAACCCAATTTTTGGGATCTTCATATGATGCCATCTATTGAAGCAAGTGGAAATCAGAAGGAGCGATGTCTGGTGAATACGGCGGTGAGGCAAAACTTTCCAATTGAGTGTTTCCAAATAGATTTCGACCGGAGGTGCAACATGTGGATGAGCATTATTACGCAGGAGTATAATTTTGACTTACCTTGAGTAGTCGACTCAGTCTTATCAATTGGGTTCGGTGGACAGACTCAGTAATGGTTTCGTTTGGTTAGAGCAGCTCATAGAACCATACAATACCATACACTTATCTAAGTCTACAAATGCACGGTACAGCTCCTTTACATTTTCAATTACGTATTGGATAGCAACCATATTGTTGGTCGTACTCTATCAATCGTTGACTGTACCTTACCAGGTACATTCAGCAAACTCGTCCTTCTAGTTTTTAAAATCACTCTTACTCTCCTTACCCGTATACAGCGGAACTGTAATCACAAATTTTCAATTGATCAGTTCTTTACCATGCTGAATACGTGCTTTAAATAATTCACACAATTACTCCTCAAGCCTTGTTCATCCATATATAAGCACTTCACCAGTAATTCCATCCATACCTGCAGCTGTACCAGTTTTCAATTTTTGTGTAGATTTCTTTACCCCTTTCTTCTTGTTTAACCTTTGAGTCAGCTTACTCTCATTTACGTACGACTCTTTAACATTTTATCAATCAGTATTCATACCATATGATCTGGTTCATATTCCTGTTGCGCAATGCGTTGCACCGAGTTTTGTATTTCATACACTCTTCCTTTTGGATATGCGATCTACCATATAGTAGCTGGTAGGTAAAGTAAGTGGTTCCACAAGCGGTTTCCTATAAAAGGTATGTTTTAATTATACAGCTAATAGTAGATAAATAGCTTAAGAATTGTTCAATTAAGTGTTTACATATTTCCATCTCTACTGTCGTTAAGAAACGTTAGGCCTAACGTTGTCACTAGAAAATGCAGTAAACTAATTACCTAATAATAAGTTTGTCACAAGTATCCCTTCAATTGGGTAGTTTTAGTACTAATCTACCTTCATTACAATTGCGATCGGGTGGGTGTGTGGTAATTATTCTGCAATTTGGATGTTTTTTCAATTTAATCGAAATCCAGTATTAGCTTATTAATAGTGATCCATCTTGGTATAAATTGATGCACAAATCGAAAAATGATTTACTTGCACACATGCAGAAGCATTTTTACGAGAGAATGTGTTTTTACCAAGTGTGAAAGATGTTGCGCCGTGTCATCGATGTTGTGCAAAATTGAAAAGAGAAATGGAAAAGAGATCGCGATGGTGAATACAGACCAGTTTTTCGTTCCCAAAGGAAAGGATGCCAGATCAGAAGGTCAGTCAGAAATGGGAATGGCTTTTCCATTACACGGACGTCAATGAAAAAATGAACGCCATGTTAACTTTTAGTGAAATATTAGAATTAATATTCCTTTTCGTTTTGGATATTGATTTCGAGGTAGCAATAAAATTAACGGGAAAAGGAAGAGAAACTCTGTGCGATTGGTACAGCTTGTGTAGAGAAGTGTGTTCTTCAGTGGTGTACGTTAACCACCGTGGTCATCTTTGAGATATTGCAGAATACCCTGACAAAGCAAGATTTTCAGGCGGAGAAAAACGTAACAAAGGCAGAATGATAAATGGAGATTAGCCAGCAGAGTCAGAAGAAAGCGATATTGAAGTGAAAACATACGAAATCATAGACACAGAATTGACGGTCCCTGGGTCTTTGGTTTACAGCTTAAAGAGAACGTTCGATAGTTTTGTATTGCATGAAGGAATAGAGCTACTTTTGTTTTTATAATGCAAAGGGAATTCAAGTTGGACCATTGGAGCATACGCCAATTTGGGAGAATTGGAGTACCTGCATTCAACTGTGAATCATCAACCCACAGGATTCAAAGTGTCGAGAGATCCAGGTTAGACGTCAAAGTAAAAAAATTGAAGAAAATGAGAGGTGTTTCTGCCCATACTTTGTAATCCCATTTGGGTTATGTTGTGTGGAAAATTTTGTGAAAAAATGCGGAAGGTACGTTTATAGCTTTTCTTAAACGCTTTAATTTAAGACATTCATCTACATGGTAGACTGCATACCGAACCGGCACCATCCTTTCTTATTTTTCTCAATATTGTTCTGTATTTTGTCATGTTCTTCCACCTTTATTTACCCTTTACTCATCCTTACTGTCTGGTTCACTTCTTTATTTCTCAATCTGTACCCTCCGTGTAACCGCTTTTTTTCAGTCTCAGTTTTTGCATCAATCATTGCCATGTACGCGTTTTGTTTTCTCACATACCGCCCTTTTTACAGATTCACTCTACCAAACCCCACCTTCTTGCATACCCACAGTCGCTCTTTCACAATTCTGTTCAGCACAGTTGAGACTAGTGTCTTCCAAGCACATCCACGCAGACTTTCAATGTAATTGTTCTTTACTTGCTTGCTTCATGTCAATTGATTCACAGTTAACTCTTTTCTTAAAGTTTTTCCATACGTCGTTCTCACATCGTTACTTACCAATTTTTTTACTTTAATTCTAGGCGTATAACTTCTTTTCCCTTACTCACTTCTCTATACAAATATTTACTAGGCCGTCACCATCCTTATTTTCTCTTGAATCCCCAAACTTTCCTAAAACATGTTCTGTTTTTTACCGCTGTTTCCATTAAAATTCAAAATTAAACCTTTTTCATCCACATTAGTCAGGGGTATATCAATTTATACTATTTCGCACACCTTTTTGTCCTTGTACTTACAATATCTCTTCTTGGTGTGCCTTATTCGCTCAGCGAACGTTGGCCATCATCATAGCGTGACTTTGTTTACTGCCGCTCTAAAAAGTTCATTGGACGTTTTTCCGTACCACTGGCGTAGGTTCCTCAACCATAATGTTCTTCTTCTCCCCTGTCCTCTTTTACTGTTTATCTTACCTTGTATAATTAGTTGAAGCATGCTGTATTTGTCATTGCTCATAATATGTTCCACATATATGGCTTTCCTTATTTTAAAGGTTTTAATTGATTCTCTGTTTACTCCCATTCTACGTCAGACTTCATTGTTGGTGACATGATTAACCCAGCTAATTTCTAGAATTCGTCTAAACACCCACATTTCAAAGGCTTCGATTCTTTTCTGTGAGTGTTCAGGTTTCTACCCCGTATAACAATACCCAGTATACATATCACTCGACCATTTTCATACGCAGTGACAGACTCAAGTTATTACAATAATGCAGCCCGCATTTTTAAGGATATTATTCTTGCTTTCTCTATTCTTTGTATTATTTCCCTGTTGTGTTCCCATTGGTCATTTATGAAGCATCCTAGATATGTTAGCTATTCTGCTCTGTCCAATACTATGTTGTTCGCATAAAGTCTTGTACTTACATAGGCGTCGTTTTGCTTCGAAACTACCATATTCTAGGGAATCTTCCATAAGAACAGTATCATCGGCGTACCTTAGATTGTTGATTAGAAATCGGTTTACATCTATTCCGTTTGGAATTTATTCCAATGTTTTGAATATTTCTTCTGAGTAAATATTAAATAGTATCGGGGACAGTACACCTCCCTGTCACACTCCTCTGTTAATTGTCCCTCTACTCTTACTGATGCTTTTTAACCATAGTATAGATTTTGTATTATTCTTATGTCAGCTTCGTCTAATCCTTTTCTTCTTAAGATGTTAATTAGTTTGTCGTGTTTCTCCATGTCGAAAGCTTTTTTAAAGTCTACAAAACATACCTACACATCCGCATTGACGCCTCTCCATATTTGTATGAGTATTTGAAGAGCAAACAACGCTTCTAGTGTGCCCAATCTATTTCTAAATCCAAATTGCTTGTTACCAATGTAAGTTTCAAGCTTTCTATATATTCTTTCGTGGATTATTTTTAGAAACAGTTTCAGAACATGGCTCATGAGGCTGATTGTACGAAAATCTTCACAATCAGCCTCATGAGCCAATATCTCTAACCCCAGATTACCATCATAAATCTCCAAAACCTCTTACCAGTTGTGCATTGTCTCTAATACACAAAGCGTCAAGTTTTCTTTCATCCATGCTCTTTCCAAAACTTTTGACATTCCACCTACCTACTCGACATTCCGTGTTCATGTGAACGTCAACATCCGGTCTATCTGTTTCAACCCTTTGAGCTTTAAGGAAATCATATTAGTCGCGTTTGTAACCGAATTGCGGATAGACTGGTTATTAGCAAGTTGTACCACGGACGACGTATCGTCGGTATCGTCCAACCACTGGCCAGTGTTAGTAATTTAATTGCCATAAACGTGGCTACCCGTTACTCCTAACGTATCCAGTCTAATTCTATTCAGACTAGCACTAGCTGCAAGTCAGCAAATAGTTGACCGAACCACGACCAGTTTGGGGCCTATGCGGTATGCTGGAATAGCTCGAGTACACTTTTATTAAAGTGGTTCTTTAACACTAGGATGCAGAACATATTCGATATACGACTTTACACAACATAGGCCTGGGAGGCACCTTCGTTTTGTAGATGTAAATATTAACAATATTCGAATTATATTGTAGTAAATTGTACATAATAGTTATAATAAAGTTATTTATTGATCTATATGTTTACAAAAATATAAAATAAACGAAAAAAATTTTAAATCTACGAAAAAACTAGTTTTGTTGGTAACAGTTGGTGCATACTCGAACACTGTGTTCATTACAAATGTTGTTTTCGCATGTGTTACAAATTAATTTGCTTTTACGGTCAATACTGGTTGGACATAATGAACATCGTTTTCTCTTGAACTCAGTGACTTGTTGAACTCGCGACGGACCGGGAATGTCAATAAAATGCTTCATTGCTTCTAAAACACTTTTTTGTAGTTTGGGATTTGTAGACCTCTGCATATGTGGCGACACCAGGTCCTTGGCCAAATCTTTCAGATGTAATCTCCGTTTGTGAGTCATCCCTTGGTTGTAGTTGGAATGTTCTTTGGAAAAAACTATATATGCGTTGAGAGCTGATACATCGACGATGTTGAAAAAAAATGCTAATGGTCAACGGTTAGTTTGTCTCTTGCAAGTATATGTTGTTACCATCTGATCCATGACATCTACTCCACCTTTCGTTTGATTATAATATAAAATTATCTCTGGTTTCTTCTTGCAACTGTCGCTAACAGAGGTATCGTGATGCATGTTACTTAGTAAAAGTATGCATTTATTTTTCTTAGGCACGTAACTTACCATAGTGACATTGTTTTTAAAACAAAACTTCGACGAACATACTGGACGATCTCTAGGCGATTTTAGTTCTTTTGGAATATCTCGTTTGTTTTGCCTTAGTGTGCCAACAACTGTAATGTCCTTATCCAGCAGATATATAGCTAGTGGAACGCTTGTAAAGAAATTATCTATCGTAAGGTTTAGCCCGGAATTATGAACACTACTAACTAATGTTTGAACAAGTTCAAGTCCTAAATTCGTATGCGGTGGTTCACTAGGTTGTCGTCCCACATAAATCATACCATCGATAACATATCTCGAGTTGGATTCACACAACCAAAATACCTTGAAGCCGTATTTGGCAGGTTTGCTGGGCATATATTGTATAAATTTGCATCGACCTCGATAACCATCAAGCTGCTCATCGATTGTCACGTTTTGATCAGGAATAATACACGCCTGACACTGTTCAATGAAAAGATGCCAGATATAAGATATCATCGCTAATTTGTCAGTTGCTAGACGTATCTTGCGAGTTCTCTTATCATCAAACCTTATATATCTCCTTATTTCTTGGAATCTAGAAACTGTTACTCGATATACGGGATTGCCAAATTCTTGGAAAAATAGTTCCCGTACAGCTATGTCCCAACTTCGTTCTACTCCTGCTTGAATAAGTAAGCCGAGAAAAGTTCTTGTAATCAACATTTCTCCAATCCTTTGATTTGTTACGACACACTGATTTACCATCTAAATTCGTACAATTTACTATTTCTTGTAAAATTTGATCAGTAATAAACGCTTCTGTTGGTGTAGAACACATATGCTTTCTTACCAAATCAGGAGCTCGACGGAGAGTATTGTGTTTCTGTATTTTGCTTGCTGCTGGCTGATCTATATTCCATTCTAAACCACTCGAAGCAATATAACAATTAGATGATCGAGAAATTGCCGAATTGTCAGATGTGGATGTACTAAGAGGATCGTTCAACTCATCACCATCAGAATCATCACTAGCGTTTGAATAATTATCAACATCTTCTCTAAAATCTTCGTCAACGTTTATTTTATCTTCGCTTTCACCGGATGGCTCCTCATTTGATTCATTGGTCCATGCAAAAGCAGTTTCTTCAAATGTAACATCACCAACTCTAACACTATGTTTTTGTCTACGCGACGCCATTCTAGTTGTAACATAAACGCTTATCGGAGAGCAACTGAATGCATCTGTTGGGAATTGCGCTTATATATCATTCTAATTATGCAAGCCGTAACCTGCAGATTTATACAAAGCCACTAACACGTATACAAGTTCAGACGTATCGGGAGAAACTATTTTTACGGCAAACAAGCACATACCTGTTTAAAAACAGAATGGGCCTCAGGGGCTCGGTTGTGTAAAGGTGGGGTAAGAGTAAAAAAAAATTTTTTTTGAAATATCTGTTTCACATTTAAGTCTGTTGGTAAAAAATGTATTAATATACAGAGAGGGCCAAAAGTACCGCATAAATTCAATAAAAAATTAGGTGTTTGTTTTTTTGGAAAAACGCTCGGACACGTCGATTAAAATTTTTTATAGCGATTTTTTTGATGCCAAGTTCATGTATACAGGGTGGCCCAAAAACAATTTATGACTACCAACTTCATTTTTTCAAATGGAAATACCTATTTTTTATTTCATTTTTGGATTCTGCTTTAAATTTTAAGTAGGTTTTATGTACCACGTCCTATACCTAAACTTAACAGTTATCGAGAAATACACATAAGAGAGGGTCAAAACTGAATTAAATATTTTTCATGAAAATGCGTCAAATATTGTTTCTAGTTATCCATTTTTATCCATTGTTTGACGTAACACACATGTATACAGGGTGACCCATGTAGAAGATAAATTTACTTTTTCATTTTTTTTATGGGACCCCAAGTATATTATGACGTTTTTGAGTTCTCTGAGAACATGTAACATACTCATATCTAAATTCAACAGTGCTCGAAAAAATTACATAAAATAGAAATAACCACAGAACTTTAATACGTAATAAATAACAATGTTTAAATTCAACAGATCTCGAAAAAAGTTATAAAAGATAGGAATAACAATAGAACTATTAATACTTAATAAATAACGATATAAACTACTATAATCCAATGAATTAAATGTCCGAACTGTGCCCCATTGACGTGTTGACAGTGGGCAAGCTGCAATTCAAATTCCTCAAGAACTTTACTTATTATTGGAGGAGGTATTGAGCTTCTTGAATAATTTTATTTTTTAGGTCTTCTATATTGTTGGGCTTATTTAAGTACACCCTATGTTTCAGATAGCCCTATAAAAAAAGTCCATAAGGGTGAGGTCAAGCGATCTAGCAGGCCACTCTAATGGCCCCCATCGTCCAATCCATCGAAGAGGAAATTTTTCGTCTAAATATTGCCGTACCTCTATGCTGAAATGTGGTGGGGCACCATCTTGTTGAAACCATATTGACTCATTTGGGTTATTTGCATTTGGAAACATAAGACAAAGTTCGAGTATCAATTCATTTCTCAAAAATTGCAAATAGCGTTGCCCTGTTAAAGTATCCTCGAAGAAATACGGATCTATGACTATCTCTTACAATATCGGCCCAAACGTTCACACTCTGAGGATACTGGGTGTGAGTTTCAATGGCCCAATGCGGATTGGTAGATGACCAATAGCGGAAATTTTGTTTGTTCATCATACCATTTAGGCAGAATATCGATTCATCAGAAAAAATTATTTTTCTAGAAAAAAACCGGTCATCATTGCAGTGGTTCATAAAAACTTTGCAGAATTCTAATCGACGATCTGAATCGTCTTCGTTAAGTTCGTGGATTGATTGTACTTTATACGGGTGATATTTTTCTTTTTTTAAAATTCTTCGTACCGACGACTTTCCTATGTTATTATCCAGGGCTATTTCTTGAGTTGGTTTATGAGGATTTTCTTCAATGGACAAAAGAACGTCTAAATTCTTATTCTCGAAAATCGAGGATCAACCAGATCTGGGAAGGTCTCTTACATGCCCTACTTCTCGAATTTTTTTTTATTCGGCTTACAGTAGATTGTGATATTCGACAGTCAGGATATTTAGCAGTGAACAGTTCACAAACTTCTTTTTGAATAATTAAAATCTCTATTCTTAGAGTTTCACTTAACTTGGCCATATTTTTTTTCACTCTAGCAATATGTATAACAACTATTGTAAGAATAAACAGATATTAAAACTGAGATACTAACTGTTTGACAAAATGTTACTATTGAAACCAAATCTAATGTCAATTTAAAAGTATTACATAAATGTCATCCGCAAATGTTTCAATAACAGTTGAATATCGACATGGGTATATTACATAAAATATGTCGTTATTTCTATTTTATGTAATTTTTTCGAACACTGTTGAATTTAGATATGAGTATGTTACAAGAAATATGTTCAGAGTTTCTCAGAGAACTCAAAAACGTCATAATATACTTGGGGTTCCATAAAAAAAATGAAAAATTAAATTTATCTTCTACATGAGTAACCCTGTATACATGTGTGTTACGTCAAAAATGGATAACTAAAAACAATATTTGACGTGATCCAGCATTTTCATGAAAAATATTTCCTTCAGTTTTTAACAAATTTATGCGAGACTTTGCGTATTTTTCGATAACTGTTAAGTTTAGGTATAGGACATGGTACATAAAACTTACTTAAAATTTAAAGCAGAATCCAAAAATGAAATAAAAAATAGGTGTTTCCATTTGAAAAATAAAGTTGGTAGTCATACATTTTTTTGGGCCACCCTGTATACATGAACTTAGAATAAAAAAAAATCGCTACAAAAAATTTAAGTCGACGTGTCCAAGCGTTTTTTCAAAAAACAAACACCTAATTTTTAATTGAATTTATGCGGTACTTTTGGCCCTCTCTGTATAAACCTACAAGGCATTCCTAAAAGTACAATTCCCTGAGTAAATGAATTTCAGAGTTACAAGACAACAACATCAACGGGCCTGCTAGGCCCATGTTGTGCATCCTAGGGTTAAACTGTTGTTAGTAGGTGGGATTTTATTTTATTCCTTTTACTTTCGAGCATAAAATTGTAAAATGCGTATTAAAAGATGGTTAAGGTTACATTTTTTTAAAATTCTACGTTGCTGTGGACAAATAATTGGTACCTAATTCGGAAAATCCCAAAGCGTGAAACTACCTTCTACACAAAGCTAAACTAAGTTTGTCTAAATTGATTATAATTAACTACTTATAGTTGTGGATTTTTATAACCCATTATGTTGTCTTCATTGAAGGTTTAATACATCATAAATTGTATTTTAATTCATTGTGTTATTCACTCACGCAAATCATTAAATAATTATGTAAATTGTTTAATTTGTTTTTTTGCTAGACTTTATCACTATCTACCTGTTTTATTTCTTTTAATAATACCATCAAATTATAAATTAAAAAAACCCCCGACAATAAAAAACACCTTTTCTCTTCGTCGGGGGTTAAAAAGTATATACAGTGTGTCCCATGAATATAGAGACACAGCTTAACTACAACTTCCTTAGGTCAAATGGGATTAATTAAACCAAATATTATGTTATGAACGAATTTACATCAGTTCTACATACATACAGACAAAATTTACATCGGTTGGGGCTTCAACCTTGATGGTGCAGTTGGTTAGACCGGTACTCTAGCAAAGTACGGGTCGTTGGTTCAAATCCTTCTCGAGGTAAACTTTTTATTTATGTATTTAATAAAATTAATAATAATTTTCAAACATTCTTTAGTACAAAGGTGCTTCCTGAAGAAGTTACAACTCTTTAAAGCGATAAAAAATACTTTTAATTGTGGGTATATTTCAAAAATGACATGACAAGCTAATTTTTATTAGAAGGCGCATTAATATTAGTGTGATAAGTGGTAACTTGATACAATCGTATTTCGTGAAAAGCTTTAAATTGCGCATTAAAACGTTTAGGTGAGTTTTCTTGAAAACTGTACATTTTGTGGATGTGAATGTGAAGATTTTTTATGTAAAATTAGTTTCTACATCATAAACGCAGAAACGAAAGTGTTGATCATAAGGAAAATATGACAGAAACATACGAATATTCAGCTTCCTCCGAAGTAGATGTTTTCCAATTTCCAGTTTGATAGATCATGTCATTTCTCAAATATACCCAGCGTTAAAAGTATTTTTTATGACTTTAAAGGCCTGTAACTTATCAGGAAGCACAGTTGTACTAAGGCATGATTAGCTTAATCGACCCTATTTGGCCCAAGGAGGATGTATTTAAGCTGTATCTTTATCCTTTTGGGACACCCTGTATATTAGAACTAGAACAGTTATCACAGCTTACTAATTACAGTAAGCTGTGCAGTTATTACTTAACAACGAAACAAGAGACATTTTGCAGTAATTATATTCTTGCAACGTATCTTTCAAGATGATCCACTTGTCATGCAGCGACTTTATTTCCTCAGGGAAGAATAATTCTTGTCGGTGGTCAAAAAATCTCTCTTTTTTCGCAAAATTATTATGGAAAAATATGGAACACTAAATCAGTGGCGGGACTTGTAACAAACACACACACACACACACACACACACACACACACACACACACACACACACAACAAAAAAAAATAAAAGAAAACGCCAAACGCGTTCCATTAGCTAAGTTATCATCATCACCGGTCAACTAGATGATAGTTTAGCTATTGAAATGGATTCGATGTTTTTTTTTTAATTGTGTGTGGTACCCGGATGTATTGTGTTTGTTATAAGGGTGTTCTTACATTTTGACGTAAGTTGTAAAATGTACTAGCAATTAAATTTTGTCCAAATTTTAAACACAGGGATTCAAGTCAAAAGTTGTGAGATCTTTCGTAAAATGTGAAGATTTTTTACTAAACTCGGGGTTAGCGATTTAGTACAAATTGTTTACACCCTTGCCCTGATACTATAGAACTATAGACTAGTTCAAGAAACCTTCATGATCGAGCTGTATCATGTCCAAAATATAAATAAACAAATAGTTTTAAGGTAGTAAAACTAAATTTCCTAGTTATCTTTTGATGAATTTCAAAAAATTGTGTTAATTTCTATTGATGAATTTACGATATTTCTAATCATTTGGGGACCACAAAGTCCAAAACCTTTATTTATTCGTCAATTTGAAGATGTTAAAAGAATTTTCAACTTTCTCAAAATTGTTTCAACATCTTTAACAGTTTTAATAGGAAATATTACTACTGAGGAAGATAACTGTAAGTTTTATCGAAACGTTTAGATTGCATAACTTTGATATACAATACACTATTAAAAAAACCAAAAAAGGTAAGTATCATAATATGTGTAATAATGGTGAAAGTTTCATGGTTGTATTTTATTTAAAAATATTGAATACACAATTTGCAATAAAAAATGTTTTATTTTTTTGTTCAAAAAACGGCGCGTCCGTAAAAAGTTCAAGAGACCAATTTCATTAAGAATTGATGGTGCAAAAATGTCAAAACGGAAAAAGTCAGTGGTACACCATTCTTTTATTAAAGAAGGTTGTGGGATTCTAGCACGAACGCCACTGGTGCAAGCTGAAATATTCAGATCTCACCAAAAAATGCACATTCATCCGTTTTGTAAATCAATATCTTTAAAACCCGTTGAAATAATCATTAAAAATAAATAAAAAATTAAAATTTAAACACTGTATCTTGGAAACGAAGCATATTTGGACCTACATCTATAGGACCTTTTTTTCATAAAATAACTTTGGCAATAACCCCCAAAGTATTTCGCACTTATTTACAAACACCCTGTATATATATATATATATATATATATATATATATATATATATATATATATATATATATAAATTGGCAGTAAAACGAAATAACAGGTTAAATTGGCTTTTCGCACGACTAGCCAGCGGTCGGGGTGGGTAAGATATACTAAATTTTGCGCACAATAGGGTAGTTTATCATATATAAACCCAAATAGGGGTTGAAAAGTCATAAAACCGGGCGCCAGAGCATTGGAAGTATCAAAATAGGGGTTGAAATGCCTAATTACGTTAGTTCACATCTCGCTCAAAATACTCAAATAACTTGCTTAACTATACCTAATCTTCGTAGGCGGCTCCAGGACCACCAGATCTTTCACCAACCTAAAAGGCTTCAAAACAAATATTTGCACTAATTTGTCAATACACAATAATCTATTGTCGCGTTACATTACACAAGAAATTTTATTCTTAAAGCAATTTTACTTCAACAAAAAAAAAAAATAATAATAATAAACGCTTTCAATTCAGTATACAATCTTTGCTCAAATGCTCAAATCATAAAACAAGAAAAAAGATGCAATAATTCATCGGCCTATAAATGTACGTTATAATTTAATAATCACTTGAAAAGCTTTCGGCCGTAATTGTTTTATTTAAACCAAACACAATGGAATGCCGTTAATTAAACGCAGATTAAAAAAAATAATCATTAAAAAATGCGTGTCGTCAGATTCTGTGTAATAATAGGTTCACATTAAAAAAATAACCTAAATAAGTATAATGTGCATAAAATAAATAATAGGAGAAGAAAAATCGGATACAATATTGTTTACTATGCGAGTAGCATCAGATTGCTGATCTAAATTGGTTGTGATAAACATCCTTCTCTTAAACTTATTGTAATTTCGATATATAAAAATAACAAATACCGAACACTCCAATAGCCTTTAGGTAATTCTCTGAATGAATGCACTGGGGTCTTACAAATTTAAACGATAAAGTGATCAAAATAAATCTCTGAAAAGCGAAAAAAAAACAGTGTGTTCATTCATTGGATTTACACCTAAATAACATAATAATGAAACACGTCCAAAAATTTATTTAAGTTTTGTCAATCACCACAATAAAAACACAAAAATGTTACCTAAATTGGAGAGGCCCTTTTGTTACACAGAAACTGAAATGGACGCAGAGAGTAACCTCGATGTTGGGACGACAGATGGCTACTGCCCCCTTTTGCAGCTTGCGTTTTGGTTCGAATCTCAATTGATCGTGTACACGCTAATGTTTACATTAACCCGATATTCGTTAAAGTAATTTTATTCTCGGTAACTATACACCACAAGCGGGATTATTTACAGAGCGTTACTTATTATCTTTACACTAATAATGTACAAGTTCGTAATAATTCTTTTATTTAAATTACGAAAAAGCTTTATTTATTTACAGCAGGTTATCTGATTTTCGCTGAACTGTGAACTTAATGTTTGTAACCTTGAAACAAACGTATTTTTTCGCAAAATAAAAGCGAAACCTTTTTCAAAGGAGGACGAGAGCACTTGAAACATTATACACTCAACGCCGTTCTGGATGTCGATATATCCCTAAGGACTAACTGCACGTAACGATAAATTGGTCTCGTGAAGGTTGAACAATTATATGAGGCCTTATTGAATTTTGTGTGGAGATGAACACCCTATAACAACAGTTCCTTCAACACGGATCTGGTTCAACATCGTTTCGCGACAACCTTCGCCACCATAACGATAAACTGTACGCTTCTAAGCTTATAAAACCATTGTCACTATGAATAATTTTACTTGCGGCCATATTGTTTTTTAACCCCTTCCACTATAATTAGCCAAAAAACTTAAATTTTCTACCTACGCGCATTCGCGAATCCAACTCGGGAGAGATTGCACTGTCAGAAAGCCTACTTCTACTCGACACCTTATCTAAGTAATTTGATATATGGTCACTTGGAATTTTCAAGTAACGCTAGCCTTTACTGCCATGCATTTAAAGTCAAATTCCTTGTTTGAAGCCAAACTCTTATCAAACGAAATGGTGCCGAACTGGCGGTAATATGTAAATTTTACAAAGATGTACCTTACGATGTATCAATTTGAATACGTTCTTTAATTTAATTTTAAAAGGTGCCATCTCAACGTGATTTAAACTAAATTTCTCCAATTTAAAATACGAAAACGTTTATTTATACAAAACTAGCCCTATTTACAAGGACACTAACGAATGTTTCCTTCCAAATTAGTAAGAGGGTTTTCCCTAAATATCAATACCAAAATGTAAATTCCATTTTCGTTTTAAATTTTCATCTTTACTTTGCTCAACAACAAAAACTTCATTTTTGCTTTAGAAAATAACACAAAAATCATATACCTTTTAAATACGTAAACGAAAAAAGAAAACGTTACAATAGAAAAGCGCCTCCAATCATTAATGCGTTATTACTTCCAATTACGAGAACCTATACTACATTCAAGATGTTCAGTACCAACAAATAATTAATGATTCGAAATTATCGGCAAATCTTGATAAAATCATGGACATATGACTATATATATATATATATATATATATATATATATATATTATATATATATATATATATATATATATATATATATATATATATATATATATATATATATATATCTATATAGCTTGAAGGGTAATCTTGACTGACCAATTCAGATAATTAAGTACGAATTGAGGTTACAGTCAACGTAAATAAGGCCACGAAACTAAAGCTTTTTGTTGATCTACGAAAGAAATCGTTCTTCACAAACAATCATCCCCTCCAAGCTTCTATAAGCGAGATCGGTTATAGTTCAGAAACGATAGATCATAAATACCCCATGCAATCACTAGGCGAAAATCACTTGACAAGTGTCATTACAATGTTACTCTGAACGAATCCGAATACCCCTAGGGGTGTAAAGAAGAGAAAAGATTTCTAGACATATTGTAAGCCCCTTTCGCTTACGATAATTAAATGTTTACTTTATTAAGGTTTATTATGAACGAATAAGTTCAAAGGTAAATATGCAATTAAAAATTATTAATTTTTAATTACATAAATGTTTACTTGAATTTGCCTCAGACTAGCTGAATCGGTTCTTGTACTAGCAAGAAGGGGGTGGTTCGTTTTTGATTCTATTTGGGGCCGTTCACTGTACACACTGATTGATACTCAAATAAGGGTTTGATATGTATATTACCTAAATTTTTACAGCGCTAAATACTTCAACTTAATGTATGGAATTTTTAACTAATTATGTACTTAGTAAAAGTATAAATTAAATAAATTTACGCAGAACGCCTGGTCAGGGTTGGTTCTGGTCACTGAACTCTTTGGTTACTGAATTCTCAGCAGGTTCTGTGAAAATATCGTTACTAGAATTTAATATTCCCTTTAATTAACCTATTTGGGACCAATATGTTGTATTATGACAAAAGTCCTAACTAAAATGACTTTTTAAAATTATTTAACTAATTCTTATGCCGGCCCTGTAAACAGAAGGTGGCTCGGGTCTAAGTACAGTTGTAACGGGATCACCGTCCGCGCTGCTTGCGCATAAATGAATTTACTCATCTACCTCGAATTTCTATGAACTGGATTTTTATATTTCATACAATATAAAATATAACTTGTGCGGTTTATTATTTACAAACGAAGTATTAAATCATTAATTAGTTTGTACCGGATTTTAGATGATTAACTACTGAGCTATAACTCTAACTGTTAAGGAATGGTAATATTCAATTCAATGTGTATTTTAACCAACTTAAAATATTTATATGGCTAAGGCCTCACTATGTGACCTATAAGCTGCGTCTGGCGCTTCTTGTTCTTTATTAGTGTTAGTTGGTGTAATAGGTATTTGGTGAAGGAACATTTACGAGAATCTGGGACTAACCCGTTGCGTTGAGTAAATGGGCCTTCCAGTGGGTGGTAGAATTGAGGCGAGAACCGTTCCTCCCACCGGAGTAAATGGAAGACGACTACGGGCGTCTTAGCTCGGCATAACACCGTTCAATCTGTGTATTGTGCAACAAAAAACTTACGTGCCTTTAACCTCAGAGTACATCGACTAGCAGCTCGGTTATGTGGAGACAATTTTCAGATGGCTGTGTCGAGGTATCTCGAAAAATGATGCACGACGACAAAAGATTAATATTCCGACAAACGCGACGATCGACAGGTCGGCGGAGCAAGGTAACGCTATTAAGCGCAGCTGGCGCGCGGTCAGGCGTCTGTTCCCTTCGGTAGCGTGTCTCGATTTTTATAGCGGATCCGCGGCAGGCGGGTACGGCTTCTATGTAGGGGTCTTCAGGTCAGGATTGGCGGAATGTCCGGAGGGGATTCTGACGTAAAACAACTTTCGATGTTTTTGAAATTAACGTCGGAGGGGATATAAGATTCATTATTTGGTAATTTCTACGAAATTTGATTAAACAGGACAATTATCAAATAATTAATTATTGGAAAATCTAGTAAAGGACGCTGGCTTTTTACAATATTTGGTCTTAACTATGCCTTTATGGTATAAGTGGCCTAGACGAAAAAGCGCCCAACAAGCCACATACAACTGTGTCATGGCTTGAAGGCGCAACGAATATTATGGAATGGGATTAGTCTTGGACTTCGTTTGCCTTTCAAAGCTGAAATCGGGATTTATGAGAGGAGAAATTTTTAAAAGGAGGTGCCATCATGGTACTCTAATGGAGATCTCCACGAACTAAATCGTTTTGAGCCAACTATAATTTCCTCCGGCCTCCTATAAGCGAGATCGGTCTTCATTCTTGTTGGAAAGTTAATTGCATAGGGCTGTTCGGCCAATAAAAGTAGTGTTTGGCTCGGAAATAATTACTGGAAAGTTGTAAATTGTTTTAATTACTTGGATTTATATTTAAGTGAATGGATTTGAAGTTTGTCCCATTTTTCCTAGTGAGTTTTGGACGTGGCACCACGAAAACATCGAAAGTTTTGGCCTTTTTTGTTTTTTTGCAAATAACTCCAAAATCCTTCACCCGACAATAAAAAATATCATAAATTCTACGCCGATTGAGTTTACATTTTGTAAATACCTTTAATAATAAACAAATATGGTAAGTAAAAAGTTTTTCCCACTTTCCCTGACACAACATGAAATTGATTTTGTGATTCTCGATAACTCAAAATGTGCGGTTATGTTATTCAATCAAAATTAGTTTCGAGCATATTAGTGTTTAGGACAATCATTTTTAAGACCTGCGATTATTTTTGAATTATGGATTAAAGAATTATGAATTAATAGTATTGCAGATTATGCGTAGGTCGTAGAGCAGTTTTATTTCTTTAACTCTTGTTTTTCCGGTTTAGCTTTGAACAACAAAGAAATAAACTATACGAGATTATGTCGAGTGGCTGGGAATATTAGGAAAATTAAGTGCCTCCTATTTCTTTGTTATTGAAAGCAGAGGGGCTGACGTTATCAGTCAGTTTACGTTTAGTCACGTTGTAACCCATTTCGTGTATTTTATATGTAATGATGAGTTGGGCGACAAGAAAGTTACAATAGTGAGGGAGAAGGGCATACCTACTTTGAAAGAAAGGAAAGATGGTAAACGAGCTACTTTGAAAAACAAATCCAGTGACCGTGTTCATGAGGAATGCGCGGATTGGCTTATGATAAACAGAGTAACATTAATTGTGCCTTGGCTGAACGGTCCGCTGCCAGACTTTTTTTTTTTTAAATTGTTTATTCTGTAGATACGCTGCAGGTAACACCTTCATAAAACGTTTACCGGCCTGTTAAAGTACATCAAGTTGACAGAGGAGTTTCATGACAGAGTTGTGGTGGCAAGAAACCGGTAGATAAAACCATAATAAGTAGACTATTTAAAATTTATGCTGATAATATCAAAATTACAACCGCACGAAATCAGTATAAACAATAAGTCATATTTTAAAGACACGGCTGACGTAATTCTTACTGATAAGTGGTGCAAATCTTGAAAAATCTGGAACATTGGAACTGTGGCAGGAAAAATACACCCATGTACTACAAAAAATTAAAAAACACCAAACGCGCTTCAATTTCTAAGCTATCATCATTAGCGGCTGACTGTGACGAACTAAAAAAAATTTCTAATATACATACATATATATATATATATATATATATATATATATATATCATCATCATCAGCGAGTAACGCTTTGTTGCTTATCTGGTGAAAGTGAAAGTTTGATATAGGATACCTTATCTACTACATGACTTTATCAAATATGTGTAGGGTTACGGCAGACTTGTATTATCATTTCTTGTTACCAGAGTATCAAGGAACGGGAGACCGTAATTTGATTGTCGGAAATTTAGAATTTAAAGTTTCTATAAAGTTCTCAACACAACAAACTTTGGTATTAATGATGGTTTGAACCTTGTAACAGTGATACACTTGAGGCTGCAGCCGTCATCCGTCAAGATATTCGTTCCAAATTACATAATCCGCCAAAAAGGATCGATCATTTCCTATTGTAAGTATGAATGGCTCAGTTTGTTAAGTTTACAGACTCTATTACTCTGTTGGGAATGACTGTGTCTTCAGATCTATCTGCTGCTCTTAAAATATGCCCTTTGTACAGATTTATGCAGTACTTTACCTCCCGACAACTGTTTCTGCTGTATAAGGCCAAAATTCGACCTCATCTAGAATACAATTCTCACCCCTGGGTTGGTGCTCCCCAATACGCTCTTGATATCGGTGACTGTATTAAAAATAAATGACCCGTCCTTAACTTCTGACACACAGTCACTTGAGCATAGATGAATCGTTTCAGTTCTTTCTTTGTATTACTATGGCTATTACGCTGCTGAATTATATTCTTTGATACCATCTCGGGATACCTTTCTAGGAATACTCGGTTCGCTCATTCACATCGTCAGTATGTAGTTAGTACAAATATCCACTTGTACCAAACGGTCGAAATCCACATTCTTCTACACGGCTTGTAAACTTTGAAATGATCTCCTTAGTTTTTGTTTTCCTCTCACTTATGATATGGAAAAGTTTAAGGTGGTTAGCTGTTCATAGGTATCAGTTGGCAATTCAATATCCCTCTTTCCATCCTCCGTGCTTCAGCACGATAGGCCAAATTTAGCTTGTTCAGGTCTACAATTATTAAATAAAAATATGGGTTTCTAAAAACAGACTCTTTTTTGATGATGTTGATAAGGACATCCAACCATCACTGCTTGTGTCGATTATTTCACCGAAAAAGATACAAAAGATAAAAAATAAAACTACCCCTTGATTATGGTGTAGTAACTGCTACTAGACTAAGATCCTTTTGATCTGCATTGTTGAAAGTGCGTTCAGCCTTTGGAGTATGCAGTTCATAGAACAACGTCAGAATGTTCGAAGTTTCCAGTTTGAAATAACCGGTCACCTGAATATACTCACACTGTTTTATCTAATTTGAATTTGGCAATGCAGGTGTAAATATTGATACACTCGATGGAACCAATCCTTTTCATGCTATGGTTAGTAATCAAGCCATAACACCAAAACCGTTACTTTCATCGATCACTGAAATTAAAGGAGACCAAACAACTCCAAGTGCTGCCTTTGAAAAAATTCTTCTAGTTACATTCTATAACGTAGGCATGTCAAGCATAACAATACGTGATATTGATACTCAAGTACATGTTTCAAGAGAAAAGAATGCACAACATTGCTCACTGCTGCTGAGAAAAGAAAAGCTCTTGGCCAAGAAAACAGCACTGCTACGTCCGATCAGTCCTTGTAAGTTAAAGGTAGAGACATTGTTGCTGGAGATAGACATCAACTGAGCTGTGTTCTTGTGAGATTGGGAGGTTTTCACTTCCTTATGCCTTTTATGGGTGCGATCGCATTTATAATGGATGGCAGCGGATTGCAAGAACTGTTTGGAGAAGTATGCGCTGGAGAGTGCGCGATGAAGATAATGTCAGCCCACAATTATTCGCGAGTATTGAGAGCACACAGGTTGACACACCTAGTTTTGACTAAAATAGTTTTACTGATGTTTGCAATTACAGATCAAGAAGAGTCAGCAGTAGTAGAGATTCTGGTAAATTTTAAAACCAATCAAAAGCACAAGACACGGTTGTTTCCGAAATGGCAGGTCTCCTCCAGAATTTCAATGACAAATTGGACGAGCTGGAGAAAAACGGTGCAATAGCTAAACTGTGGGCCATGTATTACAAAATGGTTACTATTTTGAAAAATGTTGTTTCAGCTGAAAGAAATGGTAATTGGTCGTTACACTTTATGTGTATTAAAGAAATTCTTTCCTACTTACATGTTAGTGGACATTTCCTTTATGCAAAGTTCTGTTATTTATATTTACAAGACATGACAGAACTTGAGTCACGTCTGACGGCTGAACAGTATGACCTATATGTATGTAAAGGTTATTACACATTTTGTCTGGGATATGATCAGAACATGACCATTTAACAGATCCTTACGAGATCCTTGAAGAGTTCTGGAGGCCTTACTCGTGATAGAGGACTAACTGACACCACACTGACCAAATGGATAGCTATAATACCAATAATTACAGATATCTCCCAACAAATGGAGAAGTTATGCAGCGTATCGTTTTCCACGTTGATTTGAGAATATCTAGAACCGCAAGGGACAATATTGACGTGGATAGGTTTGTTGTATGGTTCATGTCGGATACTCCGTTCCGTTCTGGTGACTATGTGATATGCCTGAGTACAAGGGTGATTAGTGGCGAGAAAGCAAACTGTAACCTTGCCAATGAGATTAGTGCCGCTGTGTTTTTGGTTGTGATTTTGACCAATAGAGCAGATCAATTGATGTGCTACCAAAACTCATGACGACGAGACTATTTTTCTCCGAATTTATTTTCATAAGAATTCACAGGAAGGACTTGAGAAGTTATTCGAATTTGAATTGAATCCGTACCCTATTCTAATTATTCGATAGCCTTGAGATGATGAAAACTCGGAAGTCCTTGTTCTACCTTTTGTTCATACCACTTAATAATTTCGATCAGTCTATGAAACCTGTCCGTGTATTGATGGTTGATTCCTGCTTTATCGAGTTAGTTGGGAGTCAAGAGAAAAGATTGCCTCAATTGACGGTTATCCAGAAGAATCGTCAGAGTATGGTGCCAAGTTTTTTGAGCGTATCCGCCGAAAAAATAAAAATATTGCAGCAAGTGTCAGCTTTAATGACAAAACTATGTCGGTAACCATGCTGAAAGAGCACTTTCTTGCAAATGAAGGCAATAAACGTTGTTTGATAAAAATGCTTACTGAAAAATTGAAGCAAGATAATTTTGCAGGGAAGCAAGCTGCCTAAGATTCAGACGCTACTATTGCCATGGAAGCCATTCAAGTAGCTCAGCAGTTATAACGAGTTATCATCGTAGGTGAAGGTACCCACGTTCTTGTGTTTCTGTCCCAAACTCATCCGCTATGCACTTCTTGAAAGCTGGAAATGGGAAGTTCAGCACTATTTTACATTCATCATTAAGTTTCAAGTACTCGTCAACTCTGAAAAGCAACATCCCATTCTTACAAGCGCTTAGTGACTACGACTCGACGTCGGTATTTTTCAGACAGGGCAAGATCAAGTTCGTCAAGCTTATGGAAAAATACAGCCACCTTCAGGAAGTTGCGAAAGTTTTCAACAATCAATTTGCTATACCACACGAAGTGAACTCTGCAGGGCAAAACTGTATTGTCATTCTATACAATGCCTTGTACGACAAAATGACTTCACTCCGCAAGAAATTTTTCAGAAGTAAATTTTGAAGATCCCATGCAATCTCGCCTTTCTCCCGCCCTCTGATGCCCAGCAACGTACTTTTAGGACTTTCCTTCAAATTAACATTTGGAACGGGCAGATGATGAATCACACTGATTGAGACTAGGATTCTTCCAGTGACAACGAATGTTGAAGCTGCATTACTAGAGCTACTAAACACACTCACTTGCAAGTGTGCAATGCGATGCAAAGAAGGTTGTGCTTGTCGGAAAACGGGGTCGAATGTTCGACAATTTGCTATTACTGTAAAGAGGTTTCTTGCACCAGACAGTATAGCCGAGGAAGAAGACCCAAAAACAGGATATGACGCCCAAATGGACATGTATGAGGACGTTTTCCATGAACAAGAGGAGGAAGATGAACGGCAAATTCGTGGTGTCACGTCCAAAGCTGACTTGCTATTTCTTCTTTTCGATGTAAAACAAAGTTATTAAAGTGATTTCCAGTTTTCCAGGAATTATTTCCAGACCGTCCCATTTTTGAGCTAATTTTATTGGCCTATGTATCATTTCTTTACATTTCAAGTCCAGGGTGGGGTTTGCTACACATTAATGCATCCGGCTTCGAACGGTTCAATTGTATTTGTAAGAAATAATTTCTATTTTAAAATGGTACATTAATCTACTTACTATATCGCTTTATCCATATTTTAATATGTTAAAATTCGAGCACAAATGAGTTCCTAGATATAGTGACAGGTTATAAGATACAGGATGGCCGGCTTATTTTGACCCATTTTGACCTTGAATAACGTCGGAACGGGAAAAGATAGCACAGTGCGGTTTTCTCAGAAGTTTTTGGATTTTTGAAAAGTTTTTTTTGGGTGATTTGTTACTATGTTTTATTATACCGAAAACAAAATGGCCGATTTTCGGGTATAGGACAACATTGTTATTTTGAATGGAACATCCTGTATGTGTTGTATTATACTTAAAGTTCAATCTTTCTCCTTTCCTGCATGTCGATTAAGAATACTATTTAAATACCATATTTTGAAAAGTCGCATGTGAGTAGAAGACAGGCACTAGACGCCATCTTGGATTTTGACGTCACAAGACCGCCCACGTGGGAGACCGTTTTTTGCACCCTTATTTTTACTCGCTTACGTGTAGGACGTATTTTTTCACCCCTATTTTTACACATCCACGTGTGAGACCGTGTTTTCAACCCTTTTATCCTAATTATTTTTTACACACCCACGTGTGAGACCGTATTTTTAATCCTTTCTTTTCGAAGGCCCTTTTTCAACCCTAATTATTTTTTACTTGCGCACGTATAGGACGTGTATTTTCAACCCTTGATGGAGCTTTTATTGTTTTGTTTTATTGTTTTATAAAAAACCATATTAAGAGTTTTGAAAAGTTACATGTTTTAAATTCCACAACAATATGTAGTAAGAAATCACTGTTCATGTTTACTTTAGCTAATTACCGTGTAATTATATAACTTTGTTAAATATAATAGTCTAAAATTGATTACCAATATAATATAAATAATTTCTTTTAGAAAACACTAAATCATAAATTTTGTAACACGATTTTTAAAAACACACATGCTGAATTAAAAGAAAAAACAATGGGGTTATTTTTTTTATTACAAAGCTCTTGATTAAAACAATTAAAGCACTAAAAAAATCTCTTTATTTATCAGAATAGAATGGTCTACACACATCCGAATGGTAGTCTTGTAATATTGTTTTATTGTATACGAAGCATCGGGAAACGTAAATGATATCCTAGCGGTGCTCGTCCAAAGGAATCAAAATACTCTCCATTACCATTCTCGTCAATGTAGATAGCGGTCCAATGCTGACCTGGTTTGTTTGTAGGATCCGTATTTACGGTAATTGCACACGCTTCAAATCTTTCAGCTCGTACGCAGAAGTTGTTGTACCGTATTCACTTCCTTCAATTTTTATCTGCATTCTGTTTCGAGGCTATAGTACGTTTTCTAATACATAAACACAATCTTCAATACTGTGATACGTGTAACAGCAAAACACATTAGATAGTTAGTTTCACCTCTATATTACTTTACATGCAAGCCTGATCTTATCATAAATAAATACATCTGTCAAAAAAGCTAATTAAACATAACTCCACGGCCTCGGTATAGCAAGCAACGCTTCCAATTATAGCTTTTAGTCAACACAATAGTTCCTACAGCTACATACAATCGACAAGCACTGCTTTAGCACGAGGATCAAACGAAAAACACGCATGCACGCACGCACGTACACACGCACGCACGCACGCAAGCTCGCAAGAAATCTCGCACGCTCGTACGTACGCACGCACGTACGCTCGCACGTACGTACGCACGCTCGCACGTACGCACGCACGTACGCACGCTCGCACGTACGCATGCTCGCACGCACGCTTGCACGTACGTACGTACGCACGCTCGCACGTACGCACGCTCGCACGTACGCACGCACGTACGCACGCTCGCACGCTCGCACGTACGCACGCTCGCACGTACGCACGCTCGCACGCACGCACGTACGTACGCACGCACGCACGTACGCGCACACAACACACACACACACACACACACACACACACACACACACACACACACGAGAGCGCGAAAACACGCAAACGCGAAAAACACACTAACACAAAAAAAACACGCAAACACGCTAACACAAAAACACAAACGAAAAACGCTACCACGAAAACACGCTAACACAAAATACGCAAACGCAGAGACATACAAATGCGAAAATACGTAAAAACGAAAACACGCAAATACGAAAACACACAAACGAAAACACGCCAACACAAAAAAATATGCAAAACGAAAACACGCTAAACCGAAAAAACTTGTAAACTTGCAAACATGAATCAAGGCGGTGGAGCACCGTTAGGAAAAAAACAGGTTTATTAACAAAATTGAAGGAAAGCTTAACGTTTGAAAAATATATTATTATTATTATTATAAACAACAATACATCATTATTATTTAATAACATGCTTTATCGGTTTTCTTCTTCTTCTTGAACCGTGATTCGTCGTCATCATCATCATGATTTTGAGATTTGGCCTTCCCCCCTACCTCATCGCTCTTCTTTCTCTTCTGTGAACCATCATCATCATCTTGGATGTGAGATACATTCAGCTCAACCACGTCATCGCTTTCATCATTATATTGAACGGTTATGTTGTAATAGTTTATTAACAAGTCAGTAAAATCTCTAATGTCCGCTGATGTTGGCTCATAAACAGGAGAATACATTATAGTAATGCTCACTCGATGACAGTTACACTTTAAAGAGCGAAACACACGAGAAATGAGTACGCAGCTAGCCTTTGGTCTTGTGCGCAAGCGTGCTCGTCAATGTTCGGGTAGAATCGGTTATCTTAGGGGGATGTCTGAAGTATTGACCTAACCACACTCTAACATAGCCCCTAGGGGCATGTTTATAAACCTAAACGCCTCTTTTATGGTCGAGGTATTTTCTCCTAGACCAGCCCCCAGCCCTAATTCTTATCCCTAGACCCTCCCCCAGTCCTAAATACAGCCCTAAGCCAAGCCAAGACCAGCCCCCATCCCTAAATACAGTTCTCACGTTAGCAACCACAAAAAAAAAGTCCTAGCTGTCAAAAGGTCCTTAATACAACCATAAGGTTTGAAAAATAACCCCCAAAAGAAATCATAAAAATAGGGGTAATAAATACGGTCCTATACGTAAGCTAATAAAAACAAAAAGGTCCTTAATACTACCAATAATAATTAGGGTTAAAAAATTGCTGTCAAAAGGTCCTTAATTAGGGATAAAAACTCCATCAAGGGTTGAAAATACACGTCCTATACGTGCGCAAGTAAAAAATAATTAGGGTTGAAAAAGGGCCTTCGAAAAGAAAGGATTGAAAATACGGTCTCACACGTGGGTGTGTAAAAAATAATTAGGATAAAAGGGTTGAAAACACGCTCTCACACGTGAATGTGTAAACATAGGGGTGAAAAAATACGTCCTACACGTAAGCGAGTAAAAATAAGGGCGAAAAAAACGGTCTCCCACGTGGGCGGTCTTGTGACGTCAAAATCCAAGATGGCGTCTAGTGCCTGTCTTCTACTCATGTGGGAAGAAAGTTGTTATGTTCTTTAAGCCTGAAAAAGAACTTAAATTAAAGCCATACGAAACACATGTTTTACAAGAAATGAAAGTAACTGATTTTACAAGAGAGCGGAGTTTTACCGGAGAATTCAATATTTAGTAAGGACGAAAAGTAAATAAGCATAACTGTAGGTTTTCGTCAACAAAAAAATCGTCAGGCAATTTAGAGAATACGTTAGAGTTTCTCCGAAAGTCACAGTTTAGTATGGTATCTCGAAGCAAAAAATATATGGACCATTTTTTTTCTAAGCACTAGAAATATTTTTGACGTTGATATGCTGAAATATTTTTTATCCTCAATTACAACAAGAAAATCTATTAAATTCCGTTTATTTTCAACAAGATGGAGCTATACCCCATTATGCTCACATAGCGAAGGACACTGAAGAACGTTTTTGGAATCCGTTGTATTGGAAGAGGTGGCCCTATATCCTGACCTTGGCAGCCTTGACAGTTCCAGATTCCTTCGTGTGAGGCATATCTCGATAAAAGAACATCGCTATCATACACTACCTCAAAATTTAGAGCCATTAAAAATTAATATCCGAAACATAATACATATTATTCCTGACGAATTTTTAGTTAATAGTTCTTACAAGTTCTTTACAAATTGAAATATGTGTATTGAAGTCGGTGGAAGACATTTTCATTTACAGTAGTTTTTTAAAAATTACTCTCATCTTGTAATTGAATATCCTGTAGCTCTGTTTTTGTAAAATCTGCAATTCTCAGTGTTTACTATTATTCTCTTTTTATGTGTTAAGGACCATGTACTCCAAAATTTTCCAAAATAGCATTTATTCTTAATCGATATGTAGTCAATCATTTCGTAGGTCTATAAATTCCTTATTTTTTGTAATCATAACTTGTGTTTTGAAATGTTTTCTGAAATGAGAAAAATTGAACTTTAAGAATATTGCAAAATATATAGGGTGTTCCATTTAAAATAAGAAAGTTGTCTTATACCTGAAAATCGGCCATTTTATTTTCGGTATGACAAAAGATAGTAACAAATAGGCAACAGCGCAAAGAACTTTCCAAAAATCCAAACACTTCTGTGAAAACCGCACTTGTTATCTTTGCCCATTCTGACGTTATTCAAAATCAAAGTGGGACTATAAATGAATGAAACCCTGGAAATATAGCAACTTTCTGATAATATGAAGCCATTTTCAACAATTGGTTAAAGAAGGTTTAAAAAACGTTTTTAAATTATAAAAGTGCATGAACATGGATGTTCAAGCAAGTTGAATGGTTTATTAAGTCAATAGTCAGTTGTACAAGAACAAACAAAAATATTGAAAACGTCAAAAGATTTTATTGTTTATTTAAATAAATCTTTAATTTGCTGACAAGTAAGGAGAACATCACCTTGTCTACAAGAAAATCTGCAGTGATCGGGTTCGCCTGTCCAAAATGGTACACCTTTTCCATTACAATCACATTCATTCGGAAGACGGCTGCAATCTGCATTCACCTGGTAAAAAAATGCCAGGATAACGACTAAGAGAATTAAAATGTACTTCATATCTGAAAAGAAATATTCGTCACAATTAATTAACACAAAACGGTACTTACTCGCTCAATTTTCGTACAAAACTGTATTTAATAGTGTAGTTTACAAGCGCTTTATATATTAACTCTTATGTAATAAACCTTGGTACTAAATGATGCAATCGGTTCTACAAAAACAAAACTCTGTCATGATTATTGAATTAATTAAATATTTTCAATAATATTCAATTTACATAATATGTGTACAATGTCAGTTTTTTGTGAACCACTATTTGTCTGATTATTTGTTGTATATCCAGGATACCTCGTGTGTACTAGCTTGTATTGTAAGTAATAGTTATAGGACACCCTCTATTCGACTATAAATATACTATAATGATTAAGTAATCCTAATTTAAATTCACATAGATAAACACATCAGATATATCTAAACGTGACCTCTAAATTTTTGGGAATTCCATTTTTTGTATATATTTATTTCAATAGAGCTCGACGGGTTTCAATATACAATGTGTGCGTTTTGGAGCGTTAAACATTAAACATTCGAAATTTTGTGTCTAATTCAAAATACAGCTCTTTGTGTAATTAAAACACATATTTTCTTTATTTATCTTTTATATAAATTTAAACGTTTCTATAACAGTTACAGTTATCGTCTTCAGTAAATGGGAATATCTTTAAAAATGACTTTGGATCATACACCAAATTTATAAGTAAATGTTTTACTAATTAGGTATGTTAAGTTTCCACAGCACTATAATAATTTAACACACGTGGTTTAACTTAAAAATCATATTAAACTTACTACATTGTGTTTTCACTGTACAGGTTGTCCCATTTTTGTATGTTTTACGGGGTATCTCGCTTATTTTTTTTTGCGGTTTTCGCGACACCGTGCTATTTTTTTATTGAAACCAAAGATGCACTAATCAAATTTGCCATAGCCATCTTAGTTTGTGTGCTACAGGGTGATTTTGGAAAAATTGCATTTTCTGTCATCCTCATAACTCTGTTATTGGCAGACATTAAAAAAGAAAAACTGATATGTGTAGATTTTTTTACGTAGAATCTAGTAGCGTACTCATATTTTCTTTAGAGGTCACAGTTTTTGAGATATTGACATAACCTACTTTTATTTTTATGGGACACCCTATATATTTTTTTAAAATCTTTTTTCCCTTGCCAAGAGCTTTTCAAAAATACAGCACAGTCTATATTTATTTTTATAAATAACGTGACAAAATGATTTTTTTCTATAATTTACATTGATAATAGTGGATAGCCGTGGGTAACCATGGTAACGCAAAAAACAAAATAATTAACGTTCTGCCATTACTTAGGTATTTGATTTTTGAAGTTTCTGCTTCTCTCAAATTATTCCTGGTTACATTTTCCCAAATTTAGTGCTGATATTTATTGTTATTCGTTGTTTTTGTTTATTATCGTTCTTGTTCTTGTTGTTGTTGTTTAATTATTTTTTAATATGGCTCGAAACCAAAAATTTGAAAACTTTGAGAAATATGATATGAATACTTGCTTCATATTATCTAATAAAAACGCAGACCAGGACTTAGAACTCTATCTGAACAGGTCAGTTAATCTTTACCTTAGAATTTGTATTTATTTTATATACCTATTTTGTCATATACATAACCCGAAAGAAGACAACCCGACAGAAGGATATTTCAAAAATTAAAATTTAATCTTTGCCAACATGGATATTTTGACAAACCTCGACCCCAAGTTTACAACAAAGAGAACAAGGAATCCGAGATCAACGTTTTAGCAGTTGTTCAAGCCACTCCTGAAACCTCGTGCAGGAAAATAGATGAAGAGACCGGTGTGTCTAAAACAACGGTGCAAAGGATTTTAAAAAAACATAAATTCAAACCCTACAAGTATAAACTTGTTCATCATCTGCACACTGGTGATGCTGAACGTAGATTGGAGTTCTGCAATTGGCTTATAAATATGAAAAAAATAATTTGGTCAGACGAGGCACATTTCACAAGTTCGGAAATTCTTAATAGACACAACTCGCGGTTTTGGAGTCAAGAAAACACCCATGTGATTTTTCCTAGAGAGCGTCAAGGTAGGTTCGGAATTAATGTCTCCTGCTTTATTTTTAACCGAAAAATAGTTTACAAGATTTATGAAGAAAACCTAAACTCTAATGGGTACTTACAAATTCTACAAGAAAAAACCATGAACATTTTAGAAGATGTTCCATTGGCTCAACTGAACAATATATTCTTCCAGCAGGATGGGGCTCCAGCCCACAATGCTAGAATAATACAAAACTGGCTAAATGAAAGTTTTCCCAGGAGATGGATCGGAACAAATGGACCTGTTCGATGGCCACCACGATCACCGGATCTCTCGGTTTTGGATTTTTTTGTGGGGGTATTTAAAGAATAAAATTTATTTAAGGCAATATGCCAACATGCAACAATTAAAAATTGCAACGGAAAATGCTTTTGCAGAATTACGAAGACAATCATTTATTTTGAAAAATGCTATTAAAAGAATTTATAAACTTTGTGAAACTTGTAGGAGACATAATGGTCTGCAATTTGAACAATATTTGTGATTAATTAATTATTTTGTTTTTTATCAATGTAAATTATAGAAAAAAATCATTTTGTCACGTTATTTATAAAAATAAGTGTAGACTATGCTATATTTTTGAAAAGCTCTTGGCAAGGGGAAAAAGATTTTGAAAAAATATATGGGGTGTCCCATTAAAAAAAAAGTAGGTTATGTCAATATCTCAAAAACTGTGACCTCTAAAAAAAATCTGGGTATCGCCACTGGATTATACGTAAAAAAATTTTCAAATATCAGTTTTTACTTTTTTAATATGTCTGACAATAACAGAGCTACAGGGGATGACTGAAAATGCAATTTTTCCAAAATCAGCCTGTAGCATAAAAACTAAGATGGCTATGGTAAATTTGACTAGTGCATCTTTGGTTTCATTAAAAAGTAGCAATGTGTCGCGAAAACCGCAAGGTTCTAGCCTAAAAAATTAGCGAGATACCCCGTAAAACATACGAAAATGGGACAACCTGTACAATAACAATTATAATTATTAACAAAAAAACTATTTCTTAGTTAGATTTGGCTAGATCTTTAATTGGTATAAGTTTTGAATGCTTTTGCAAATTTCAAATTAAACTTTTTAAACTTCACACTTACATTATAATTTGATTAAATTTTGTTAAATTTGTTCATTAATTATTGCATTTTTCATTGTTAGCCTTCATCCGTTAGCGGGTGTTCTGATTTGTTATCTTCAAGGCAGTTTGATAATATTTAATTTATTAAGGCTATTCTTTACTAAAATTATGTTCTATGGTTGTGTTTATGTGTTTATCATACTATGATGTTAATAGCAGACTTATATTTGAGTTTTCACATATTTTAAGCGAGCTGTTAGAGTAGTGGTGACGCGATCTGCTTAGCATTCGAAAGGTTATGGGTTCGATTCCCGTTACTGTCTACCCTGTATGAGTTTTTTTTCAGGGTGTTTTCCTCATACCCCTGTAGAGTCATGGTTACTGCGTATACGCACACTATCTGCGGCTACTTAGGCGAATGCTAGAGTAGTATTTTCTGTCTCATAACTCTAATTCCGTTCCTTCCGATCCTATCCTGACCACACCCATCCTTAACATATATACAGATGTATGTATATATGCTGGGAATCCATGATTGTGGCTGAAAAAGCTCAAATATGAATTACGTGGCCTTTCCTGCCTTACTTTCCACGTTTTTTATTTTCATAAATTAATATTAACATATCAATTTATTTTTAAAGATATTACCATTTCTTGATGGCGGTAACTGTAATTTTTATCGAAACGTTTACATTTATGTAAAAGAAAAATAAAGAAAATACACGATTTAATTACTCAAAGATAAGTATTTTAATGTGCGATAATCTTGAAAGTTTACATTTTCATATTTTTCTATAATTTACTACACGTCTTCATAATACCGTAGATCAATACAGTGTCTGCATTAAATACCCTCTTTTTTGATTACAGCTTTGTACGTAATTATGTTTAAAACACGAATTAGGGTACGACAGTATGACCATGAAACTTAGATTCACACATACACGGTCTATCGAAGAAGCGTCACAAATTCAAGAAATCCTTTGTAAATGGTAAAACCTATATTTTTTATCGCAAAAAAAAGGTCCAATACGCTCCCTGTGCGACCCTACATTATTTTTCTACTTTCGCACAGCTTTCCTATGCTATTTTTTATTTTTAAATTATTTTTGGACAGTTGAGAAGGTCCCCTTTAACTTTAAATTTATGCTGCGTTATTCATCTTTTTCTTTGTAAAGACACTTTAATTGTTCCTTATACTGAGTATTCAATATTCCAATATTGACATCTTGAAATTTTTTTTTCGAATTTTTTTTTAAATGTAACACCCTGTACTTTAACAAGGAAAACGCTAGAGCGTTGTTTTTTAGCTTAATGTAGGTTAATTTCAGTATACAAAAAAAATGACACGACTCAATCATTTTTGGCCGCCTTACTAAAATTAATCATTTTTACTATTTTTTACTATTTCCAGAAAAAAGAAACATACACCCTTAAGGTCACAGTAATAATTAAAACTGTAGGAAAGTAAACAGAACAAAACATTACCTATACTCGATACAGGGTTTACATATTTTTATGCCCAAAGTAATACAACTCAAAGTAACAACGTAAAAGATAAATATGTATATATATATATATATATATATATATATATATATATATATATATATATATATATATATATATATATATAAATAGTGCCTTTTCGTATTTTCATTGTCTCATCTATTCTTGTTGGCTTCGCTTCACTCGGAGAGCAAGTAAATAGAATTGTCTAATAAAATAATACACTATTATTTGAGTATGCAAAGATAACATGGTCGTGCTTGATGGGTATATGGGTATAATTAGGCGCTAATTATGCGCCCCAATGGGAAATAAGTTATAGCAAAAGTTCTATAAGCATAGACAACTTCACAGAGCCGCGAATCTTTGGATTAATTATTTTGTCTTATGCAGTAATTATTCGCCAGTTATGCGCCATTTTCCACGGTTAAAATAAAGTATTGCGCCCTTATCGGAAAGAAGTTATCGTAAAATTACAATAATACGGCTAACTTTACTGCTGTGAACTTCTGCATACATCAGTTCTTTTTATGAAATAATTAATCCCCAATTATGCGCCGTTTTATGCCGTTAAAATAAAATTTTAACGGTTACTGTAAAATTACTTTGACGCGGATCACGTTACTGCTGTGAACTTCTGCAAAATTCAATTTTTTTATGCAGTAATTATGCGCTTATTTTGCTTTGTTTTTTGCCATTAAAATAAAATTTTGCGCCACCGTAGGAAATAAGTTATTGAGAAAAGTACGTTGATAAAGCTAACTTTATTGCCTTATGAATAAATTATCTTTTCTTGCACAATAACTAAACATGTATTATGCGGTGTTTTGCGGCGTTAGATTCATATTTTGTGCCCATGTAGGAAAAACAAGTGTTTGTAAAAATTATATCGATATGGTTAACTTCACGCCGTGAATTTCTCCATAAATAAACTTTTCCTTGCGTAGTAATTAGTCCCTAATCATGCGCTGTTTTTTACTGCCAAAATAAAAATTTTGTGCTATAGCAAACAAGTTACATGAACACATATTTTTCTTATGCAGTTATTACGCGCCAATTATGCGTCGTTTTAAACCGTTAAACTAAAATTTTGACATCGACGCGGTTATCTTTACAGCCGTGAACTTCTACATAAATCAATTCTTTCTTATGCAGTAATTAGGCCCCAAATTGTGCGCCGTTAAAATGAAAACCTTGCGTCTTTATATGAAATAAATTATAAAATTACATTAACACGGATACAGGAGTGAACTTCTGTACCATTTTTTTTATACAGTAATTGAACGTCTATGGGCTAGAGTATGCTGTTAAAATAAAATTTTGCGCCATCATAGGCGATAAGTTATTGTAAAATTTACACAGACAAGGCCAACTTCATAGCCTTATGAATAAATTAATCTTTTCTGGCACGATAATTAGGCAAGTACTATACACTGTTTAGCACCGCTTCAGTCAAACTTTGTGCCCATATAGGAAAAAAAAGTATTGTAAAAATGATCCAGACTCGGCTCACTTCACACTGTGACCGACTCAATAAATTAGTTTTTTCTTATTTAATGATTACTCGCCAAGTATGCATTGTTTTGCGCCGCTAAAATAAAATTTTGCGAGCTTACAGAACACAATAAGACTAAAGACTAACTTCTTAGAATAAGTTCATCTTTTCTTGCGCGATAATAAGGAATTTATTATGCGCCATTTTGCGACGTCAAAGTTAAATATTACACCTCTAGTAAAACCACGCAACCTTATAAATTAGAAATATAGGTAGGTAGCTTTAGAATTAAATATTTCGTGAGTAAATAAGTTAATATTAGATGAAAATTTATTATAGCCATACTGTAAGAAAGTGGGTTAAATATGATTAAATGTAAACATATCTGTAATGGAAGAAGTACTATTTTAATAATAGTTCAGGGATCGGTATTGTTCGCCATGTCGGTGTAATGTATCCAATAACTAGTTTCCTAGGGGCGCATTTTATTTAAGCAGCGCATAATGGGCGACTAATCATCGTGCACAAGAAATATTAATTTATTTATCAGTACAAGGCTGTGATGTAATCTCTGCAATAAATTATTTTATATGCAAAATTTTATGTTCATGGCGCATAATTGACGCCTAATCACAGCATAAATTTATTATGCGGAAAGCAACGGCTATGTGATGTTAGCCGCGTGGAAGTATTTTTACAATAACTAGTTTCTTATAGGGGCGCAAAACATAATTTTAAGGGCACAAGGCATTGCTTAATGGGTACCTAATTATTGCATAAAAAAATCTATCTAGAAGTTCGAGGTTACGAAGTTAACCGTTTATTTAATGTTTACAATAATTTATTTTGGATAGGGGCGTATTTAACCCAAAGGGCGCAAATCAGGGCTTAATAGGTTAAAAGATTAGTTGATTAATTTTTACAGTAACGTATTTCTATTTAAGCGCAAAGTTTTATTTTAGCGGCGCAAAACCTCGTATAATTGGCGCTGAAATTCTGCATAAGAAAAAATGATTTACGCAGAAGTTGACGGCTGTGCAGTTAGCCATGTTTATGTTTATGTGCCGAATTATGGCACAAGAAAATATTAATTTATATATAAGGCTTTGAAGTTAACCTTGTCGATGCAATTTTTGCAATAACTTATAGTCTATGGGATCGCAATACGGTGCATATTGGCAAAAACAATAAGTTGTGCCTCAATCAACACTATTATTCATATCATTGTATGTCTACAACCAATTTTGGATAATTAGTTTACTTAAAAGCTAACTAAAGTATTTTATTACGTTAGTCTGCATTTTAAAGTGTTTGCCTACTAAGGCAACAAGCTAGTGTCTTGTTATCACTGTAATAATAACAATAATAGGTCCGTTATTCTTAAGATCGTTTTAACATATTCAAGTGCGCTTGAATACACATAAAAAACATACAAAACATAATGTTGCCTATAAAAGTTATGAGGTGCCACTTATTTAAAAGTGACCTTAAAACGTTACTTAAACATACATGTCACCTTTGTCTTTAGTGGCTTTCATAATGAGTACATTGTTTGATTTTATAAACATTAATGTATGTTGATTAAGCTGTTTTAGGCAATGTAATGCATTTTTCTTCAAAGTTGTAACAGAATGTACATAAACTGTCTATTAAATCTTATGTGGCAGCAAATAAAGGCAATTTAAGCCTCCATTCTTATCGCTACGCGCTATGGTATGCGCGTAATTTAATTTACTTATTTGGCGTTACAAATAGTAGTGTGTTTAGGCATTGGTAGGTAAAGTAAAACATTTTCCTTAAATTTTTGACAAATAGATGTAGCAACTAGGCACTAAATGTTGTAGACAACTTTATGTATTCATATGCCTAAAATCAATCTAGCTTGTTTAGTTTTATAACAATCATACATGTATGGTAAATTAACCGTAGTAAACATCAAACATAATGCTGCTTACCAAAGCTATGCGGTGTAATGTAAAAGATGTTCAAGGATATATGAAGCATATGTCACTTCTAACCACTTTCAGCAGTGGTTAATGCTATTGCATTTATTACGTTTGTAAAGAATGGTGTGTGTTGTTTAGGCCTTTTTAGGTAATGTAAAGCATTTTCCTGCAAATTTACAGGAATATTTCAATCAAATAACCACTCAAGCTTGTGTAGCAGCAAATAAAAACAATAAGGTGTATTTATGAAGACGTCATCATTGCCATGTAAGTGTGTACTTAAAATAAATTTCAGGTTTGTTTAACCTGGTAATAAAAGACACCTAAATACCTTAAAATGCCAATTTTTTAAATTGTGCGCCAATTGAGGCAACATGCAGTTTTATTATACTTGCACACAAATACTAAAGTCACATGTTCTGTACATACACAGCTGTTTAAGGTATTCAAACACTATCCACACATATATGAAAACATAATACATGTGGTTGCCTAAACAAGCCAAGAGGTATAACCTAAAATGAATTAATGCATAATTTAGACATGCTTAGACAACATAAATGATTTTGTTTGAAGTTAGTAAACAACGTATTTATGAACTGTATGTACCCGGGAATGAAAACAAAAAGATGCGTTTAAGTCATATAACTATTACAAATGTATGCCTAGATGAAAATTAGCTAATTTTTCAGGCAAATGATGAATAATAAATCTTATCTGCAATGTTTTATTGTAGACAAATAAAATACCTTGTTATGCAAGTAAATATTTTAAATTCTTCGCTGATTTAGTGAGAATACTGCCTTTTATTATCATTTCAATAACATGACTAACTATAAACATTTACGTATAGGGAGTACTTTCACCTGAATGGAGATTCATCTATGCATACCATGTATCATAGTCACAAGATCCTCATAAAAACCGCAAAATATGTTACCTATAATGAGATACAATAACAGGCAATTAATTACGCTTTAGGCTTATTTAGGCAACATAAATAATTGTGTCTTCAGTTTGTAAACGTATTTATGAACTATATGTACCCGGAAATGAAAATAAAAAGATGCGTTTGTCAAGTCATATAACTATTACAAATGTATGCCTAGATGAAAATTGGCTAATTTTTCAGGCAAATGATGAATAATAAATCTTATTTACAATGCTTTATTGTAAGGCAAATAAAATACCTTGTTATGCAAGTAAATATTTTAAATTCTACGCTGATTTAGTAAAAATACTGCCTTTTATTATCATTTCAATAACATGACTAACTATAAACATTATTTACGTATAGGAGTACTTTCACCTAAACGGAGATTCATCTATGCATATCATGTATCATAGTCACAAGATCCTCATAAAACCCGCAAAATATGTTACCTATAATGAGATACAATAACAGACAATTACGCTTTAGGCTTATTTAGGCAACATAAATAATTTTGTTTTCAGTTTGTAAACAACGCAGTATTAACTATTTGTGTGCCGAAATAAAAATGATGTGAGACCTAATCTTACTAAAGCTTAATTCAACGTTTTATTGTAGGGCACATAAAATACCTTCAGCGTTTTATTATTACACCCATTAACTGTAAACATTATTTACCTATAAGGAACATTTCAACTAAACGGAGCTCTCTCTCTCTCTCTCTCTCTCTCTCTCTATATATATATATATATATATATATATATATATATATATATGATAGCGAAAAAATTCCTATAGCAAACGTAAAATATGTTATCTAAAAAAGCAATAGGCAATAGTTTGGGCGTATGCTGCAAGTTTTAAGTTTATAACGTTGTTTAACACCAACTTTTTTTCTGAAATCGTAAACATATGTACTTAAGACTTTTGTAGAAATTTTTGTTCACATCTGTATATGTATGTATGCCGAACGGTTACCAAAAATAATAAGTTGTCACATTATTGTATGCCTACCAGAAATTTGGCTAACTAGTTTAGTTAAAGGTTAATCAAAGTAATTTATTACGTTAGCCTGCATTTTAAATTCTATGCCTACGAAGGCAACATGTCAGCGTTTTGTCAATGATAGGTCAACAATATGAATGATAGGTCCATTGCACTTAATATCTTTTTAAGATATTTAAACACACGTGACAAAAACGTCATGGTCCGAAAACATAATGTTGCCTACAAAAGTTATGGTATTTAGAAATGACATTTAAACGTAATTTAAGCTTACGTCACTTGTACTTTAAGTAGTTCTTGATACCTATTTATTCCTTGCTTATAAATAGTAATGTGCACTGATTAAGATTTTATAGACAATTTAATGCATTTTTTCAAATTTCTAACGATATATATATATATATATATATATATATATATATATATGTAACAACTATCTACTAAATCTTATGTTGCAGCAAATACAGTCAAGTAGATGTGATTATTAAGACTATAATGTTGATGATCATAAATCGTGTTGCCTATTAGACCTATGAGTGTAACGTGTCAGGGAATGGCACTAATTTAAGCCTATATTTATTTTTTACCGTTACGAAAAGTAATGCGCTTATGCTATGATAGGCAACGCAAAACATTCTGTTTAATTTGTGATAAACGTATTTACCAAATGGACACTACAGCTTGTGTAGTAGCTCATGTAAACTAATTTATCTATTAAGCAATGTCTGTTTTATAACTGCAAACTAGAACTAGAACTAATTTATTCATTAAGGTAATACATCTCAGTATTGATATATAATGGTATGCCTAAAGATAACTTGACGAATTTATTTAGTTTTATAATAAAAACGTAACCTTGGATGTGAAAATATCTTTTACACTGTTTCATTGTAAAGGCACATAAAATACTTTTGTTGTGCTAGTCTTAAAATTGTAACCCCACTGAGAGAATGTGACGTTATTATCACTTCAGCAATGTTAAATAAACAGGTTTGACACATAAAACTCAGAGCACTAAGGGTTCGTTTATGGCATGACATATTGGCAAAATGACCGTATTAAACTTAATTAATGTGAAGTGTATCGTTTAGGCTTTTTTAATACTTGTAACATTAAGGCTTGTCTAGTAGCGAACCAAGACAATAATTTGGATCTACCAGTGAAATGTGGGGTACTGGTTAGCCTTATAATGAATGATTAGCCTTGTTGAATATGTTGAAAATGTATTGTTGTAAAGCAACAAAACTTTTGTCAGTACCGTTATTCTTTGCTTCCTCAAGGAATTATGTGTGCTGTTTAGGCTTCCATAAGCATTATGACGGATCTTTTTCAAATCTGTAACTAGATTTATACGATGCACTAAAACTTGTGTACTATCAGAGCAATAATATTTGTGAGTCAAACCACAGTCATAATAAGTATGCAACAATGATGTTGCCTATCGTAGCTGTAGGCGTTACCTGTCAAAAGATGGCATTAATTTAAACCTATATTATAATATCTAAGGGTTTTCAGTTGCGTACAGGTCCAATTTATATTTTTTTTTACCCTTAACCAGAAGTATGCTCTTTTATTCATGTAGGTACCGTTGTTACGAATAATAGAAAACATTAACATTGGTTAAACATAGAAAACATAAATTAATCTTTCGATGCCGGTATGACGTATTATTGTTCGAAGCAAAATTTATGATTCTTACAGAACGTTGTGCATAGCTTCCTGGAACTTTCGAGTCAAAATGGTTTTATCAGATTTTATACATTTGACGACTTCCACTATTAGTTGAATAATTGGCACATTTTTGATCCAAGGAATCAATTCTTCCTTTGGTCGAATTATAAAACACTATCATTTCTGACCTATTTGTTTTTATGTCAACACTCTTGCAGTGACGAATGGTGGAAATTAGCAAAACGGTTTTGTTATTCTTGGGCACGTAACTCAACAAAGTGATGGCGTTGGTGAATCCATGCAGAGAAGAACCAATTTCACGGTTTTTATTAAGTAAAAACTGTTGTGGTACTTCTCTTTTATTCTTCCTGAGTGTTCCAACATAAGTCAGTTTTCGTTTTTGCATCTCCTGCGCCAATTCTATCGAAGAAAACCAATTGTCAGCAGTAATATTTCTATTGCTGTTGACAATTGGGTGTGTCAATGCAAGTACAGTTTGTGTGGGGATCGATAACTTCTTTTCTTCGTCTGACAAACTAAATCCATCCGATCCCTTTCCGCAATAAAGATTCTCGATATATAAATAACTGGACGAGCGTCTGTTAGTGTCAAAACTTTGAGACCATATTTATTTGGATCGACTGGCATGTAAACTTTGAATTTGCAGCGTCCTCGTAAGGGGACAAGCATTTCATCTACGCAAGCATAGGCTCCCAGAGAATACAATTTTGAAACATATCTGTATATCACTCATTGCAGCTCCTGGGTTGCCTTGTTTCCTTTCATTCCTAGTAGCTGAGTTGTCAAAGCGTAAAGCTGCTATAAGGATCTCAAATCCTTTTACAGACATCACGGCAGGGAAAATTGGACTGCCAGTAACTTTCGTTGAAAGAAGTGAGAGCATATTTTTGCGATTAGACTTATAAATTGCTGTCAACTTAAGAAGGGCCAAAGCTCTTTTATTTCAATATCATCAGTAGCTCTGTAATTAGACTTCTGGTGATCTTTTAGTTTGGTCCTAACACCTTCAAGTTTAAGGTTGGTCCAGTGAATAATTTCCTGAAGTATTTCTTAGTCAAACAAAAGCAACCAAATATCTTCTGTTTGTGATTTAAGGCCTAAGCGCGTAAGGTGGTAGTGATTCCTGGAATGCCTCTCAAAATATTATGTTGAGCAATTTTCTGTCTAGTTGCGGGCCCGCTACTAGACCATTTTAATCCACATTTGCCCAAGAAATTTTCAGGCAGAGGATCAAGCAAGTTTTGGTTAGTGTGCAAATTAATTATGCTTAGATTGTTTTCATCTGTATCCGCATTCTATTCATAGTCATCAGAATCGTCGTAATCGTCATAATTTGGATCATTGTCCGAATCGTGTATGGATTCGTCTAGAGTAGAATCTTCCTCTTCCTCTAGTTCTTCTAAACATCTCATAATTTTGGCTTCGAAATTAGTATCATCATAGCGAAAAACTTCTTCTCTACGTCGTTTGGAAGAGCCACGACCATCTGAAGTACTAGGAACTGCATCCATTATGTGTAAAACAACTTTGCGAAGTAAATAAAAACTACGCATCTTACCAATTTTATTTTGCACGGTATTTAAAAGTATGTGTCTAACAGACACTGAAAAATATGAACGCTATTAGAAGTATGCGCCTACGAGACACCGAGTTACGTGAGGAGGATACCTGGAGAGTGGGCAGGCAAACTTTATTAATTCTTTCACAGTTGTAAAAATGAAAACAGTACGTGTCTGTCAAACACATACTTCGGGTTAAGGGTTAATTGCGAAACATAAGGTATGTTGTTTAGGCTTTGATAGGCAATATAAAATATATTTTTTAGATCTAACCTTGTTTTTGTAAACTGTTTTGTGATAATATTATCATTCAACGACGTGAATATTGAACAGGTTTGACACATTAAATTCGCAGGTTGATGTGTTCATTTATGATGTATCATATTGGAAAAATGACCATATTAAATTTAATCAATGTTGTTGCCTATTAAAGTTATGGTGTATAACTTGCTCAAAAATACGACTAATGTATAGTTTACACTAAACATTCTACAGTGTTTATACAGTGTATTGCTTTTATAAGGAATCCAATGTTTTTTTGTTCTGCTTGTGTTGGTGTTGTGTAGCGTAACGGTGAAGGCTTATTAATTTTTTGAAATTTGTTGAAAAAAAACAAAACATTTGCGCAGTACACATTTCAAACTGTATGCCTACTGAGGGAATATGGCACGAGTATGGTTACTTCTGAGAATTTTCAGTAGCGTTCAAATTCAATTTATTCTTTGCGGCAAAAAGAAATAAAAATAATATGTGTAGTTTATACTATTTTAGGCAATGTAAACCGTTTTTAACTGTTTTCAACAAAATACATTTACCGTCTATTCAATTAAAGGTTGACCAATAAAAAATATTTTTTAATCTATGGTTGTCAAGGCACATAAAGTACTGTAGTATGCTAGTGCACTTTTAAAATTTTGCTTACTGAGGCAGGTAACGTTTTGTTACCACTTTAACGTTAATAATGAATGAATATTTCACACATAGAGATATTTGACCTATTAGAGCTCTATATGTACATGCATAATATATTTGGTTGGATAAATAACTATACAATCGGTAAAACATGTTGCCTATATTAGCATGAGATACAACGCGTAAAGAAATTGCAGGAAGAAAACAGTTTAAATCTATATTGTAATTGATAAGCTCTTTTAGGAGCGTTCAATGCTGTTACAATAAATAATGTACATAGTTAGGGCTTGTAAAGGCAATTGAATGGATGTATCTCCAACTTAACATATGTTCAACTAGCCACTATAGCATGTATAATAGCAGCAATAGGAGTTTTGGACTATCAAGTAAGTATATCGTATTAATGTATGCCTAAAAGAAATAATGGACTGACCTAATTTTCTTGAAAATGTTGCATTAAAAATTTTGTTGTAAGGCACGTAAAATAATTAATTATTTTAATCCATATTCTAAATTGTGTGCCTACTGAGCCATAGCTTTTACTTATTTTGCTTACTTTCAGGTACTTTTAGTGGCATTCAGTGTCAATTTAGTTTTTGCGAATTCAATAAGCTTTAATAGGCAATGTAATCGATTTTTGTTGAAAAGTATACCGTACTTCGTATCAAATAGTCACTAACTTGTATAACAGTAGCAGTACTTCTCAAGGAAACTTTTGTCATACCTGTCAAATAACTATGCCCATTGAGGCAACATTGCAGCTTTTGTCATTTCAGCTTGAATGAAAAATAAATGTTTTGTATATAAAGATGCAACTGTTCATAAAAAAAACGTGTTTAGCATTCCGTTACTAAACCTAGCAATAATAGACATCATTCCAAAAGTGGTATAAGTGTCATTAAAGCCTATCGATACAACGTTATCATTAGTGTCATTTTTTATCTAATCAATAAAACTAATTTTCCCAGAAATGTTCTTACCACACATGAATGGATCAGCGAAATAAACAGGTTTTATTGTTTGTTGTCCGCACAGAGAAAGTCTTCTTTACAATACGTTTTAAAAAAATTCAATAAGGGTAGGCCTTCAATGTAAGGCTCAACAACGCCCCATTTTTCATAGATATATACAAATCATTGTCTTTTCTGGTACTAACTGGCCAAGGCTAGTTACAAGTACGAAGAAAAATCAATGGATTGTCTATAGAAGCCTAAAAACACATTGTATCAAACGCTGCAGAATATTTAGTGCAAACTATACATTAATGGCATTTCTTTGCAAGTTATACAACATAACTTATATAGGCAACCACAATGATCTTGCCAATATGATACATAATAAATGAACTAATAAAGCTCTGAACCGTATGTGTCAAACCTGTTTATTTAATGTCGTCGATGTGATAATATTATCACATTGCCTCACTGGGCAACAAAAATACTTAATGTGCCTTTAGACAAAAAAAAAACATTTTAAAACACATTTCCAAAAGCACGGTTACGTATTTGTTATAAAATTAAACAAATTTGTCAAGTTGTCTTTAGGCATACCATTATATCTCAATATTAGGCAAGTTAGTTTCAGTTTGCTGTTATACAAGGTCTAGTGACAATTTAAAAATATATTTTACATTGTCTATCAAAGCCTAAACGGCATACTTTATACTTCGTAATCACAAACGCAACTGAAAGCGCTTAGGTATATATCGGTTTAAATTAATGGCATCTTTTGACAGGTAACACCTATAGCTACGATAGGCAACACCATGTTGCATACTTATTTTGATTATGGTTTGATTCACAAATATTATTGCTTTACTTGCTGCTACACAAACTGTAGTGTATCGTATAAATCTAATTACAGATTTGAATAAAGACGCGTCACAATACTTAACGAAGCCTAAACAGCACACATAATTCTTGATGAAAGGAAAGAATAACTGTACTGACAAAAGTGACAATACATTTTCAAGATATTCAACAAGACTAACCCTGCATTATAAGGCTGAATAACACCCCATATTTTTCCGATAGATACAAATTATTGTGTTTGTTTGCTACTAGCTAAGCCTTAATGCTACAAGTATTAGAATGCCTATAAAAGCCTAAACAAAACATTTCAGGTTAATTAAGTTAATATGGTATGGTACATCATAAATGAACCACTAAAACTTTAAATTTAATGTGTTAAACCTATTGATTTAAATTCATGTTGTTGAAATGATTATTTGTCACATTGCCTCAGGGGCTTACAAGTTTAAATATGGACTGGTACAACAAAAGTATTTTATGTGCCTTGACAACAGAACATTTTTAAAGATATTATAAATCTAGACAGATTCCTCAAGTTACCACTATATCTCAATAATGACATGTATTACTTTAATAAATAAATTAGTTCTAGTTTGTTGTTATAAAAGCTGCATTGGCTAGTTGGTACATAAGTTTAAGTTAATGCCATCTGTTGACAGGTAACATCTTTAGCTACGATACACAACATCATGTTGCATACTTATTACGGCTATGTCTTGCTTCACAAATATAATTTATTCACTGCTACACAGATATATCGTATAAATCTAGTTACAGATTTCAATAGAGATAGCACGTTGCTTACCGAAGCCTGAACGACGCACATAATTCCTTTTGTAAGCCACAAATAAATAAATTGGCGTTAAATTGGCAGCATTTATCTGCTAAAAAATAGTTAAAAGTTACTAAACTTTACATATTAAGAAAAATTAAATGCAGTGTTATGTAAAATCGTATTTTTAAACTACGAATACCACATTTCAATTTATAATTTAAGAATCTGTGATAAACTTGGGACTCTGATGAGGAATCCTAGAAAGTCATGTATTGTATTGACCTTCCTACCAGCTTTGTATCCAATCAACATAAAATTAAAAGTTAATCATACAAATTTTTTTATTGACAAATATATACAATGATATTTAATACATGATTTCTTACCTCCATTACTTGTAACAATAAATTTCACAGTTGAAGTATACATAAAATATTTATCCTTGTTTTTGTTCACGTTTGAAAGTTTCTTCTGCTTGTTGACAAGTCAGCTCAACAACGCCTTCTTTGCAAATATATTTACAGCCGCTAGCACCTGATTTCCATGTACCTTGACCAACTTTACAAGAACATGGAGGTGTTTGATCTTCGCAAGCTGCATCAACATTATGCAGAACAATCAAAGCAATTGCGAGTATAAAAAATACAGCCTTCATTGTAGCTAAAACATTAACAAAAACATCGTGTTAAGAGGCACCCTCAGGGTTCACTATTAGGACAACCATTTTTTTAAAATGTAAATGCAAATAAAAACTTACTGTATTAAGAACGTCGAATCGTGTATGACAACTAAAAACAAATATGAATCACTGCAAAAATTATACAACGTCCTCCTATTTATACCCACTTAACAATGCATGAACAGGATGTTTATTAACCCAATTGTCTAACCAGATATAATTGGTGTTTTTATGTAACAACTTTGTTATTATGAATGTATCAGGAGATTCTCCTCGCTGATTTTTCATTAATACAGAATAATTCTTTTTTTTCTAAAAACGTCGCTCTGTATGATGATTATAATGTGATTGTTGCTACGTATCCAAATGATTGGTAATACAAGTGATACGTAAAAAGTGTGAATTATGATAATTGAAGTATTTTTAAATGTATGTACGTTTAAAAACGTAATTAATTTGTGAGATTTATGTGGGAAAACGATTTGCATGCACTGAAATAATAGTACGCTCATTAAGTCTAATATTAATATTAATAATATTAATAGGTTTCTGTTTGTTATTTTGCCGCACTAGGCTTACTCTGAGTGTATTGCTTGATTGATTAGATAAACCCTATTTGATCGATTTGTGGTTTAGTAAGCCAAATATTTGAATCATAAATTTTTGCCAATAAAAATTGAAAATACAATGTCTAAGTAGGTATATACAGGGTGTGGCGCGAAGAACTTTGATTAAAAGTAATGGCGGATGCAGTTATGTTAAAAATCTGAAATTACGAAACTGTAAGTTTTGGATGACGCTGAGTTCAAATATAATATTATCCTGAATGTGGCACTTCCGGTTATACCGGAAGTAGACGTCAACTTTGTTATTTTAAATGGAACCTAATATTTTTTATTTTATTTTCGAATTCTACATGAAATTCTAGATAAAATTTGTGCACAATGTCCTATACCAAAAATGAAGTATTTTCGAGATATTTCGATTTTTTTAAAAACTTTGAAAAAATCCTAATCCACATTGAATAACGATATCTCCATTAATAACCAAGCTAGTGACGTGAAATTGTAACCAATAAACAACAAGCGCTTGCCCGTTAACGACATATATCCATCTCATTGATATTTCATACAGGGTGTTTCAAACTTAGCCACCAACATGCACAATTTAAATCATTTATAAGTTGCTTACTTTAAATAGAACACCCTGAATTTTATTACATTTTCCGCTGTATTTTTTTAAGCCAATTCGTCAGATATCAATATTCCCTATACCTAAATCCAACCACTTTTGAGATATTTCATTATCTTAGTTAAAACATAACAACACTTAGTTATTTCAACATTAGTAAAGGGTAGGCCATGTCTGTCAAAGATTTGATAGTTAGAACGTTAATTGTTTAGATTGCTTTGACAGTTTTCTTTACCAGTTTGTATTTCATAGTAAATAATGGCAAATGTAGGATTTACTATTGATGATTTTTTAAATCTTATTATTATTTACGGCGAGTGTAATAGAATTGTTGAACGGGCTTGCCGTGTTTTTGCAAAAAGATATCCAAATCGACCAAATGCAACTGGTGATATTGTAAGAAGATTGCTTAAAAACTGCCGTCAGTTTGGTCAATTTAAGACAAAAATTAATAAAAATAAAACACTAGTGGACAGTGACATAAACGAAATTAATGTTTTGGGTTATTTTATGGACTCCCCAAATGCCTCCATGTGAGAGAGATCTTACATTGCCGACGAGAACAATTCATCGCATTTAAAAAAAAACACAAATGGAAACCATTTTCATATCATTTGGCGCAACACTTGCAATTAGGTGATCTTCCTCGAAGGGTAGAACTCTGTGAATGGTTTTTAATGATGACCCAAGAGGATGAAAACTTCATAAAAAAAGTTATATGGTGTGATGAAAGTGGATTATTTAATCGACATAATTCCCATTTTTGGTCTAATGTAAATCCACATGTTAGTAGAGAACGTTATTTCCAAGATAGTTTGAGTTTTAATGTTTTTTGTGCAATAAAAGCATTAAAATTTTATGATGAAAATTTAAATGGTACAAGATATTCCCACATTTTAGAAGAAGCCATACGACCGACGTTACATACTTTAAGAAATGGAGAGGCGGCTTCAGCTTGGTATCAGCAAGATGGAGCACCTCCTCACAACTTTGGGCCTGTTGCTCAGCCTCTTTACGACATGTTTGATGATAGATGGATTGCCAATCAGGGTCCGTTTCGTTGGTCATTCCGCTCTCCTGATTTGTCTCCTCTAGATTTTGGTATTTGGGGTTACATTAAAAATCAGGTATTTTCCAAACCTGTTACGATAAAGGAAGATATGATGCAGAGAGTCTTACTTGCACCCGACCATATTTCCAGAATTACAAGACATAACTTAATGAAAAGGATTCATAAATTTTTAGTAGTAGATGGTGCTAATTTTGAACACTTATTATAAAACTTTATTTGTTTAATATTACGTTTAGTTATTTTTGTTTGTAAGTTATCTAATTAAATTAATACAAAATACCTTGTCAACGTTTTTAATGGTATCCACAATTAATAACCCTTTCAGGCTATTGGTTGCTTTTCAGAATTAATAACTTATGAAAAAATAACAAAATATCATCTTAAATAATGGAAATCGTGGCCTACTCTTTACTAATGTCGAAATAACTAAGTGTTGTTATGTTTTAACTAAGATAATGAAATATCTCAAAAGTGGTTGGATTTAGGTATAGGGAATACTGATACCAAACGAATTGGCTTAAAAAAATACAACGGAAAATGTAATAAAATACATGGTGTTCTATTTAAACTAAGCAACTTATAAATGATTTAAATTGTGCATGTTGGCGGCTAAGTTTAAAACACCCTGTATGAAATATCAATAAGATGGATATATGGAGTTAACGGGCAAGCGCTTTTTGTTTATTGGTTACAATTTCACGTCACTAGCTTCGTTATTAATGGAGATATCGTTCTTCAATGTGGACTAGGATTTTTTTAAAATTTAAAAAAAAATCGAAATATCTCGAAAATACTTCATTTTTGGTATAGGACATTGTGCACAAATTTTATCTAGAATTTTATGTAGAATTCGAAAATAAAATAAAATATTAGGTTTCATTTAAAATAACAAAGTTGACGTCTACTTCTGGTATAACCGGAAGTGCCACATTCAGGACAATATTATATTTGAACTCATCCAAAACCTACAGCTTCGTAATGTCAGATTTTTAACATAACCGTATCCGCCATTACTTTTAATCAAAGCTCTTCACGCCACACCCTGTATACTCAAAAACTACTCAGGGATGAAGTTGCTACATTTAATTTTATATATTTGTATACCGGGTGTAAATTAAATAGAGGCCACCCCTGTGACTTTTGAACGGGTCGTTAGATTTTGTTCAAATTTTGAAAATGACGCAAAGCTGTAAATTTAAATGGAACACCCTGTATATTTTTACATATTTGGATTCTAGGGCTTCAAATACATACAGTTCATCTGCCAAGTGTCAACTTTTTTAATAAACTTGACTAATTTCAGTGGCACTTTTAGAATTTATTTAATTGTCTAATAAAATAACATCTTAGCAATAATATCTAATAAACACACGTTAGAGGCGAAAGGCTGTGATAATACCTTATCGTCTCCGCACGTAAATATTATGCATGGATTCCTATTTTATTATTATCAACATAGACTTAATACCACACAATTCCAAGTGTCTTAAAACTAGAGTAAGTATGTAAACAAAAGAACCATAAAATTTTATCTCTGTTTATGTCACTAGCTGTTTCTTTATAATTATCTCTTCGCCATATATCCACTGTTTTAAAACCACGTTTTTAAAATCACCTAAATGCAGGACAAAATCAAAATCCGTCTGTACTTCCTCGCCTGTAAAACTAGAATCTTTTATAAAGGCCACCACGAAAAAAATACAGTTAAATTGTTCTGGCTCGTTCCAACAATTGGTGCACTTGATTGGGGGTTGGGTTAATGCTGAAGGAGTATTAAATCCATTCAACCTGCACCTGAAGAGCTGTTGAAAATAATTTTTTGTAGCTGTAAAAAAGGGTGAGGTTACCGAAGCGTAGGGCTTTTTTCTGCAATTCGACATGTAAACATGCAGCGGAGACGGTTGTCAAAATAGTGCTGCAATTATGGACCAAGAAGAGGACGGGGAGGCAGACGAGCATGAGAAGGACATGGAAAGGAATGTGGACGAAGATGTTTTTTGTAATACAAAAACATTTTGTAATAAAAATAAAAAAAATTAAAATCCATATAAAAATATAATTCTTATTTTCCCTATTTTTGATTGCAAATTTTAATCAGTAGGGTTGTGTTAAGGGTTGATAAAATAAATACATTACATTTTAAATAATGAAAATATTGCATTATATTTTGAATTAAAAAAAATTTTTCACTATAATTTTTCGATTTTTTTTGCAAGGGGTGTACAAAATTATTTCTTTCTAGATTTTTTTACTATAGTAAGCTTTCAATTGAATGTGGACTAAACATGTTTATATTTGAGTAAAACTGTTTTTATTTGTCTAATTGGTGTATGTTGTAGTGTATTAAAGGTACCCTATCCTTAAACGTGTAATACAAAATCACTCTCAATAATTAAGATAATCAGATATTTAAGAGCACCGCATATTGATCTTATTGGCAGCGATAGAAATTCTTAGAAAAATTAGTTAAGAGCCTTATCTTGACCTCACTGACAATAACGCTAACCTTGCACAAATTATTTCCTTGCATAAATTAAAAGCTTAGAACCATAATATTGAATTACTCGCAAAATTTAAATCTGATAAAAATACTTGGCCGGCTAGTAGTAGCGTTGTATGGGATAGGAATAAATGAGAACTGTTGCGTCATAGTGGTCAGGCGAACAACAAACTTACTCAATTTAGAATTAACGAGCTTTGAGCATTGATGACTCAGTCCGTTAATTACAAACTGGGAAAGAATCATCAAGAAAACCCATCTGATGATTAATACCAATAAGTAATTTTACAGAAAACATTTATAAATTAAAGGAAAACAGACTTCGCAAGAAAAGGTCCCAGGTTAAAGTATTTACAAACTATAAAATTCGGTAACGGAAAAATGAAAAGCAGTATAACTGAAAATAAACACAATTAAAGAACACACATTGAAATCGTACACACTCGCAAGCACATACACACACACACACACACACTCACACACGCGCGCGCACACACACACACACACACACACACACACACACACACACATACACACACACCACACACACACACACACACACACACACACAGAGACACATACACACATGCACACATGCACATACACACATGCACACACACATGCACACACATGCACACACACACACACACACACACACACACACACACACACACACACACACACACACACGATACACACATACACGCACTCACACACACACACACACACACACACACACACACACAGAGAGACACACACACATGCACACATGCACATACACACATGCACACACACATGCACACACATGCACACACACACACACACACACACACACACACAATTGTGTCATACATAAATCATAATGAAATAATTATACCATTCTTGTTAGCAAATGTTACCAATTGAAAATAATAATGCAATTTAAGATACACATAAAATAAAACAGTCAATTTAAATAGATCTCAATAAGGTAACCGTAACAATAAAATGCAGTTTGAACTACACAAAGCAAAAACAAAAAGAAACAGAGCAGATAATTGTGTCGTGAATAAGAGCAGAATTTCACTAACACATAAATACATTTACAATAGATTACATAAGAAACCAGTTAGTAAACAAACAAAGTACACCTGAAAATGGTTAAAACAAACTGTAAACGAAAAGTGAAATAAAATTAGTAAAGGTTAAGGTTACAAAGGGCCACGTGGGGCCACGGAATCTCTTTTCTTAACTTATCATCAACCACATATCGCTCCACTATTAAAACAAGAAATTAGATTAATTTAACATCATAAGCGTTAGGATGTGTGTGCATCACAAGCAGAGTCTCTGCAAGGACGTGAAGTGTTCAAATATCATTTTAGCCGTCACAGAAATGCCGTACAAGTACTAACGCCGGTTATTTAAACAGATTTCAATGCAACAATCTTGATGGCGAGATAGTGTATTGCTAAATTAAATCCCAAAATACTAATCTGTGCTATTAGCGAACAATTCACTGCGATTGGAATATTGTTAATTAATTGAATAGTAAATTCTTGCAAAACAATGTCATATTTTTCTAAAGTTTACATTAGCTTATTTAGTTGCTTGTTTAGATATTCAGTATACGTCTAAGTATTACCTACTTACGCTTGTACATAGATATATTCTGATTTGTTTACTAGGTCGCGCGTTTTAATTCCTTTGCTAATATTGGAACGACTACGGTTATATTAAATATCGATATAAATTTATAGTACACGACTTTGTTATTATTGGAATTCTACAATAGTATAAAAAAAACAGAACAATTGCACGTAAACTCTTTTATTTATTGCCACAAACGGTTTTTAATTAATTTTGTAACTAAATAACGTCTAATCAAATTTCTGAGCTCATGCTCTGTCGAAGAGCACGAGTTCTTTCGCGATAAAAAAGAACCGTAATACAAAATCAAATGTATTACGGAAAACAAGATTACGGGGGGAACACATGCCGCTTTTATATTTCCATTAAAAAAAGTATTAAGTTTTAAAATATTTTCCTGTACATTGGCAACCCTGTACGTATTGAATTTCAGCGTATCTTTAATTTCATTGTATGTTTAAAAGTATAATTAATAACCACCGTCCTAAACGGTGATATTTTACCCAAAAATTGTGTAAGCACCAGAGCTCTGACAAATTGTTATGATGTATTCGAATAACAGATACGTGTGGAAGAGCACGTGTTATTTCTATTCCAACAAACAAAGTACCGCCTCTATCCTTCCTGTTCTACCCCTTAACAACATCTTTAAAACTTAATTACATAAAATACCTTAAAAGAAAACGTACACAGAAACATTATCAAATGTAACGACTTTTTTTAATAGCGCTGAATATCATCTTATTTTTTGAAATCAGAAATAATAATGTTTATTTTAGGCTTTTGTAGGCAATGTCTAGCATGTTTTGTTTACATTTGACTAATTAATGTAGTTAAATAATAAAGGTATGGTCTTGTTTAGTATATTGGTAAATTCGCTTAAGGGTATTATAAGAAACGTAAAGTAATTTATTATGCCAGTCTACATATACTTAAATTGTATGCCAATTAAGGCAACGTTTTAGCGTTTCAGTATCACGCTATCAACATCAATAATACATTTTTACACATGTAACATTTTTAATATATTCAATTCCCTTTTCATACGTGCATGGCAATTTAACCATACTAAACATAAAACAATGTTGCCTATAATAGCTATGTTGCATAACTGACATGAAAACATAGTTTAGAATTCTATGTCAGTTTTACTTTTAGCAGTATTTCATTTGAATTTATTTTTTGTTTTTACAAAGAACAATGTGTGTTGTTTAAGCTTTTCTAGGTAATTTAATTCATTTCTCCTCCAATTTGTAACAAAATATGTATCAACTATCTTCACAAGCTCGTATAACTGCAAATAAACCTAATAAAGATTGTTTATCAAAGCAGTAATCATGATGAGCATAAAATATGTTGCCTATTTGAGCAATGGTTGTAACTTGTTAACCGATGGCGTTAGTTTTAATGGATATTGTTACCTCTAAGTGCTTTTAGAACCGTATAGCGACAATTAAGGTGCATTTATGCTTTATAACAAATTTAGTGTCAACCAAACGAAAACAATGTGTTGCGTTTATCACATCAGTCTTTGCCCTTATTGTCATATAATTGTATATCTGAATATGACGTTGTTGTTTTGTTGCTAAAAAGATTATTTTGCTGATCAATATTTTAAATTATATGCCTACTGAGGCAGCGTTCTGTTATTGTTTCAACAACATGAATAATAAATAAATAAACTCTACCTATGCGTTTCTGGCAAAACAGTTGAGTAAATATAGAATAAGGATTGGTCTATAGATGATACGAGATATAACTTGTTGAGGATACAAAGAATAATGTGTGCTGTTCAAGCTTATGTAGGCAATGTGATGCGTTCCAAATTGAAAGTAGCAATAAAATTAGTCAATCACACGTAAATGTACGACATGGAGTATTCTTTCTTATGAGTGTTGCCTGTCAACGAATGCCATGAATTGAATTGAATGAATTGTAATCCCAATTGCAACAGGATAACGTATGTGTAGGTTTTTACACGTAACGTAAATCACTTTTTTAAAATTCGTAAAATGTATGCCTATTGAGGTAGTTATGTTAGCAGATGGTTTCCTAATAGAACGTGTATAATTTATTCAAAATTCACAGCATAGTTTACGCTAAACATTTTGCATTGTGTATTGTTTAGGCTTTTATAGGCAATGTTTAGGGTTTTAACTTTTTTTTAAACTTGTAACATATCAATTTTGGTCCATCAATGTAATACAGTGAGATAAATAATTCCGTGTTGTTTGGCCTTCAAATAAAGGCTTAGCCTTGTTTTTCAAAATATAATTATAAATGTATTGTTGTAAGCCACATTAGATACGTTGTGCTAGTTCATGCCTAATGAAGCCATATTGCAGCGCTTTACTATCACTTTAACTATGGGAATAATAGATCATGACTAGATTAGAGCTCTCTTCATATATGTGTTATTAATCGTAGTGTTGAAATAATCATCTTATAACATGTTGCCTATAAAATCTGTAAGGTACAATACATTATAGATCATCCTTAAGCGCATTCAAATTTACACCTTGCGATTATCCAAAGTAATTGGTTCGTCAAAATTTGCATTTTAAGCACTTGAACATTTTGCCTAAAATAAATTTGGCAAATCGAGCGATACAATAATGGCCTGACTGCTGTTTAGAAATATTGTGTGGAAATTTTTGTTGAGGGACATAAAACAATTGTACCAATCTGTATTTGAAACTGTTGGCAACGCTTTATTGTCATTTTAATATCAGCAATTGACTTGCACATAAAGAGCTTTTATTTTAGTGAAAGCTCTATTTATACATGTACGATACATTGTCTTGATGAAATTACCATAATAAGCATAAATCATGTTGTAACCTATAAAGCTATGATGTAAAAACGTATCTAGAAATGACATTAAAGTGTAGTATTGCCACTTTTAACGACTTTCACTAGTATTCAATGTTAATTTATACTTTGCGGCAAAAAAATAATTGATTAAGCTTTTATAGGCAGTGCCAAGTATCTTTGTTTACATTTGCAACAAACTTATGTATCAACTAACTATTACTTTTTGTAAAATCAGTGGTATCACTGAAAACTGCCTTTGTTATGCTATCAAATAATGGTATGCCTATCGAGGCAACATTGCGATTATTTATTATCATTCTAAGAAACTCAATAATAGGTACATGTGTTTTATGTATAAAGCATTTCATACTCTGCAATCACACAAAACGTGTGCAACATTCAGTTACTAAAACAAAAGTTAGAAAAGAAATATTTACTGCCGCCAGAACCTCGACCGACTTTACAAGGACGAGGTGATGTTGACCTTCACAATCATTATTAACATTATTCAAACGAATCAATGCGATTGCGACTCAATAAAGTACAGCCTTCATTGTAACTGAAAGAATAAGAAAAAAATTCGAGGAAGGAGGCGCGCCTCAGGGTTCAATATTAGGACCATTATTCTTTAAATACGAACAAAAACGTACTATACTAAGGGCGTGGAGTCGTCTGTGACAAAAATACAAGTGAATCACTACCAAAACAACGCTCTCTTATTTATACTCACTTAACAATGTATGGATAGAATGTTTATCAACTTTAGTGCGTTACTTAAAATAAATTTTTATTAATACAAAACTTCTTGACTTAAAAACGTTACTCTGTATGATAATTATAATGCTAATGTTATTATTATACGAACGGTAGATAATACACATATGAAAAATGTGTGAATTGTTAATTTCTCATTAAGAATACAATTCTCATTAACTCGATTATAAATAGATATTTCCAAGAGCAGCAGTTAAATTTTCTGTGAGGAAGGATACATTTAATTAGACCAAAAAATACCACATTAAAATTATACCGTGTACTTAATTAACAGACATGTTTATGTATAGGTTTATGTTGCCTCTATAGGCATATTTTTTAGGAAATTATTTTATTGCTTACAAAGAAGCTATACTAACCCTTAGGGATTGACGAATTGTAATAATGGGAATATGTATTTCTGCCAACTAAAGTGTATTGCCTTAATAGGCTTACCATAAAAATTAATTTTAATTAATAAGCACACAAATTTTTTATTACAAAGGTTCTGTTTCGTGTGAAGCTGAACACTAAAAATTCGTTCTTTTTTTTTGAATAACAATTATCTAAAGAAACGTATTTTGCATTGTTTGAAACTATTGTTAATGTTTACACATATGCCTAGCTGTTTTTAGACAACATATGTTACCTTTGCAGACAACAATCTGTACCTTAATATAGATGTGTTTTATATACCACAAAATATCTTAGTGTTGCTTAACATTTACAATTTGCTTGATTTGAATTTGAGATTCAAGACCATAGGCAAAACAATGTTTTACATTTAAGTCTCTAGGGTAGGTTCTTCAATTTCTTTCTACACTTTAATTATTGCGTGGGAACACTTAAAATTGGTTCCACTTGTTTTTATTTTATCAATATTCTGCTTAATCAAAATATAATTTCAATCAATGTTACACTATACTTCATATAGCTCAAATTAATCTTAGGAATTGCTAAAATACTGATTTGTGCTGGTGTATTATTTAATTGTATGCCTACTGAGGCAACATGTTAGCTCTCTATTATTGCTTTAACAAATTAAATACTACGTAAATGTATTATTCCTGAAGGGATTTTTAACTTATGTGTTATGTTTGTATGGCATGTCCTTTAAAGTAAGCATAAAACCAGGTGTTGCCTAAAAAAGCTATGAAGTATAATAAAAAATTGGCTATAAAGTACGGACCTAGATGCAACGTTTTTATTGGCATAAATGGTCGCTATGGTTCATCAAATCACTGCGTTTTTTTCTCAGTGTTCATAATAACATCCGAAGTTGAAATGCATCCATTAACAGCTTCTTCACACTTCAGCTCAAAAAAACCTTCTTTGCAAATGTATTCACAGCCTTCAGGTATAGTTTTCCAATCTTTACAATGAACAGCAGCATTCACATTGTGCAAAACAATGAAAGCGATTGCGAGTACAAAAAATACAACCTTCATTGCAGCTGAAACTTTAAAACAGTAAATAGAGTAAAGGGGCACACTTTCAAATTTAAACACTAACAGAAACTTAGTGTTCGAGGAGCGTTGAATCATGTGTGATAACTAAAAACAAAAGAGTTTCACTGCCTTAGAATTTATACTCGCGTAACAATATATGAACAGGATTTTTACTAATACAGTCTAACGAGAGATAATTGGTATTTTTTATAATAACTTTGTTATTATGAACGTCACAGGATCTTGGACACTATTCGAGTTGACGTTTCATTAATACAAAATATTAATGTTGCATTTTAACTATATAAGTGGTTGTAAATACACATATAAAAGTGTGGATTATGGCAATTACTACATTTCAATTGTATTGAAAATTGAAACACATTTTAGTTGCTAAGTAAGAATTGTGTGAGAAAGCGAATTGTACGCACTGACCTATGTATCACGCCCATTAGTATTGTTATTATTAATTAGGTCAGAAAACAGAACATTAGAACTAATAATATAATATAATATAATAATATAATATAATATAGTATAAATGTTTATTTTTAAGTGTATGTTGCCTCAGTAGGCTTACTTTTAAGGATACTGCTTCATTGATTTCATAAATGCATTACTAATGCTTAGGGATTTACGAATCTTAATAATGAAAATATACATTTTTGCCAAAAAAATTTAAAATATATTGCCTAAGTAGGCTTACGCTTAAAGACTACTTTGATTTCTGGATATACAATTTAGTTTTATGATTTAAATGCAAATAAAGTAATAAGTGCACAAATGTTTGTTTATAAGCGTTTATAACAGTGCTCTTGCCTGTATACGCCTACAATCTAAAATTACTTCCTATGTGCTGAATGTGAACTGTTTAAAGAAACGTGTCTTACATTGTTTAAAACTTTTTAATTACACATTATGCGCGCATTTTCGGTCGGTATATGGTGTTAAGGCAAGTTGTGTTGCCTTAACATACATGTGTTTTATGTAATATAAGATATTTTAGATTAGCTTACACAATTTCAGTTTGTTTAAGTTGAATTTAGGGTTTAAACCCATAGGTAAAACGTTGTTTTACGGTTGTTTCTGTAGAGTATGTTTTGCAATTTCTTTCTAGGCAATATTTGTTGCACTTAACATTTTTTGCACTTACAGCCTATCCGTTAGTACGTATGTATTCTATAGTGTACAGTACTTAAGATATTAGGGTCATAAGTTATGTGTTGTTCTAATAAGAAGATGTAGGCAACAATAAAGAAATGTTTTAGTCTGGAGTATACATTGTACATGAACTTTTATTTCTATCACTTTTCTATCTATTTCTTATATTTGTATTTCTCTAATATTCTATCAAAGCAAGATATATTTTGAACCAATGCTACACTTAACTTCACACATGCCAAATTAATCCCAAGATTGCTAACATATGAATGTGTGCCAATTTATATTTTAAATGGTGTGCCTACTGAGGCAACATGTTAGCGTTTTACTATTACTCAAACGATTTAAGTAATAAATTAACGTTTTACACCTTAAGGGCTTTTTACTTGTATCGCAAATGCGTTACGGTAAAGATAAAACTGAGCGTTGCCTACTATAGCTTTGAGGTATAACTTAAAAATACTATTAATATTACAGTTTGAGAAACTGCAATATTAATCGCAGGCTGATGTTTGTGTTTTCATTTTTCAATTTTGACAAAATTGTTTACAACATCTTTAACAATTTTAATAGATATTACTGCTGACTAAGATAACTGTAAGTGTTATCGAAACGTTTAGGTTGTATAATTTAAAATACACCACTAAAAAACCCAAAAAAGATAGGTATTTTATCACATAAATGCTCCTTTAAGGTTTATGAATTTAAGAAGTGTTATAATGGAATAACGTATTTTTGTTAACAACAGTATATTGCCTTACTAATTGATTCTTATTTAAACAATGTCTTAATTTGTACTTTAACTTTGAATTTAACGTACGTTGGCTTAGCAGAGACCAGTAAGAAGGTGTATAAGTATCAACTTGTACCAGTTTATATTTTAAATAGTATGCCTACTGAGGCAACGTGTTAGCGTTTTATTGCTTCAACAGCATAAATCACGAATAAATGATTTTCACCTGAAGTATTATACCGTATACTTAATTAACAGAAATTCAAATTTTAAGTTTATGTTGTCTTAGTAGGCTTTCCTTTTAAGGTAGTGCTTGATTATTTACATACAAGCTTAACGATTTACGAATCTTACGCTTAAGCACTATTTTTTAGGACGTAACTTTAATACAAATATTTATTAACACGTTCACATATTTTTAATTGTAAAGGTTTACAAAAGTCATCTTACATGTATAAGCCTAAAAACTAGAATTACTTCCTTCTTTCCCAAAATCAACTGTCTAAAGGAACGAGCCTTACGTTATTCAGAATTATTTTGGATATTTACAGAATGTGGGCTGCCTGCTTAGATAACACATTGTAACAACCCATTTTCAGTTGTATTAAAATATACCGTAATTTACATTCTTCGTTCATGTAGTTGTAAATATAAGAATATTTTTAATTATTATTGAATTATAAGTATATGGTAGGCAACTTAATTTGCATTTTGGTGTAACTTAAGTGTATATATCTTCTTTAGGGTTAATACTCCCACCTCTTTAAATTATTTTTTTTCTGCTCATATTTTCGCGCAACGCGTCATCATCCGACTTCCTAAGCGTCCATTTTTTTCATTTCTAGTGGCACGCTGTTCGATGCAGGAAGCCATTTTTAGGGTTTCCACCTAAATTTTGAGAAAAGTGCCATTGATTTAATGGTAAGATATATTTAACGCATTATATTAAAATCTAAAACATTTGCTTTTTGCAGGCACTTTTATTACTTTTAGTTTTCTACTTTAATTACATTTTAATTACACATTTAATTCTACTTTTACGTACTCTTTCATTTTATGATTGCGTTTTGCTTTTAATGCAGATCTAAATGTAGATCCAAATTTTTATCTGAACTTTCGAGAGAATGCAATAAACATTGGATTCAAAATTTCATGAAGAGAAATTTATAAGAAATAAAACTCCATTTTGATGAGATTTACAACGAACAGCATTGTTATTTTGAGATATTGTGCAACATTGGTGCAAAGATGACATCACCTTTGGTTTACATTTCCGTAATCGTTTAGATACCAGAGGTTATTAAAAAGTTTGTGTTCAAAAATTTTACGAACAGGTATTTATATCCATAAATTAGTAATTTAAGGCTATTACAATTAGTTTTTAAGATGTATTTTATATAATTCTAAATTTAACTATTAAAAACATAGTTTGTATATTTTTTATTTTTCACATTTTGGAAAAATTTTTATTGTAAACCTCGATTTAGTTATTCCGAGCATAATTAAAAAATAACTTGGCGTCCGAGATCATTTTATTAGTGTTACATTGAAGTTTTTCTATAGTGATGTTAAGTGGAAATAACACAGCATAAATTTGTGGTAATTAAGCAAACCAAAAGATTGAACTGGCCTATTTTAATTTACCGGCTGGGACAAAGGCATTATTTTTGGTGAATGGGGTGTATCTCTAGTAAGTTTAACGATCTGTTATGAGAACATTTTATCTTGCTTTAACATAATTGTCTTTTCATATAACATGAGATGTTTAAGATTAGTTTAAACAATCACAACCTGCTTGAGTTGAACTTTTACTTTTGAAACCATAAGAAAAATATTGTTTTACACTTGATTCTGTAGGTTAGGTATTGCAGTTCCTTTTTAGGAAATATTTGTTGCACATGAAGATATTTCAATAGGCTGCTGTAGGCAACAATAAAGAGGTGTTTCGGTCTAAAGTATATTATGAAGTGATCATTACGTAAACTATGTCTCTATTTAGACATTTGTCTATTGATTTGTGCATTTCTGCTCATTTGTAACCTTGTCTGATTTGTATAAAAATTTCATTCTCCACTTTATTATTACAGTAACCTTACCATTTTAATGTACACAGAAAGTGTTAATTTATATTTGTGTAAGAAATCTTTAATCGTAAAAAAAGGAAGGGATTTCTTCTTAAAGTCATTTTATTTTCTAAATGTACTGTATTAAGCCAGAAGTCGAATCCCCCGAGACTCACACTCACTGTACCAATTGCTTTCTTACAACCTCGCCCTACTCCAATCTCCTGGTGGTAAATTCAAATTTTAAATTTTTACGACCACAGCTCGGCCATTTTCGCGCGATCTGAGGCGACCAACCTCGGTCAAATTACAACAAAATATTAGCAATTTAGCTTTACAATAATATATCTCTTTCTATTATACAAATACAACATAATGTTTTTTCTTATTCTCAATCTTCTGGTTTACACATCTTGCACAAACGAGCTAGGGACAATAGAGTTAATTTGTTTTTAAATTTGACTATACCTTCTTGCTTCAAACTTTCTTATTCTCGATAATCTATCTTCATGGCAACTAAATACCTTTAGCATTTCAGTTTCCAATTCATCTAAACTTAAATGGACATAATCAGGTCTCGAATTAAACAATTTTTTTGCAGATCGCCTAAGTTTGGATACGACTACCAGCAACAATCTATTTTCGTTGGGCGTATACGCATCTTTAACAGCTTTAACAGCGATAGCTCAAAAAAATTCGAGATATCGTCTTCATTACCTCTAAATTCGGGTATTAAATTTAGAATTCCTTCAGTTTTCAAGCCGTATTCTTTGCTAATTTGTAACGACTTTATGGTACAGGCAATTAAATCTTCAACTGTCATTGACATTATTTATGGATCGGACTTACCACATGCTTCACCTTGATCGTTGTTCACAGCATGGTCGCCGCCATTATAGTCATTGGCACCACTAACATTCATTGTTATTGCACTAATCACCACTAATTTTAAATACTGGGTATATGCTTTATCCCACTTCTGATGTAAGAAATTTTTAATAACAAAAAAAGGAAGGAATTCCTTTTTAAAGTCATTTTATTTTCTAAATGTACTGTATTAAGCATAAGATTGCATAAAATACATAACCCAAAAACTAGGAACGATAAAGGAGAGGAACTCGTTCCTTGATCTGCGCATGCACTCAAAAACTTTCCATATATATATATATATATATATATATATATATATATATATATATATACATATGTCTATTTTACGCTAACCTAAATTAAAAAAAAAGGTTACATTGGTTGAGAATCGAACCCGCACCGAAGGCGATGTTGACGAGATTCTACCTCCGTCAGGTTGACATTGATAATGCTATTTGTGTACCACTCACATTAAACCAAAAGTGTTTTTAGGTGCATTCGCAGATCAAGGAACGAGTTCCTCTCCTTAGTCGCTCCTCAAAAAGTAACTGTTCGACAGCCCGAAGTCGAATCCCCCGAGACTCGCACTCAATGTAGATACCGACTGCTTACTTACAACATCGCCCTATCTCAATCTCTTGGCGGTAAATTCAAATTTTTAGCAAAATATGCTTTCGATCAGTATTACACTCTATACTCCCTAAATTTTTGGAATTGCCTAAATACTGATTTGTGACAGTCTATTATTTAAACTGTACGCCTACTGAGGGTTCATCTTAAAGCTCTTATTATTGATTCAACAAAACAAATAATGGGTAAATGTTTTACACCTAAAAGGCTTTTCAATCTACTATTCCTGTATGGAACATCTTCTAACGTAAACATAAAATAAAACTTTGCCTACACAAGCTTGAGGTATAATATAAAATTGACTATGAAGTACAGTTTGAACTTACATGTAACATCTTTATTGACCAAAATAATTAATATAGCAAATCAAATTAATCCTTCTTTCCATTACTTTTAACAATAACTTGCATAGTTGAAATGATACGTTAAAAACTGTGTTTTTGTTCACGTTGGAAAGTTTCTTATGCTTGTTGACTAGTCATTTCAACAGCACCTTCCTTGTAAATGTATTTACAGCCGTCAGAACCAGTTTTCCATGTACCTTTTCCGACTTTACAGTAACATGGCGGTGTATGATCTTCACAACCGGCATCTACATTACGCAACTAATCGAAGAATTGCGAGTACAAAAATTATAGCCTTCATTGTACCGGAAACATAAAAAAATAGAGTAAAGGGATGCCTCAGGGTTCAACCTTAGGGCAACTGTTGTTTCTAAGTTTAAATAATAACATTAACTTACTATATTTGAGTGTTGAATCGTGTGAGTAACTAAAGACAAAAGGGAATCACTGCAAGAATTATGAAACGCCCTTATATTTATACTCACTTAACAATATATGGGGAGGATGTTTACTAATCCACTAGTCTACCAGAGTTTTTTTTGTCGTTTTGTTGTTACGAACGTATTAAGATCTGGAGATTATCCTAGTTAATGCTTCATTAATTCAAAATACTGCTTCTTATTCTAAAGGCATATTAGTTGCTAAGTAATACTTGTGCGTACTGATTTAAATATTAATAAATTATTAATAGGTATTAACATGAACAGAATTAAACTCTATATGAATCGGGACGTATTTAATTAGGCTCACAAGAAGAACATTAAAGCTATACCGTATACTCAATTAACATAAATGTTTATTTTTAAGTATATGCTGCTTGATTGATTATGTAAAAGTATTACTAACACTTAGTGATTTACGAATCCTAATAATGAAACAAAACTTGAATGTCCTTAGTAGGCTTATACTAAAACACTCTCTTGGTTTCTGAATACATTGAATTCGGCCGAAAAACGGAACATTAAAGCTATTACGTATAATACTTAACATAAATAATTCTTTTTAAGTACATGGTGCTTCTTTGGGGTTACTTTTTAGAATACTGCTTGATTGATCAGATAAAAGTATAAGGCCCCACTTTTGAATCTGGGAGTTATTTTATATAACCGCCCTTCTTTGGGTGTAACCCAGCGCGGTTTTATTTTGCCTCGGCTATGCTCAGTCGTGTTTATATATTTCTTACTAAACGGGGTGTGGATTCTTACTATTTAGTGGGCTTAAGACTGTCACTTTAAATAATTTTACTAAAGCGGTTTTAGACGTATATTATTTGATAAGGTACAATAATATTAATAACAAACTACATATACTCAAACTAAATATAATGGAGATCAGCAGGGCTCCTTCTGCTCTCGCCTGGTTATTGGGTGCGAAGTCGTTTCTGTGAACAAATATATATATAATATATTAATCTACTCCTTACCTAGTATTTAATATTTATATTACGGTCCTGTTTTACAGAAGCGGGTGCAGTAGCCTCAATATAGTTTGGTCGGAAGCGCCAGCGCAACGAACTCGAGTTGTTTCTAGGTCTCGGGAGAAAATCAATACTGGTCTCGGCTTGTGCGCATGGTATATTTAAACTCTTTAGTATCTCTGGAGCGCTGAAGCTGGTATGTCGTACTCCGATGAAGAAATATACGCGGAAGATTCGCGTACGCAAAGGCGAGCTCCCTGGTCTATAATTATTTGATTATAACCGGTTTGAGAATGCGCTTAGATTATTTAAGCAACTGGATTAAGTCGTAACGGCGTAACTAAATTCAATTATATACAAATTATAAAGTAAACGAAATACTCGCTATACTAAAATGAATATTTTTAAATTTATTCTTTTACTAAGGTAACTAGTAAGATACACCAGGTCGTAATTATATTATCTACTACAGGTAAACCGTGGATAATTTACGAATTATCCCACGTCTTACTTTCCGGAGGTATTCTAATTTGATTGTAGGTAGTGCATATATGTGTATTAAGCGGGGCCTTAGCACCAACAGTAGACGGTAGGCAGCAGCCTGTCTAACCTGTTTGACTAAGAAAAGGTCGTAGGTCTTTACAGCCCTGTATCAAACCTTTACCCTCAAGTGTTTGTGAGTGACGTCGGGATCTACCCTGCGTGGCACTCTTTTGTATGTGTACTGAGTCAGGCGACGCGGGGTTTTCCTTCGTTACGCCCTTTATGTAGGTGTTTGTGTAATGATAACGTTATAACTCCTAGAGACTAAGCCCGTCGTTATTTACGTTCTGTAGTGTTTGATTGTAAATTGTTAGATTTTATAACTCTACAACTTACGTGTCTTTTAATTGCAGTTCGGGATTAAACTTTAGGTCGCCCGGCTCGAGGTGGTGCGCGTTATCACACGGTCGCGATGGACTCCTCGGCAGCGATCAACAGGTCTGTGATTACAAGAAGCAATTGGTACGGGCGGCTACTGGATATCAGGAGCGGCGTGGCAGTCGCGGTCACGATCGGGCATGTGGTGATTACTTCTCTTTCTCGAGCAGCGACTCCTCGGCAGCGATCAACAGGTCGGTGTTTACAAGAAGCAATCGGTACGGGCGGCTACTGGATATCAGGAGCGGCATGGCGGTCTCGGTCACGATCGGGCAGGTGGTGATTACTTCTCTTTTCTCGAGCCGCGACTCCCGGAGAGCAACGCGTCGCGGGTTTATAAAGGTGCATCTGTGGGCGGCTTCGCGGCTACCGTGTGGGAGATGCCGTTATGGGATTGGTTTAAATTGCTCTGACGTGCAAAAACTTACTGGTTTTAGAAATACACGTCAGCGGTGATTAATGAATTATCTGTGCTGCAATATCGCGTAATCTTTTGTAATTTGAGATATAGGGTGGTCCGCGAATAATTTATTCTAAAAACATACGTAAAGGACGCTGGATCTTTACAAAAGATTAAAGCTGTCCCGTATACTTAATTCACATAAATATTTATTTTTAAGTATATGTTGCCTCAGTAGGATCACTTTTTAGGATACTGCTTGATTGATCACATAAAAACATTAGAGATTCTTAATATTGAAAATATGCATGTTAGCCAACAAACATTGAAAATATGTTGCCTCAGTAGGCTTACGACAAAACAGCATCTTGATCTCTGGAAATATTTAATTATGCCGAAAAGCACAAGATTAAAGCTGTACCGAATACTTAATTAACTTAAGTATATGTTGCCTCAGTAGGATCACTTTTTAGGATACTACTTGATTGATCACATAAAAGCATCACTAACACTTAGAGATTTACAAATCCTAATAATGAAAATATGCATGTTCGCCAACAAAGATTGAAAATATGTTGCTCAATAGCCTTATGCTAAACACTATCTTGATTTCTGGATAAAACTTTGGTTTTATAAGAAAACTTTTACAAGAACACTTATCAATACGTGCAAAAATGTTTAATTATTAAGGTTCATAACAACCCCGTTGCCTGTATAAGTCTAAAAACTAAATTACTTTTCTGTGATGTATGTCAATTGTCTAGAAAAACGCATGTTACATTATTTAAAACCTTTTTGAATATTTACATATTTGAGTTGCCTTCTTAGATAGCGTATGTTAAGGCAAAACACCTTGCCTTAACATAACTGTGTTCTATGTAACATAAGATGTTTTAGATTAGCTTAAACAAGTACAAGCTTGTTCAGCTGAATTTAAGATTAAAAACCATAGGCAGAACGTAATTTTTGCAGGGTAGGTTTTGCAATTTCCTTGTAGGCAATATTTGTTGCATAGGAGCACGTGAACTTTATTGCAGTTACAGCCTATCCGTTAGTATATGTATGTTCTACACAGTAAGGTAGTAAGGATATTAAGATAACAAATTATGTGCCGTTCTAATAAGCAGGTGTAGGCAACAATAAAGAAGTGTTTTAATGTGGAGTATATTATCAATTTATTTTTACCTTTCAATTTAGAGTTTCATCGTGTATTTATTGTAAGAAGTGCATTCGTGTCCAATTGAGATCTTTTGGAAGTTGTATAAGAACTTGCTTTTACAATTTTTTATTAAGTTGTGCTTATTCATATTTGAATAAAACTGCTTTTCTTTCTCCAGCTACTATTACATTAAAGTAAAATTCACTTTTAGTCAATGCTACATTTCACCTTACGTAGTCTACATTAATCTCACTTTGTTGCAAAAATATGTATTTGTACCAGCTTATTTTTAAATTGTGTGCCTACTGAGGCAATGTTTTAAAATTACTCGAACAACATAAATATTAAATGAATGTTTTGCACCTGATGTATTTTTGGCCTGTGTAAAGTAAGCGTAAAACTGGACGTTGCCTACAATAGATCTGGGCTATAACCTTAAACATGGTATAGTATAAAATTTATGTTGCTTAAATAGACATACTTTTTAAAATACTGTGTAATCAACAACATCAAAACGTTTTTGAATTTAAGAAGCGTAATAAGTCTTAACTGAATTTCATCGTGAACCTTAGCTTAGATGAAACCTGTTGTAAGCGTACCAATTTAATGTAGCATGTGAATGATTGTTTTGATTTGAAAAAAGCTGCGTTTATTTGTTTAATATTCTCCCAAAACAATGTATATTTTGAATCAATGCTACGTTTCACGTATACATAATCTAAACTATTTCCATGGATTGCTAATTTGTCCCAGTTTATGTTTTAAATTGTACTGAGGCAACGTACTACCGTTTTATTAGTGCTTCAACAACATAAATCATAAATAAATGATTTACACCTGAAAGATTTATACCATACACCTTTAATTAACTGAAATGCATATATTTTAGTTTATATTGCCTCAGTAGGCTTATTTTTTGGGATATAGCTGGTTTAGACTACATAAAAGTTACTATAACGCTTAAGCATTTTACGAATCTTACGCTCAAGCACTATTTTGGTTTTAACATGTAACTTTAATACACATATTTATTAATAAGTTCCCATATTTTTTATTATAAAAGTTTATAAACGTCATGTTGCTTGTATAAGCCTTAAGCTAAAGTTAATTCCCTTTTTGTGTAAATAAACTGTCTAAAACAACGTATCTTAAATTGTTCAAAACTATTTTGAATGTTTCTACAACATGCGTTGTCTTCTCACAGAACGTATATTGCCTCTTTAGGCAATGTGTTTTGCCTTATCATAAATGTGTTTTATACTAACGCTTAAGGATTTACGAACTTTATGCTTAAGCACTATTTCAGTATTAACTATTAAGTTGGCATATTTTTGATTATAGGAGCTTGTAAAAGTCCTGATATAAGACGTTTTAGATTATCTTAAACAATTATAACCTACTTGAGTTGAATTGAAAATTTAAAGCCTTAGGCATCTATAATAATAGGGTTAGTATCTTCATTATGAATAGGTATTGCTAAGAGCAGAATTAAACTTTATGTGAACAACGATACATTTAATTAAATCGAAGTGCAAGACTTTAAAGCTACCCCGTACACTTAATTAACGTAAACGTGGATTTTTAAGTGTATGTTGCCTTAGTAGGCTTACCTTTTAGGGACTGCTTGACTGATTACTAACGCTTAGGGATTGACGAACTCTAATAATGAAAATTTTCATGTTTGCCAACAAAAATTGAAAATATATTGCTTCAGTAGGCTTACAACAGAACACCATCTAGGTTTCTGGATATCAAATTTGGATTTATGATTTAACTTTTAGTCAAACACATTAATACGTACACAAAAAAAGTTTATAACAGTCCTGTAATCTGTATAAGTCTAAAGATTTACTTTCCTTGTCTTGAAGAACGCATCTTACATTATTTAAAACCTTTTTGAATATATTTGTGTTGCCTTCTCAGCTAATTTACACTGTAAAGTAGTTGGGAGATTGAGATAAGATGTTTTACACTTGTGTACATTATGAAGTTATCCTTACGTAAACATTATCTCAATATGGTCTATTTATTGTAAGTTATGTATTCGTTCAACAACTTCTTTCTATAATTTTTTTTCTTCAACTATTGTTCTAAAGCAAACTATACTTTGAATTGATGCTATGCTTCACTTTTACATAAGCCAAAGTAATCATACCATCATCATGTGTTTTCTGCATTACTGAAGGTCCTTAGTGGTTAGATGATTTACGGTACTGTTTCTCCTCTTCACACCTCCATATCCATTTCCCTCCTTCACCTTGTCAATCGTGTCCCTTCTTCATCATCACCTTTTCAGCTGTCCGTTGACCACCTCCCACATCACGTCTCTTACTAAGCATTAACTCTTTCTCTGTGACAATATTTTTAATAACTTGCCCTCTTTTCCAATTATTCTCCATTCGTTACTCTGTCTGACCGCTTCATGTTCAGCACCAAACCCACATTTCAAGCGCCTCTATCCTCTCGTGATTTCTTTTTAACAATGTCCACGTCTCACACCCGTACTGAAGGACACTCCAAACGAAGCAGGTCACCAGTCCTTTTATCACGATCTTGGCCTTTAAATGAAGAGGTTCTTTCCTTTTTCCAGATATTTTTCTTCTATAGTTATTGCGGCTCCGGTTGCACCTCTTGTTCCAGTTCCTTTCCTAAATATGCACTGTTCCTCAGGTATATTTCCATTCATAACTTTATTTAGTATTTTGTTTATAACCCTAGACAAGATTTTGGCTGTATGAGTATCTAAAGTATTAATTTGTGCCAGTTTGTATTTTAATTTGCATGCCTACTAAGGCAACATGTTAGTTTTCTTTATTGGCCAACATAAATAAAAAACAAATGTTTTATACCCAGAAGTATTTTTAACTTATATTACTCTATCGCGTTTTTATGGGAAATCCGCTAAAATAAACATCAAACAAGGCGTTGCCTACAATAGCTCAGAAGTATAACTTCAAAATGGTTATAAAGTACAGTTGGAATCTATATGAAACGTATTTATTGGCCCATACTTTACTTAATTTTAACAATAAATTACTCAGTTTGAAATGTACACAAGATTAACGTTTATGCATGTTTTTGTTCACGTTTGAAGGCTTCTTCTGCTTCTTGACAAGTCATCTCAAGTGCACCTTCCTTGCAAATGTATTTACAGTCAGGACCAGTTTTCCATGTACCATTACCTACTTTACAAGAACATGGCGGTGTTTGATCTTCACAACCAGCATCAGCATGATGCAAAATAATCAAAACGATTGTGAGTACAAAAAATGCAGCTTTCATTGTGTCTGAAACAATAAAAAAAAAGTGAGGCACCACAGGATTCAGTCTTAGGGCCATTATACTGTCAAAAATTAAATACCAACTAAAACTTACTGCCTTAGAAGCGTTGAATCGTGTGTGATCACTAAAAGCAAAAGTGAGTTACTGGAAAAATTATACAATGCCCTCGTATTTATACTTACTTAGCAATATATGGACAGGATGTTTACTAACTAAATTGTCTAATCTAAGATAATTGGTATTTTTTGTAATAACTTTGTTGTTATGAACGTATTAAGAGATTAACCTCATTGATGTTTCATTAATACAAAATATTTTTCTTGTCTAAAAACGCCCTTCTGTGTGATAATAATTGTAGTGCTAATGTTGCCACTTAATTATACAAAGGGTCAGTTATACGAGTCATGCATAAAGAGTCTAACTTATAGTAATTAATCCATTTTTAACTATACGTATAAGTATACGTTTAAAAATGTATTAATTGGTAACTGCAGATAATGTGGGAAAATGATTTGTATGTTTTAGTTTGCATATCAACTAGATTGTTAATAGCGATTGAAATTAAATTTTGTGTGGACATTTAATTAGGCCAAAAAACAGCATATTGAAAATATTTATACCGTATACCTAATTAACTGAATCGTTTATTGTCAAGTTATGTTGCCTAAATAAGCTTACTATTTAGAATGTGATTTGATCGATTACATAATAAGAATAATAGTAGAATTATGCATTTTTGCATTGATAATATATTATCTTAGTGGGATTCAACCTTTTATGGTCCTAAGTGTTAATTTCGATTTAGGATTTAACTTTAGCTGTAATGTCAACAGTCTAAAAAAACCTATTTTACACTATTTTCGGAAGACGCATGTTGCCTTAATTTGAACGTGTTTTATATAAGATAGGATGGTTTAATTTCATCCAGACATTCGCATCGTGGATTTTTTGAGTTGAAAAAATATAGTAGTATGGTCAAAACAGTGTTTTATACTTGATTCTGCAAAGAAGTTTTGCAATTTTTCTAGGTTATATTTGTAGCATAAGACTGCTGAAAATATATTGCAGTCCTTCCGTTGGTAGACTTATACTGTGTTAGGGTAGTTACTAAGGCAATAAATGTGTTGCCTTAATAGGCTGGTGTAGGCAATAATAAAAAGATTTTCGTGCAGTGCGTATTATAAAGTGACACATACACAATATCTCAATTAAGACTAACGTTTTTAACGTACGTTGCGTAGCTTACACCAGTTGTAATAAACTCATCGATTTAATATATAGTGTTACATCTATAAGGAAATTTGTACAGATTCAGTCCCATCAAAATTTCGAAACATTGTAGAACGATTTTATGTCCCAGTTCAGTTAACATTAATTAAAAAGTTTAGATAATTTGTCAGTGTCAAAAAAAAATTAGCTATGGTTTATATATGGAATTTCTAGATGGTGAATAAAGGCAGTTTCTATTTGTTAGTGTACCACTTATTTCAAAAACCATTAGTAGTAACAATTGGTGTCAGATGTGGGATTTAAGTGGTACTGAAGACAGAAGAATTAATTTCTGCTAAATACAAGAGCTACAAATTATGACGACGAGATGCAGAACACGTATGCCATTCAGGAAATATTGAAATCACTTTTAGAAGAACAAGATATAAAGAATGAAACAAGAAGAAGGCATGAGTTAGAGGAACAACAGAAGCAACAACGATTCCATGTTGTGTTGAGGTTATTAACAACAAAACGTTGAACAAGTAGTTGTGGAAACCCGTGAGCAAATCGATAAAGTGGACACTGGACCACCCCGGTCGATAGTTCTCCCTGATAACTAGCATTAGAAACGGCAGTAAAAACAGAAACGCAATTAGAAACTCAGATTGGATCCCGTATAATGAAAAGTTCAGCAGACATTGCGGATGCATTTATATTGGGATTAGACAATACGGATAAGTACAGGTTTATCGTTGACGTAGCCCGAAAAACTTTAAAGATTGACAACGAAGAAGTGTCGCTTTCTGCCAATACCAATAGACCGATTAAAAAGGTTTGAGTTCGAACTGACGAAAGTATCCAGGCAATGAAGATATCATCATACCTGCAGTCCTTGAAGCCAATTTTGATGATTTGAACGTTGCTCTATTCGAACCAGAAGAATACCAACGAGAAGGTGTCTTGATTGGAAAGTGCCTGGTGACTGTTGAAGATGTCATTCTAATAAGAGTTGCTAATTTATAGAACAACAGAGTTGACATTAAGAAGGATCAGATGATTGGATATTGTAAACCAGTGTCACGCACAACCAACTCTGTAAGTGACCAGCGTTTAAGACCTATGAAGAAGAATACTGAAATTTGTGAGGAATGTATGGATTCTTGGAAGCATTTAACACTAGAAGAAAGAAAGGAAGCAGAACAATTTATTATCGACAACGATGTCTTCGCAATAGAGAAAAACATTGGTCGTACGGATCTCGTTCAACATCGAATTTATACTGGTGGCAACTTGCCCATTCGCCAATCACCGAGAACATTACCGCTCGCCAAGAAAGAAGAAGTTGATAATTAAAGCGAAATGACAAGAGATGAAATAATTGAGGGATCATCAAGTCCGTGGTTATCCTCAGTAGTATTAGTGACAAAGAAAGACGGCTCCTCGCGATTCTATATAGACTATCGCCTGCTAAATGACGTCACTAAAAATGATAGTTATTCTCTGCTAAGTATCGACTGGACTCCAGATTGCCAGAAACTCTTTGTTGAACTAAATAATAAATTAAACTGCTCCGATACTGGCCTACCCAAAGGGTTATGGCACGTTTGTTTTAGATACAGATGCCTTGTAACATGGAGTTGGTGTAGTGCTTTCCCAAGTGCAAGGCGGAGAAGATAGAGTGATTGGGTATTTTATTAAAACTATAGGAAAGGCTGAAAGAAATTATTGTGTAACAAGAAAGTAACTATTAGCTCTCGAACATTTTCACGTTTTCTAGGGAAGATCTTTCTAATGGTGCTTTACAATGGATCATGAATTTCAAGAAACCGGATGGACAAGTAGCCAGATGGATTGAAAGGCTGCGACAATACGACTTCAAAGTTGTACATCACTTCAAAGAATTGCAATAGACATACTTCGACCTTTTCCAAAAACACACGACGGGAACAAGTATCTCATGGTGGTTATGGATTACTTTTCAATATGGCCAGAGATAGTGTCTCTTCCAAATCGGTAAGCTACCACTGTAGCAAAGGTATTTGTGATCAATGTGATAGCTAGGAATGGTATTCCATTACAATTACATTCCGGTCAAGGAAGAAATGTTGCGTCTGCTATCTGGCAAAAATTAATGAAACTATTGGGTATCAAGAAAACTCGATCTACTCCACTTCATCCTCAGTCTGACGGCATGATTGAATGTTTTAATAAAACAATATCACAGTAGATTTCCATGTTTGTCTGCGAGAATCAAAAAGACTGAGACAAATCTGTACCCCTATTTTTGTTATCTTATCGTAGTGCCCAGCATGAGTCTACCTGTTAAACTCATCTATGCTTCTAAATGGAAACGAGATGAAGATTTGTTGTAATCTACTTTTTGTAAATCAAACGTCAACATATGAAGAAATGTCTTGCTGAGTACGTTGATAAACTGCGTCAACGGTTGCAGGTTGTTCATTCTTATGCCAGAGATCGTCAACAGTTAACAGATAGAATGAAAATGAGATGAATGATTTGAGGGAGGAGATGCCGTTTGATTGTACCAACCCCAAAGGGAAAAGAAACTAAGCCCTAAACTTCAGCGACCATTGGAAGGGCCATGACCTCACCTACAGAATTCAGATTTCACGAAGATGTAAGCCATAAGCGGTACACCTGGAAAGATTAGCTCCATAGAGAGGCCATGTTCCACTGAAGTGGCTTAATATAAATGAACAAGTTGTTCGGGATGAATAAGGAACTAAGAGGGGGCAGTGTTACATCTATAAGGAAATTTGTACAGACCCCGTATTATGAAAATTCCGGAACATTCTAGAACGATTTTATTTCGCAGTTCAGTTGACATTAATTAAAAAAGTTTAGATAGTATATTACTAGCGTCAAAAAAAAAAGGTTTAGCTTTAGTTTGTATATAGAAGTTCCAGATGGTGAAAAAAGGCACCAATTATTTCAAAAACCATAAGTAATAACAATAGGATATAAATTTTAAAGTTTTTATACTTATTTTTGTCTACGTGTGAAAAATCCTTCTGTTTGTTGACAAGCAATCACGACAGAATCTTCTATTATTTAAAATAATCAAGGCGAGAAGAGGATTTGTGTGAAGTAGTATACCTCAGGGTTTAAACCTAGGGCCACAATTTTTCCAAAATTTAGATACTGGCAACAACTGCATTAACAGTATTGAACCGTGTGCGAGCGCTAGAAACAAAAATGAAATACGTCCTTGTATTTATACTCCCTTAACAATATATTCACAGCAGGTCCATTAATTTAACCCTATTGTATAATCAGAGAGAAATAGAATTTTTTTCTAATAATTTTGTTATTATGAACGTATCAGGAGATTATCGTAGTTGATTTTTCATTAATACAAAAAAATTGTATTGTTCTAAAATAGTCAGCCCACATTAATTACAATGTTAATGATATTAAATTATACAAATGATTGTTGGTAATATATCGTACGTAAAAAGTGTGAATTATAATTATTTTGTTTAATGTATAAACAGTTAAAAAAATTTTAATTTGTGCGAACTGTTAGATATGTGAGAAATCAATTTGCATGCACTACTGTTTATAATTTGATTAATTAGGATTGCCCTTCCGAATCTGTGTAGGTATTACCATATATATATATATATATATATATATATATATATATATATATATATATATGTGTGTGTGTGTGTGTGTGTGTGTGTGTGTATAAAATATAAAATTGAGAATATATTGCCTCAGTAGGCATACGATGAAACATTGTCTTGGTCTTTGGACACATTTAATTAGAACATAAAGCAGAACGCTAAAGCTATCCCGTATACTTAATTAACAAAAATATTTATTTTGAAGTATATGTTGCCTCAGTAGGCTTACTTGTTAGGATGTTGCTCGATTGGTTACGTAACAGCACTATTAACGCTTAGGGATTTACATGGACACATTTAATTAGGCCAAAAGCAGAACTCTAAAGCTATCCCGTATACTTAATTAACAAAAATATTTATTTTAAATTATATGTTGTTTTAGGATATTGCTTGATTAATTACATAAAAGCATTACTAACACTTGCGAATCCTAATCATGATAATATGCATGTTTTCCAACAAAAATTAAAATTATATTGCCATTACTAAATATGTTGCCTCAGTAGGCTTACGCTAAACACTTCTAAAAAATTTTGTGTTATGATTTAACTTTTGTAAAAATACTTATGAATACGTGCACAAATGCTTGATTAAAAAAGTTTATAGCAGCCCTGTTGCTTGTATAGGACTAAAAACTAAAGTTACTTTTTCTGTATCGAATGTGAACTATCTAAAGAAACGCATATTACATTATTTAAAACCTTTTTGAATATTTACATATTTGCGTTGCCTTCTCAGACAGCGTATGTTATTAAGGAAAGAGGCCTTGCCTTAACATAAATGTGTTCTATATAACAACAGATGTTTTAGATTAGCTTAAACAAGTACAAGCTTGTTGAGCTGGATTGAAGATAAAAGCCATAGGCAATATGTTGTTTTACAGCAATTTCTGTTGGGTAGAATTTGCAGTTTCCTTCTAGGCAATATTTGTTGCATAGGAGGACTTAAACTTTATTGGTGTAGGTGTAGGCAGCAATAAAAACGTGTTTTAATCTGAAGTATATTATTAATTGATTTTTACGTTTCAATGTAAACATTCGTGCCCAATTGAGATCTTTTGGAGATTTGTTCTTACATTATTTTTTATTTGTGCTTAATTATATTTAAATAAATCTGCTTTTTATGTCTCTAAATTGTACTTTTAATCAATGCTACACTTTACATAGTCTAGATTAATCCCTTTTTCTGTATTATAAGTGTTTTGTAACTGTGGTTTCATATTGGTTGAGTTGATCGGCCTGTTTCCACAGTTTCTGCTTTTTGAGCCCGACATTTCGGAAGCGCATTCTGCTCCCGTCATCAGGCTTAGTCCTGAGAAGGACTATTTTCGCACTTGAGTCGAATTCATATGTTATGATTTTTTACCGAGCATTTCACTACTCTCAGATTCGAACTTGGTACCTTTCACTTGCAAGTCTGACACCTTTACCTCTGAGCCACTTAGTAATCCAATATATGTTTTTTAGAACTTGTATGTATACCCTTCGTATTTTGTCTGAGGTACCTTGTATATATTGTATTATCGCTGTATATTATCGGACAAGAAGAACCTAAATATACAGCGATAGTACCATATATACAATGTACCTCAAACAAAATACGAAAGGTACGCAGCAAATTAAAAGATACGCACTGCCTTCAAATCGACCAGAATGCTCAGGGGAATACTAACCAATACCAATCCACACAATGACGGTCAGAATTCCAAGAATTGTGTATACAACCTACCATGCGAATACAGTAGAGCATACATAGGAGAGAGCAGTAGACCACTCAAAGTGAGAACACAAGAACATAAGAACAACGTCCGCAAGGGCAAAACATAAAAATCAAGAATCGCCGAACATATCTGGAACGCAGCTCACCGCATCCATTGGGAGATAACATACATAGTGGCAAAGGGCGAGAATACAACTCGCCGGTAACTCAAAGAAGCTACACAAATCACACTAGTAGGCTTATAAATGACCCGTCCTTAACTGCTGAGATACAGTCCCTTGAGCATAGAAGACTCGTTTCAGTCCTTTCTTTGAATTATCGGTATTACAATGGCTATTGCCATTGCATTGATGCCATCTCAGGCTACCTTTGCTAAGAATACTCGTTTCGCTCATTCACATCATCAGTATGCAGTACAAATCTCTACTTGTCGTACCAAACGGGAGCAATCCACACTCTTCTACACAGCTTCTAACTCTGGAATGATCTCCCCAGTTTCTGTTTTCCTCTCACTGATGATATGAAAAATTTAAGATAGCTGTTCATTAGCATCTCTTGGCAACTCAATGTCCGTCTATTCATCCTCCTAAGCGTGCCTTAGTGCTCCAGTACGATAGAAAAAAATTAGCCTGTTTAAAAAAAAATAGCAGAAAATCCAATAAGCCAAGCTAGTGTGGAAATAAAACTCATGTATCTTCCAATAATGCGCGAAGATCTTAAGCGTAATACACCTGCGCAATAAGTTACGACGCAACATGCGCAATAAACTACTGCGCAACCATAAAAAAGTGTGATTTAAAAAGTAAGCCTACTCAGGCAACATATAATTTAAAATAAATATTTTTGTTAATTAAGTATACGGGATAGCTTTAGCGTTCTGCTTTTGGCCTAATTAAATGTGTCCATGTAAATCCCTAAGCGTTAATAGTGCTATTATGTAACCAATTGAGCAACATCCTAACAAGTAAACCTACTGTGGCAACATATACTTTAAAATAAATATTTTTGTTAATTACGTATACGGAGAGCTTCAATGTTCTGCTTTTGGCCTAATTAAATGCTTTATCGTATGCCTACTGAGGCATATCCATTAAACAAAATAATTAATTAATAATTAATTCACAGTTTTTCGTCGATATATTACCAACAATCATTTGTATAATTTAATATCATTAACGTTATAATTAATGTGGGCTGCCTGTTTTAGAACAATACAATTTTTTGTATTAATGAAAATCAACTGCGATACGTTCATAATAACAAAATTATTAGAAAAAAATTCTATTTCTCTCTGATTATACAATAGGGTTAAATTAATGGACCTGCTGTGAATATATTGTTAAGGGAGTATAAATACAAGGACGTATTTCATTTTTGTTTCTAGCGCTCGCACACGGTTCAATACTGTTAATGCAGTTGTTGCCAGTATCTAAATTTTGGAAAAATTGTGGCCCTAGGTTTAAACCCTGAGGTATACTACTTCACACAAATCCTCTTCTCGCCTTGATTATTTTAAATAATAGAAGATTCTGTCGTGATTGCTTGTCAACAAACAGAAGGATTTTTCACACGTAGACAAAAATAAGTATAAAAACTTTTCATATGTACATTTCAACTGAGCCATTTATGGTTAAGAGTAGCTGATAAGGAATAACTTGACGTGATAGATTAGCAATGTTAGTCAATAAAAACTTTGAATATAGTGTCAAAGCATACTCTGTAACCAGTTCTAAATTATACCTCATAGCTTTTTCGGTGGAACATGGGCGCTTTATGGAGCTAATCTTTCTAGGTGTACCATTTTTGGCTCACATCTTGGTGAAATCTGAATTGTGTAGGTGAGATCATGGCCCTTCCAATGGTCGCTGAAAACCCAAGTGTCTTCCAATAATGCGCGAAGAGCTTAAGCGTAATACACCTGCGCAATAAGTTACGGCGCAACATGCGCAATAAATTACTGGGCAACCACAAAAAGTATATATATATATATATATATATATATATATATATATACATATAAGTTCTAAAAGTATATATTGGATTACTCAGTAGCTCATCGGTGAAGGTGTCAGACTTGTAAGTGAAAGGTACCAAGTTCGAATTTGCGATTAGTATGCCTACTACACCCGATGACGGAAGTAGAGTTCACTCCCAAAACGTCGTGCTCAAAACGCAAAACTGTGGAAATAGACCGATCAACTCTACTAATAGATTAATCCCATTGTTGCTAAAATATGAATTTGCACCACCTTATTTTTAAGTTGTGTGCCTACTGAGGCAACGTGTTAGCGTTTTATTATTACTCAAACAGCATAAATAATAAATGGCATGTTTTGTACCTTATGTTCTGTTTGCCAGTATGGAAGATTCGTTAAAGCAAGCATAAAACTGGACGTTGCCTACAATAGCTAACTTAAACTATAACTTGAGCATTGTATAGTTTGAATCTATATTATTTATTTTTAAATATTGTGTAATCAACAACTTAAAGCCTACTTTAGCGTTTTTGAATTTAGGAAGCGTAATAAGGAAAACAATGACTTAACTTACTTTCATCGTGAACAGCTACGTTGGTTTAGATGAAACCTGTTGTAAGTTGTAAAACTGATTTTTAGATATAGTAAACGTATCAATTTAATGTAACATATCAATGGTTGTTTTGATTTCAAAAAGCTCCGTTTATTTCTCTAATATTATCCTAAAACAATATATAGTTTGAATCAATGCTACATTTCAGATTTACAAGTATTCGTATGGGTTGCAAAATATTAATTTCTCCCAGTTGATGTTTTAAATTGTACTGAGGCAAAGTGTTAGCGTTTTATTATTGCTTCAACAACATAAATCATAAATAAATGATTCATACCTGAAAGATTATACCGTACACTTTCAATTAACAGAAATGCTTATATTTTAGTTTCTATTGCCTCAGTAGTCTTATTTTTAGGACATTGCTTGTTAGATTACATAAAGTTAGTCTAACGCTTAAGGATTTACGAATCTTAAGCTCAAACGCTATTTTGGTTTTAAGATCTAACTTTAATACACATATTTATTAATAAGTTCACATATATTTATTATAAAATTTTATAAAAGTCCTGTTGCCTGTATAAGCCTATAAACTAAAGTTACTTCCTTTTTGCTGCAAATAAACTATATAAAGAAACGTATCTTACATTATTCAAAATTATTTTGGATGTTTCCACAATATGTGATGTCTTCTTAGAGAACGTATACTGCCTCTTTAGGCAACGTATTTTGCTTTATCATACGTGTGTGTTATACTAACGCTTAAGTATTTACGAATTTTACTCTTAAACACTATTTTGGTTTTAGAATGTAACTTTAATACAAATATTTATTATTAAGTTGACATATTTTTGATTATAGGAGCTTATAAAAGTCCAGTTGCTTGTATAAGCATACTATCTAAAATTACTTTCTTCTATAGAATACCTTACATCGTTTAAAACTATTTTGAACATTTACACAATACATGTTGTCTCCTTAGATAACATATGTTGCCTCTTTAGGCAACATATGTCGCTTACACATAAACGTATTTGATATAACATAAGATGTTTTAGAACAATTATAATCTGCTTGAGTTGAATTTAGGATTTAAAACTATTGGCATATGTAATATTATGCTCATTATGTTGATTATTAATAGGTATTGCCAAGAACAGAATTAAATTCTATGCGAACAACGACACATTTAATTAAGTCGAAAAGTAGAACTTTAAAGCTACACCGTACACTTAATTAACAGAAATATATATTTTTAAGTGTTTGTTGCCTCAGTAGGCTTACCTTTTAGGGTACTGCTTGACTAATTACTAACACTTAGGGATTGCCAAATTCTAATAACGAAAATATTCATGTTTGCCAACAAAAATTGAAAATATATTGCTTCACTAGGCTTACGCCAAAACACCATCTTGGTTTGTGGATATAAAATTTGGTTTTATGATTTAACTTTTTTTCAACGCAAATTGTCTTTTGTAAAATCTTATAACAGCCCTGTTACCTGTATAAGTCTAAAAACTAAAAATTCCTTCATTGTGCTGAATGTCAATTATCTAGAAGAACGCATCTTACATTATTTAAAACCTTTTTGAATATATTTATGTTGCCTTAATATAAATGTGTTTTATATAGCATACATGCTTTAGATTAGCCTAAATAATTACAAGCTGCTTGAGTTGAATTTAAGATTTAAAACCATAGGCAAAACGGTGTTTTTAAATTTCGTTCTAGGCTATATTAATTGCATAGGAAGATATATTGAACTTGCAGTCTTTCCGTAATTAGTTATCTAATTTACACTGTAAAGTAGTTGGGAGATTGAGATAATAAATTATGTGGTTTTCATATAGGCTTGTGTAGGAAACAATAAAGAGATGTTTTACTCTGGAGTACATTATGAAGTTATCCTTACGTAAACATTGCCTCGATTAAGATCTTCATCGTCTACCTATTGTAAGTGGTGTACTCGTGCCCAGTTAAGGACTTTTTTAGGTTCAATAACTTCTTCATAAAAATTTTTATCTGTATTTTTTATATTTGGGCAAAACTACTTTTTTTTCTGTGAATAGTATTCTCATAAAGCAAAATATACTTTGAATCAATGCTACAGTTCACTTTTACGTAAGCCAAAGTAATCATATCATCATCATGTGTGTTCTGCATTTAGTGAAGGTTCTTAGTGGTTAGGTGATCTACGCTACTGACTCCTCTGTTGAACTCTCCTCTTCAGACCTTCATATCCATTTCCCTACTTCACTTCGTCAATCCGCTTTTCACCGGTCCATTAACCATCTCCTACATCACGTCTCTTACTAGGCAGTATCCTTCTTAAAACATGCTCTAACTATTTACCGTTTTTCTGTGACAATATTTTTAATGACCTGCGCTCTTCTCTAATGCTTTTTTATTCGTTCAGGAAGCGGGAAGCAGGTCACCAGCCCTTTTATCACGATCTTGGCCTTCACATTGAAGGCTTGCTTTGCCATTGCTTTACTCGTCTTTATATATTTTTCACATTTCCATGGTTGCGTTAGTTCCGTTCCTAAATACTTATCTTTTAACCTGTCTTAGCCACTCTCCGTCTACTATAACCTTAATTTGCTCTTATTCTCCTACTTTCATAACTTTAGTTTTACTTTTTTTATTCTTGGTTCGTACTCGATTTTGAGCTCGTCTAGATGTTTCAACATTTCTTCTACCTCTCTTTCACTTTCAGCAAAAAACTAACATGCCGCCTGCAAACCCTATGCATACCTTTATTATTTTCTCAGCTTTACTCAGTCACGTTTTCTATATGTAAATTAAAAAGGGTAGGAGGAAAACAGCAACCCTGCATTATCCTTTTTCGCATTTGAAACCAGTTCGTCTTCTTATCATCAATTCTTATATTTGTTCTTTGTTGCATATCGGTCTTCACTCTCTGCAATGCACTCCTTGCTTTTTAAAGTTTTTTCCAGTACACCCAGTCAAATTTCGTTAGCAGATCCTTAAAAGCAAATGAAGAAGTTCTTTCCTTTTTCCAGATATTTTTCTTATATAGTTCTTACGGCTCCGATATAATCTCTTGTTCCATTTCCTTTCCGAAATCCTCACTGTTCCTCAGGTACATTCCCTTCCAAAACTTTAGTTAGTTTTTTATTTATAACCCTAAACAAGATTTTGGCTGTATGAGTAACTATAGTATTAATTCGTGCAGTTTATATTTTAATTTGCATGCCTACTAAGGCAACATGTTAGTTTTTTTATTGGTTAACATAAATAAAAAATAAATGTTGTATACCCAGAAGTATTTTTAACCTATATATTACTTTATCGTGTTTGTATGGTAAACCCGCTAAAATAAACATCAAACAAGACGTTGCCAAACAAGACGTTGCCTACAATAGCTCAGAAGTATAACTTCAAAATGGTTATAAAGTACAGTTGGAATCTATATGAAACGTATTTATTGACCCATACTTTACTTAATTTTAACAATAAATTGGACAATTTGAAATGTACACAAGAAAAACGCTTATGCCTGTTTTTGTTCACGTTTGAAGGCTTCTTCTGCTTGTTGACAAGTCATCTCAACTGCACCTTCCTTGCAAATGTATTTACAGTCAGGACCAGTTTTCCATGTACCATTACCTACTTTACAAGTACATGGCGGTTTTTGATCTTCACAACCAGCATCAGCATGATGCAAAATAATCAAAGCGATTGTGAGTACAAAAAATGCAGCTTTCATTGTATCTGAAACAATAACAAAAAATGTGAGGCATCCCTCGGGATTCAGTCTTAGAGCCATTATTCTTTCAAACTTTAAATACCAACTAAAACTTACTGTGTTAAAAGCGTTGAATCGTGTGTGATAACTAAAAGCAAAAGTGAGTTACTGCGAAAATTATACAATGCCCTCGTATTTATACTCACTTAGAAATATATGGACAGGATGTTTACTAACTCAATTGTCTAATCTAAGATAATTGGTGTTTTTTGTAATAACTTTGTTGTTATGAACGTATTAAAAGATTATCCTCATTGATGTTTCATTAATACAAAATATTTTCCATGTCTAAAAACGCCGTTCTGTGTGATAATTATAGCGCTAATGTTGTCACTTAATTATACAAAGGGTTAGTTATATGAGTCATACATAAAGAGTCTAAATTATAGTATTTAATCCAGTTTTAAACTATACAGGGTGACCCAAACTCGATGGCCAAAACGAAAACAGCTGATTCCTCTGGCCAAAAGGAACAAAAAATTGTTAATACAGGGTGTGTCTATTTTTTTTTTTTTTATGATTGTGGACCTGAACAGGCTAAATAAGGCCTATCGTGCTAAAGCACTCAGGAACACTTAGGAGGATGGATAGAGGGATAATGAATTGCCAATAGATGCCTATGAACAGCTACCTTAAATTTTCTCATATCATAAGTGAGAGGAAAACAGGAACTAAGGAGATCATTCCAGAGTTTAGAAGCCGTGTAGAAAATGTGGATTGCGCCCGTTTGGTACGACAAGTGGAGATTTGTACTGCATACTGATGATGTGATTGAGCGAACCGAGTGTTTCTCGCAAAGATAGCCGGAGATGGTATCAAAGAATGTAATTCACCAGCACAATAGCCGTTGTAATAACGATAATACAAAGAAAGAACTGAAACCATCCTTGTATGCTCAAGGCACTGTATGTGAGAAGTTAAAGACGGGTCATTTATAAGCTTAATCGCTCTCTTTTGAATACGATCAACGATATCGAGAGCGTATTGGGGAGCAGTAACCCAAAGGTGAGAATTATATTCCAGATGAGGCCGAATTTGGGCCTTATACAGCAAAAGGAGTTGTCGAGAGGTAAAGTACTGCTTAGATCTGTACAAAAGCCTATTTTACGAGCAGCTGTTTTGGTAGCTGACAGAAGATGGTCAACCCATGAGAGATTTGAAGATACAGTCATACCCAACAGAGTAATAGAGCTTGAAAACTTAAGAACTGAGCCATTCATACTAACAACAGGAAATGATCGATCTTTTTTGGCGGACATAAGGCAACACTGAGTTTTGTTAGCATTAAATTTAACTAGATTATTGCTTCCCATTCGAGAATACGTTGAATGTCTTTGTTGATTGAATTTGCCATTTCAGCTTTAATTTCTTGATTTGACATAGAAGGTGGATTATCACTATGGGTAGACTCAGATGAACTACAGTGAAGAGTGCTATCGTCAGCAAAGCAATGGATGGGGTTAGTTGTTGAAGAAATAAGGTCGTTTATGTACAGCAGAAAAAGTGTAGGCGCTATAACGGATCCCTGTGGTACTCCCGCGTTAATGCTAACTTCTTTTGAAAAAAAGCCATCAACTACGACAAGTATTCGTCTTTCATCAAGGAAACTAGAAACCCAGTTGATGAGCGCATCATTTAACCCAAACGAGGTGAGTTTGGCAAGTAAACACTTATGCCAAACTTGGTCAAATGCCTTTGAGATATCTAAAGCGACTACAACTGTTTCACCGGACTGCTCTACTGTATTGTTCCAAACTTGGGTCACATATGAAAGAAGATCGCCTATTGAACGACTTTGCCTAAACCCATATTGATGGTCACTAAGGAGTTTGTTAGTTTCAAGAAACGTGAGCAGTTGCTGATTGATGGCTTTTTCCATGATTTTAAACAAAATGGAAGTGATGGCAATTGGTCTGTCATTTGAGGGATCGGTCTTATCACCTTTTTGGGAATAGGTTGAACATTTGCTAACTTCCATGATGAAGGAATTCCCAGAAGATATAGAGATCGTATAGAGCTTAGATAGGACTGGTACTAGTTCGAGGAACATTTCTTTAAGACAATAGCTGGGATACCGTCTGGGCCAGTCGCCTTATTGAGATCCAGCCTACTGATGATCGATTCCAAGAGCTTGTACCGAAAATGAATTGGTTTCATAACGTATGAAGAAGAGTTGACTAGGGCACATCTTTTCCAGAATCATTGAGACACGAGTTTGATGCAAACAAATCCACAAAAACGTTGGCTTTGTCTACAGAATCAGCAACTACCGATCCGTCAATAGATGTCAGGGGAAATGAAGATGTTCGAAAGTTTTTACTAATGGCTTTGCTAAAGACCAAAATTTACGACTGCCTAAAGGAGATGTAGCTAGTTCATTGCATTTTGTTGTTCGAACAACTTTTTAGTTTTAGTGATGACTCTTTTGCAGATATTTCTAGCACCAACGTATTCTACATTACTGTCAACCGATTTATTAGATTTCCATTTAATGTAACATTTATTTTTAAAGATATTGCATCAGAACAAGCCTTATTGAACCAGGGTTGGGAACGTGAATGACCTACACGGTACTGTTTTTTCGGAATGTATAACTCCATTCCCATGAGGATGACTTTAGATACTGAAAGAGCGATGTCCGAAGAAGAGGACGACTTAAAACAATATTCACGCCATGGAAAGGTTGCAAAGAAATCCCGTAAATCACTCCATCGAGCTGACTTAAAACACCACAAGGTTCTATCGGTTTTGCGAACAACAGTGGAATTAGGTACAGTAGAAATGATTTCTATTAGACAATGGTCGGAAAGACCTAAAGACGAAAGAACGGAAGTTTTATAAACAAGAGGGTTTGATGTAAGAAAGAGATCTAGAAGATGTGGAGTATGGTTAGGGTTATCAGGGATTCTTGTGGGTTCAGAGATCATTTGTGTAAGGTCACATGAAATAGCAAATGTTTCTGCACTATGACCAGCGGGATTTGTAGTAGATGAAAATTGAAGCCAATTAGAGTTATGAACATTGAAATCGCCTACAAATGAGATATCGCAAGATGGAAACTGAGACAGGAGATAATCAACTTTCATACTAAGGTAATCGAAGAAGTCTTGAAAGCTGCTGTCATTGGGAGACCTATAAATGCAACAGTAGAATTTCACAAAATTAGGACCAGAATGTTTAAACCAAATCACGTCAAAATTTTTATTTTCTAAGGAAGAAACCCTCTTGCAAGCAATTTTGTCCTTGATGTAGGCACATACGCCTCCTTTATATCGAAAGTTAGAGTGAAGATGGTATTGAGGAAATTGCAAGTCGGGTGACTCGGAGCTTTCCGAGGAGACTTGTGTTTCAGACAGAAACAATATATCAGGTTGTAATTGTTCAAGATGTTGGTGATTAGCATTAAGATTAGACCTGATACCGCGGATGTTGCAGTAGTGAATCAGAAAGTTGATACTTTCGATGACCGAGGTCGCTTGGGCCCTGCCCTCCCGGACATCCGAATGGGGCAGGATTTTACGTCCGGAATTTATAACCCTAGAAACCACAGCCATCTTATTTTTAATTTGGGACTTTTAATCCGATAGGAAGACAGTGAGGGCGAGAAGGAAGAATAAGGATGAGAATAGATTGAGGATGATGGAAAAGGTAACCGGCAGCCCTTACCGAGCTCAGAAAATCGGAGACCCAATATTAAGGAGCTCATGGTAAGGGTGGTGGTACCTCCCGGCTGGCATGGAGTATACATGCCTACCACCAAGATGTTAACTTTTTTAATTTTTCTGTTTCGTGGAATTATTTTTACAAGAAAACACATTAGGAGAAATTTGTAGAAGATGAAATCGCCTTAAAGAATATTGAATTCATTCGAGACAAACTCATAATTCAACATTTTTAATGACATAATGAATTCAGAAATGATTTTTTTCAAATCCTAAGACAAATTTCCAAGAGGAATATTTTTCCAATAGAGATGGATTTGAAACATGGCCGATAAAGGAAAAACTTCCTCACTTTTCAATCAATCTGTACATTTACGGCAAGAAATACGTCTCCTTTACTGATATCTTTTCATCACCGTAGCAACGACTTGACATTAGTAAGTTAGTTGTCAAAATTTGTTTGCTATTACAGTTTTCCTGATTTCAATACGAGTTCTTTCTGTTGTAGTGATATTGTAATTTAGTTTTGAGTCGTTCTTGTTCTTTTTATTATTATTGTTCTTGTTCGTGTTCGTGTTTTCCTTCCTGAGTCATGTTTTAGGATCCTAAGAGATCAAGGGAATTTCATAATGTTGAGAGGATTGACGACGTAATCCAGCATTTCGAAGCAAATCCTGAGACTAGCTTGCGGCGGTCATCCAATGTATTGCAGATGCCACGAGAAACAATACGGAGAACTCTTGAGGCTGACGGTAGACGTGCGTATCACGTGACGGGAGTTCAAGAACTTTTAGATGGAGATCTAGGTCGGAGGATTGAGTTTTGCCAATGGTATCTCAATTCAGTTAGGAATGATCGAGATTTCCAAAAGCAATCTTGTGGACGGATGAGGCCACCTTTACAAGGTCAGGCATCTTCAATATCTATAACTCGCACGTCTGGGCGCATGAGAACCCACACTATGAGACCAAATAGCTTTCAACACCAGTTCAAAGTTAATGTTTGGGTTGGTTTACTCAACAATCAACTTATTGGTCCATATATTCTGCCAGATAGAGTCAATTCAGTGAATTTTTGAATCCTTCAAGAAAACATCCCTGAATTGATGGAGGAGGTTTTATTGCCAACAAGAGCAGATATGTGGGTTCAACTTGATGGTTGTCCTGCCCACTACGGAAGAGGTGTGAGAGATTGGCTAAACGAACATTATCCCCAACGTTGGACCGGAAGAGGTGGTACAGTGGCGTGGCCTCCAAGATCTCCAGATCTCACCCTCTGGATTTCTTCCTCTGGGGATCTCTCAAGGAATTGGTCTACAGCACTCAACCAACAACCAGGGAAGAGCTTATTGAAGCAATTCATAGATCAAGTCGGCTGATAACGTAGAGACAAATTGCTTCAGCGACAGCTTCAGTACGAAGACGGTGTGTCCAGTGTATAGCAGTAAACGGCAGTCATTTTGAAAATTTGAAGCAACTCTTGACAATTGAATAAAAGGTTCGAAATTACTTAACTTTGGCCACAGGAATCATTAGTTTCAATTTCACCATCGAGTCCTGGTCACTCTACATTGGTATTATCTATTAATGGATTTGATTGTGGTACCACAACAGAAAGAACTCGTATTGAAATCAGCAAAACTGTAATAGCAAACAAATTTTGACAACTAACTTACTAATCTCAAGTCGTTGCTACGGTGATGAAAAGATATCAGTAAAGGAGACGTATTTCTTGCCGTAAATGTACAGATTGATTGAAAAGTGAGGACAAATCGTCAATCCTCATCTACTCTACCATATTTTGAAGGTAATTTTATGCTCGAAAAGTTTTTCCTGAGGTGTATTCCTGTAACAATTCAGTAATTAGCACGTCAACCATAAGTTTTTTTCATATGGTTGTGAAGCTTATGAAAAAAGGAAGTTTTTCCTTTATCGGCCATGTATCAAATCCATCTCTATTGGAAAAATATTCCTCTTGGAAATTTGTCTTGGGATTTGAAAAAATCATTTCTGAATTCATTATGTCATTAATAATGTTGAATTATGAGTTTGTCTCGAGTGAATTCAATATTCTTTAAGGCAATTTCATCTTCTACAAATTTCTCCTAATGTGTTTTCTTGTAAAAATAATTCCACGAAACAGAAAAATTAAAAAAGTTAACATCTTGGAAACCATCAACAATAGACACACCCTGTATTAACAATTTTTGTTCCTTTTGGCCAGAGGAATCAGCTGTTTTCGTTTTGGCCATCGAGTTTGGGTCACCCTGTATATAAGTATACGTTTAAACATGGATTAATGGGTAACTGGAAATAATGTTTTATGTTGCCACCATAATGTTCTTTATACGCCTCCAAATGCGGGCGTAATGTGGTCTTTATAGCACGGAAATGGCATTGATGCTAAGCAGCATGATTGACAGCAAACACATGACATGATATATAATAGCAATATCACAGTACCTTAGTAACAACAAATTAGCCTACTGTCGACTTTATTTCACTGCATTTGCATTTAAAAACTTGCCGAAAATACTGAATCTTTTAAAATTTTGTTCCAGTTTCATGGTGCAAAATAAAATAAAACATTATGTACCACGGGCATAATTGTAGATTATGGCTCTCAGAATATAAAGCCCTCCGCTTCGCGTCGGGCTTTTAACATTCCCTCGAGCCATAATCTTTGATTATGCCCTTAATACATAAATATCTATTATGTACTAGTTTTCATATCAACTAGATTGTTAATAGCGATTGAAATTAAATTTTGTGTGGATAAAGACATTTAGTTAGACCAAAAAAAAACAGTCTAATTAGCTGAACCGCTTATTTTTGAGTTATGTTGCCTAAATAAGCTTACTTTGTAGAACGTGATTTGACCGATTACATAATAAGCATAATAATAGAATTATGCATATTTGCATTGAAAAATTTATTATATGAGCAGGATTTAACGTTTTATGTTAATTTCGTTTTAGGATTTAACTTCTGATGTAACTTCATCTAAAGGTGCACGACGGATTGGCTGTAAAAGTTAAAAACGTCTGTCTGTCAAATAGAATTTATTTCCTTTTGCTGAATGTCAACAGTCTAAAGAAATGTATTTTACACTATTTAAAGCTGTTGTCTTAATTTGAACGTGTTTGACATAAGACAAAATGATTGTAATTCGCAGAGACAATCGCATCGGGTATTGTTTGAGTTGAAAAAATGTAATAGTATGGTCAAAATAGTGTTTTACACTTGATTCTTCAAAGAAGGTTTACAGTTTTTTTAGGTTATGTATGTAGCATAGGAGTACTGAAAATATATTGCAGTCCTTCCGTTAGTATATTACTCTATAGTAGTAACTAAGGTTATAACTGCGTTGCCTTAATAGACTGGTGAAGGCAATAATAAAAGATTTTCGTCTAGCGCGTATTATGTAGTGATCCTTACATAAATAATATCTCAATTTAGACTATTTATGTTAACGTTCGTTGCGTAACGTACATGAGTTGTAGTAAACTTATCGATTTAATCTAGTGATACGAAATTTGTACAGACTCTGTATTATGAAAATTTCGGAACATGCTAGAACGATTTTATTTCCCAGTTCAGTTGACATTAATTAAAAAAGTACATCATTTATTGTCAGTGTCCAAAAAAAAGTATTGCTTTGTATATAGAAGTTCCAGTTGGTGAATAAAGACAGTTTGTTAGTGTACCAGTTATTTCAAAAATCATTAGCAGTAACGATTGGTATCAGAAGTGGGATTTCAGTGGTACTGAAGACAGAAAAATTATTGTCTGGTAAATACAAGAGCTACAAATTACGACGACGTGATGGAGAACATGCAAGCCATGCAGGTAATATTGAAAACACTTTTAGAAGAATAAGATGGAAAGAATGAGACAAGAAGAAAGCATGAGTTAGAAGAACAACAGCACCAACAATAATTCCATCTCCAAGAAGTTATTAGAAGAATCGAAGAGAATAAACAATATTTTGGGGTTATTAACGACAAAATTGGGAACGTTGAATAGGCAGTTGTAGAAACCCGTGAGCAGATCGATAAACTGGGAGAAAGAACAAGACCTTTATAAAATGAAATATTGAAAATAGGAAGCAACCAGGTACCAGCAGATATTAGGGCTACCGACACTATTAGTCGTCCTCAAACTTTCGCAAGAGAAAGGCAACCAGTTATCTCATTATCGAATGATTAATTAAATCAAAGAAAGAATTTGAAGCCACCAACATTTGATGGAGAAACATCTTAGGCTATGTGCCGACGCGCCAGTTTGAAGCAGTTGCAGAAGTAAGTATCCGGGGCGAAGAAGGAAAACCAACTTCGTTGGTGCTTGCTGTTAGAGGTCAGGCTTTAGAAAACCAGAAGGACAGTAGGAAAATGGTTGACATTCTTGAATTATGACCATGAACACTTGAAACAAGCTTACCAGACACAATTGTTGAGTTATTCACAGAAACCGTCAAAAGCTTTACAAGAGTTTGCAGCCGAAGTCAAGCGTTTAGTGAGTTTGGCATATCCTAAACTCCAGAAGAATTCAAAGAACAGATGAATGTATCTACCAACGGCTTACGAGATTCCGAATTGCAACAGCCATTGTGATTAGATAAACGCAGTAATTCCAGTGTGCGTTTGTTTATGCATTGTAATTCGGAACAGCCAAAAATGCTTCTAAGGGCCCTAAATCAAAAGTAAAAGAAGGTAACCAAGAAGTAGTACAACCTTTCCAACTTAATTAATTTATGAAAACAATTTCCGAGTTAATTAAAATAGCATTGGCCACTAAACACCCATATCAAGATCAAGAAGTCCTCAGAGGCAAGGCTGGGTTTCAAGAAGGTAAGAAAATAACAACATAACTGCTTCCTCAAGATCACTCACTCCTGAGAAAAGAAGCAGAAGCCCCAAAAGACAACAGGAAAACTAAAATTAGTCGATTCTTCGGGGCTGGTGTCGACTAATACTGTTCAGTATCCCAAAATTTACAGAAGAACAGCCAGTCACTATAGATTCAGGGTTTACTGGGTGAGAAGCCATGCACCTCTACCAGAGACACTAAACCACCCCGCTTGATAGTTTGCAGTGATCTCTTAGATAAGAGCTTTCAAAAATTGTTGAAACACTAGTACTTGAAATGGATACCGAACAGATAGCGTCAGTAAAAGGAGAAACGAAATTAGAAATTCAGATTGGACGCTGTAGAAGGAAAAGTTCAGCAGGAATTGTGGATGAATTTATATTGGGATTAGACAACATGGATAAGTACAGATTTATCTTTAAACATTGACAATCAAGAAGTGCCGATTTCGGCCAATATCTACAATTCGATTTAAAAAGTTTGAGTTCTAACTGCCGAAAGCATCCAGATTCCTGGTAATGCACAGATCATAGTTTCTGCAGTCGTTGAAGGCAATTTTCAAGATTTGAGCATTGCTCTATTCGAACCAGATGGTGTCGTCTTTGGAAAGTTGAAGATATTATTCTAGTACGAGTTGCTAATTTATCGAACAACAAAGTCAACATTAAGAAGGATCATATGATTGGGTATTGTGAACCAGTGTCACGCATAATCAACTCTGAGAGTAACCAGCTCTTAAGACCAGCCAAAGTCAAGCGTTGAGTGAGTTTGGCATATCCTAAGCTCCAAAAGAATTCAAAGAACAGATGAATGTACAGGTATTTACCAACGTCTTAAGAGATTCCGAATTGCAACAGCCATTACAATTGGGCCAATGCAGTAATTCGACTGCGGCCTTGGTTTATGCATTGTAGTTCGAAACAGCCAAAAACGGTTCTAAGGGTCCTAGGTCAAAAGTAAAAGAAGTCAATCAAGAAGCAATTCAACCTAACCAACTTGAATAATTTATGAAAACAATTTCCGGGTTAATTAAAATAACATTGGCCACTGAACACCCATATCAAAATTGTCGCCGCTCTGAGTGCTATATTTGTGGTAAGGAATGACATATTGTTCGAAATTGTTTTCAGAGAGCTCGCTCTCCAAATAGGCTCCCTCAAATGCAATCAACAAGATCAAGAAGTCCTCAGAGGCAAGGCTGGGTTTCAAGAAGATCAGACAATAACAATATAACTGGTTCCTCAAGATCACTCACACTTGAGAGAACATGGAGTTGGTGCAGTGCTTTCCCAAGTACAAGACGGAGAAAAGAGAGTGATTGAGTATTTTAGTAAAACTTTAGGAAAGACTAAAAGAAATTATTGTGTGACTATTAGCCACTGTTAAAGCCCTCGAACATGATCACGTTTTCTACGGAGATCTTTCTAATGGTGCTTTACAATGGATCATGCATTTCAAGAAACCGGAAGGACAACTGGCCAGGTGGATTGAAAGGCTGCAACAATAAGATTTCAAAGTTGTATATCATTTCAAAGAATTGCAATATACATGACTGGACGTTCCCCAGAAACTGAGGACGGAAATAAATATCTCATTGTGGTCATGGATTACTTTTCAATATGGCCAGAGGTAGTGTCTCTTCCAAATCAGGAAGCTGCCACTGTAGCAAAGGCATTTGTGATCAATGTGATAGCTAGGAATGGTATTCCATTACAACTACATTCCGATCAAGGAAGGAATTTTGAGTCTGCTGTTTGGCAAGAATTAATGAAACTATTGGGTATCAAGAAAACACGAACTACTCCACTTCATCCCCAGCTGACAGTATGATTGAATGTTACAATAAACGTATATCACAGTAGATTTCCATAAATCAAGGAGACTGGGACAAACTAGTACACCTATTTTTGTTGTCTTATCGTAGTGCACAGTATGAGTCTACCGGTTATACCCATCTATTCCTCTAAATGGAAGGGAGATGAAGTTTGCTTGTGATCTACTTTTTGGAAGTCGAACGTTAGCAGATGAAGAAATAAGTCTTGCTGAGTACGTTGATAAACTGCGTCAATGGTTGCAGGTTGTTCATTTTTATGCCAGAGATCGTCTACAGTTGATAAGTGATGGAATGAATAGAAGAACCATGAATGATTTGAGCGAGGGGATGCCGTTTGATTATACCAACCACAAAGGAAAAAAAGACTAAGCCCTAAACTTCACCGATCATTGGAAGGGCTATACCTCATAACGAAAACAATTAATGACCTCACCTACTGTATCCTGATTTCACTAAAAAGTAAGCCAAAAGTGGTGCACCTGGAAAGATTAGCTCTACATAGAGGCCACGATCCACCGAAGTGGCTTAATCTAAACGAACAAGTTATTCGGGACGAATAAGGAACTAAGAGGGGGGGCAGTGTTATTCCGGAAAATTCTAGAATGATTTTATTTTGCAGTTAAGTTGACATTGATTAAATAAGTTTAGATAAATTATTGCCAGCGTCAAAGAGGGTTTTAGTTTTAGTTTGTGTATAGAAGTTCCAGATGGTGAATAAAGGCTGTTTCTATTTGTAAGTGCACCACTCATTTCAAAAACTATGAGCAGTAACGATAAGATCTAAATTGGGTTTATTTCTCTAACTGATATTGTAAAGCAAAATACACTTTGAATCAATAATACGCTTCACTTTACATACCAGGGATTTCTAAAATAGTAATCTGTGTCAGTATATTTTAGATTGTGTGCCTACTTAGATCATGTGTTGACGATCTATTATTGATTCACTAACATAAATCATAAATAAATGATTTATTCTTGAAAGGCTTCTTAATCTATGTAGGGGTCTACATGCACGTAAATTCTCTAAATTCTCTAAAGTAACCATACAGGAAGGCGTTGCCTAGAAAAGCTATGAGGTATAATTTAAAAATGGTTACAAAGTATATGCAAAGATTTTATTGACAAAAACTGCAATGTGTACATGAAAAGTTTTTATGTTTATTTTTGTTCACGTATGAAAGTTTCTTCTGTTTGTTGACAAGCAATCACGACAGCATCTTTTATCATCTAAAATAATCAAGGCGAGAAGAGGATTTGTGTAAATTGGTATACCTCAGGGTTCAATCTTTGGGCCACTATTTTTTTCAAAATTTGGATACTGGCAGCAACTGCATTAACAGTGTTCAATCGTGTGTGAGAGCTAGAAACAAAAATGAAGCCAAATTATACGTCCTTGTATTTATACTCCCTTAACAATATATTTACAGGATGTTCATTAATTTAACCCTATTGTCTAATCAGGGAGAAATTTTTTTTCTAATAATTTTGTTGTTATGAACGTATCAGGAGATTATCCTAGTTGATATCTCATTAATACAAAAAAAATTGTTTGTTCTAAAAACGTCACCTCTCATTAATTATAATGTTAATGTATCATCAAATTATACAAATGATTGTTGGTAATATATCGTACGTAAAAAGTGGGAATTATAATTGTTTTGTTTAATGCATAAAAAGTTAAAAAAATATTAATTTGTGTGAACTGTTAGATATGTGAGAAATCGATTTGCATGTACTACTGTTTAATTTGATTAATTAGGATTGCCCATCCGAATCTAAGAAAAACTGATAAAGACATATTTTAATTAGGCTAAAAAATCGGCTGCATTAAGTGTATAGTGCATTGTTTACTTTCAAGTTTATGATATCTCAGTAGGCTCCTTTTTATGATATCACTCATACTTCAATACGTTTATTAATTTTATATTTGACGGTTAATTCTCTTAACGAAACTAATTATTTCTAGCGGCAAGAATTAAAAATAGGTTGCCTTAATAGGCAAAACGTTAAGCAAATGTTTTATATCTTAACAAAAAATATTTTTTTTTAATATTATAACTTACATTTTGTACGTTATATAAAGAAAATTATTTGACGATCTAAATTAATTTATTGTGCTCAAATAGGCTTTTAATACGGAATGTGAACGGCAAAATGGCTTGTACTGTAAGCAATACACTACTTACGTCTGTGATTTAATATTCGATTTTTGCAGTTTTAACATGGTACTTACATTTTTGACTAAATTATGTCTAGATATTGCCTATATTGGCTGACGAACCAAAGTTGTTGAATGCTCATCATTGGTTTGTTTAAAACAATGATAGTTTTAAAAATAACGATTTACTCGAAATGCAATGAAATCAATAATATTCGTCATCGAGTGATATGTTGCCTAGGTAGGCTTATAATGTAATTTCAAATTAGACTATACATTCTTATATTTCTGCGGAATCCCAAACATTTTAAGAAACAGTTTTTCTATTGTTAAAAATTGCTCTTTACTGATTACACATTATGTATTTCCTTGATAGGCAAAGTAAGTTGCTTCCAAATTAATCATAGATTTAAAGCTCAAAAAATTATCTTTTCTTGTAGACTAAAATACTATAATAGTAGATAGAGATACGATACCGATTTGTATTGATAGTTTCCAAATTTATGTTTAATGAAGCAATTACTGCCTAAACAAGTGGCATTTAGTGCTTTACTATTACCATTAAAATATTCTTTACAAAAGTTTTGTGTCGCCGAGTATATCTGAAATTTAATGTCATGTCGTTTAGAAGTTAAAAGCAATTTTTTTAATTAAAGTTAATTTGCTTTAAAATGGGTACTACTAGATGACACAGTATTATAGTGCCTGTAGGCAACACATCAACCTTTACGTGTCATTTATTTTTAAATTTTGAAAAATATTTAGTTTCATCATTATTTTAACTAAATGTTATGATTAACTATATCTTGCCTATCCATGGTGTCCCATCGGGAGGGGCCGTAATCGATATATGAAAAATTACGTATAGGGTGAATTTGAAAATTTGGTTATTTACAAAGGTCAATGGGCCTATCTTTTTAAAATATTTTTACGTTTCTGGCACTTCCGGTATAACCGGAAATCAACACCAACTTGCTTGTTTTAAATGGAACACCTTGTATATTTTGGGATTCTACGTTCAATACCATTTGAAAAAAAAGTTCTGGACCTTCTTAACTTTTTAAATTGGCCTATAAATTTTGCGGACTATGTATGTTCCTCTGACATTGTGCAATCATTTTCAGATGTAGCGATGTCTAAACCCTTATTATTGCAAATATTGTAATTAAAAGTCATCCACTGTTCTAGATTCGACATTTTTAATATGGCCCAGTAACTCACTTTTTTTTTTAAAATGGAGATATCTCGAAAATAACTGAATTTAGGAATAGACGAGTTTTACATAAAGTTAACTTAAAATTGTACGTAGAATCGAAAACTGCAAAAATATACAGGGTATTCCATTTAAAATAAGAAAGTTGGTGTCGACTTCCGTTTATACCGGAAGTACCGGAAACGTGAAAATATTTTAAAAAGGTAGACCCCACTGACGTTTGTAAATAACCAAATTTTCCAAATCACCCTATAAGTACTTTTCCATATATCGAGCGTGGCCCATTCCGGTGGGATACCCTGTATTGCCTACAGAAGCTTTCCTTTGTGTTTTGCGATTTAATTATTTTTGTTGGTTTAAAATGCGCGTATGTGTATGTGTTTTACTCTTTTGCTTGTTTTTAAGTGCGTTTAGGAAATATGTATGCTAACGTTGCCTAGCGCTGATTAGAAATAGTTTTTTTATGTTAACAGGAATATGTAATTATAGTACAAGGTTGCTGTCATTCTGGCCGTATTAACAATCCATGCATTGCCCACATCTATAGGCTTATAAATCAAGTCAAATGTAGGTTAAAAAATACAGCTTGTAAAGAACGTACGTGTAAAGCCTATATCAAATAAAATAAAAATTTTGTGCATTGCCTATGTAGGCTTATTATGTGAATGAAGTGTTAGAAGGTATTTACTGAATGAGATATACTTTATGTATAATCCATATATCGGTATTTAGAGATTGGCGGCTTATAATCTGGGTGTTTCGAATTGTAATACATGCATAATAACTTTTAATTGTGTAAGTTTAGCTTGTTTTTAAAGGAAATTACGCCTAATCTACATTAGGAATAGATTTTTACTCTGAAGTGGCTTACAATAAGGATATATTGCAAAGTATAATGCGAAAAAACTATGTGTAGCATTATTTGTTTTTAATGTATTTTAACCAAAAGTTTGGGTTTCGTCTACCTAGTATTTTCGTTATATTTGTATTTTAAGGCAGTATGTGTTGCCTACATAAGTTGTAAGCTACGGAGTTAATGCAGCTGTGAAAAAAACTCCTTTGTCTAGATTAACGTTTTTTTGCATGCATTAAAATATTATATGTATAATGTTGCCTAATTTAGAATGACAGAATATGTTGTACAAATTAGGTTTAACTGTAGTAACGTAATAGATCCTTTAATTTAATTGAGAGTATTTATACGCACGCAAGCAATATGTACATTGTACATTAATGTAACCTTTTTAATTGAGCGTAGTTTTGATATTTAAGTGTGAGTCTATCAAACCTAGGTAACATATTGTGCAATATTCAAGAAACTATTTTTATTCATTAATGCTGGTACAAATTGGAAAAATGGACTATGTAGGCAATAAAACGCTTTCTGCTATTAACAGCACGCTATCTACGTTTATGCTTTTACATGCATGAGCTCAGAGCACATTGTAGAATATGTTGCCTAAGTAGACTTTTAATTTGGAATATTGATCAAGACTGAAAGCGTCTTTGATAATACAAAACTCAGACGTTAATCTTTAAAGGTTGATAGAAAGCTTCAGATGCAAGTTACACTGAATAATCTCAAGGTTTTACTGTTAAAGTTGATTTCCTTTCAGAATAACTTTGGATTTTATAAAGTATTAAGCTTCATATCTAATTTAAGTAATTGTTATACTTACTTACCGCTTGCCTATATGCTGCCTACAAAAGTTATATTTATATTTTGCTGGCTTACAATCTGCGTATCGCCTTGCGAATTGCAATACCCTGTATCGAATAATGCTGAAAACGTCAGAGTATTAGTTTTAGTTTGTATTTGTGTTTGGGAATATGGCTTTTAAATATTGTAATTGATAGGAGTGTTCTAGACGTTCCGATATAAAAGTCAAATTTGGGCCATATGAAGCGTCGAAATAAAAAAAATATTTATTAGAGGGAAAACCATAAGGAATAATAATACACAGATGGCAGGATAGCAAGCAAAAGGATATGATCTGTAAGTAAATTTAGTTATAAAGAGATTGGTTGAGGTTAAGAAACACTCAATATAAGGTTGAGATTTGCATGTAATAAATAGATAAGAGTCTAGATAACGAATAAACAAACTATAAATAGAGTCACATCGAAATTTACAGGATAGGCAACACATCCTACCTAGAAGTAATGCAGTAGACTATCCAAAAAATTCTATAAACAGCGCTGTGGGAACAAAAGCACCGAGATAAGAGAATAAGAAGTGTTGAAACTAGTTAAAAGTAAATATTAGAAGGGCAATCAACAGGATAAGTAACGAATCCTGATAAAATGAATTCTACGGATGAGTCAATAGATGCAGATAAAAGGAAAAGAACAGGAGAAAATGGTAGCGAGGAGGCAATGGAAGTTTTCAAAAGAAGTAAAAGATTAACAAGAACACTGGTAAAACCGCAAAGAAAAGAGGAGGACAAAATTGATAAGATACTAGACATGCTACAACAATTAACGGTAGATGTAAACCAAATTAGAATTGAGCAGAGTAAACATAAAGAAGAAATAAGAGAACTTAATAAAGAAACTGATCAAATAAAGAAACAAAATAAGACGATAAAAAAAGACAACAGAGATATGAAAAAACAGATACAATAAATGAGTGAAAGAATAGAACACATAGAGAAAGAGAAGAAAAGGAAGAATATAGCGGTGCAAGGAATACACCTTAACACAGGTAATGATGGAAATATTGAAGAATAAGAAGAACGTTAATGTTAAAAGTGAAAGGATATACGTAAATAATGACCAAACGAAATAGAAAAGGGAAACTAATTAGGAAATAGGCACAAGAAGAAAGGAAACAAGGTAAAACAGTGAAAAGCGGATATCAAAAACTAATCATGAATGGACAACTGTAGAAATGGAATAAATAAAAAGGAATGCTAGAACAAATGGAGGACAGAACACCACAACACAATGAAGGCTCAAAAAACTAAAAAGGACAGAGGACAGTCAATTGATGACAAACACGGCAATGATGGACTTGAAGAGAAGTACAACAAACAAGAAAAGAAGAAGAGAAAAATGACAAAATGTGTAAAATAGGTACATGGAATGCCAGAAGTTTTTCAGGCAAAGAAAAAGAACTAGAAGAAGAATTTGAGAAAGTAAGATTAGGTATATTGGGCATAACAGAGACCAAAAATAAAGGAAATTGGGAAGTAGAACTGGAAAAAGGACATCTCTTAATACACAATGGAGTAGATAATAGTCAACGAGCAAAGGAGGGAGTTGGATGTATAGTAAAGAAGGAAAAATAGAATAACTGGACAGGGATATCGGAAAGGATTCTAAGAATAGATATGAGCAAAAACACGGAAAAACAACAGTAATAGTGGTGTATGGACCAAACGAGGATGGGATTGTGACAAAAAAAGGATGCTTTTTTGGGAAATATTAACAGAAACAGTAAAGAATGAAAGAGGAAGATTGATAATTCTGGGAGATCTAAATGCAAGAGTAGGTATAAGAAATGAAGAATCGGGAGAAATAGTTGGAACATTTGGGGAAAATTGTATCAATAACAATGGAAGAGGACTAATCGATTTTTGCATACTAAATAATCTAATAGCAAGTAACACATTTTTTGAACATAAAGAGATCCCCAAATTTAAAAGAGTACACAGCAGAAACGAAAGGTCAATAATAGACTACGTAATAGTAAATAATAACTATAGAAAGGAAATGCAAAACACAAGAGTGAAAGGTAGCCCGGAAATATACTTTGACCACTACCTAGTCGTGTCTAAAATAAAGGTACCGGTAACAAAACAAGAGATGGTAAATATAAAGGAGTATAAGAAAAGGGCACATTCAGGAAAAGTCAAAATGTGTAAAACCGTACCTTTAGGTTTTATGTAAAAATGCGCAATACGTGTATTGAGGTTGCATAATCTACGTTAGGAGTAGATATTTTTTGAGCTAAAATAGGCTTACAATAAAAAAAATTATCCTTAGTTTAAAGTGTATTATAATTTGCTTGTAATATATTTTAATGTACTAACAATTTAAATATTGCCTACGTAGGTTAAATTGAGTTTTCTAAGGCCAACTCATGCCTAATTTAAACTATGCAGAAACTGAGCCGGATTATTATATAGCTGGATTGTTGGTTAAAATCGTATTTAGTATGTTCGTTATAGTAAAACTTATTCCGAAACAATGTGTTGCACACATAAGTAGTATACTTTGTTATTTAGACCTTGGCCGTTTACAATCTGGGTATTGCTTTACAAATTGCAATACATCATAAAAACACTTGATACCGTACCTTTAGATTGTTTGTATGGAAAAATACACAACACATATATTGACGTTGCCTAATCTAAGTTAGAAGTAGACATTTTTTGAGCTAAAATAGGCTTACAATAAAAAAATTACACCAAGTTTAAAGCGAAAAAGTTTTGATCAATATAATTCTTACAATTTAAATATTGCCTACTTAAGTTAAATTGGGTTTCCTAAAGCCAACTGATGCGTCGTCTTATATAACTGGATTGTTGGTTAGTAATTATTTTACGCGATAGTATAACATGGTATTTAGTTTTTTTTTTTTTTTTTATGATTGTGGACCTGAACAGGCTAAATAAGGCCTATCGTGCTAAAGCACTCAGGAACACTTAGGAGGATGGATAGAGGGATAATGAATTGCCAATAGATGCCTATGAACAGCTACCTTAAATTTTCTCATATCATAAGTGAGAGGAAAACAGGAACTAGGGAGATCATTCCAGAGTTTAGAAGCCGTGTAGAAAAATGTGGATTGCGCCCGTTTGGTACGACAAGTGGAGATTTGTACTGCATACTGATGATGTGATTGAGCGAACCGAGTGTTTCTCGCAAAGATAGCCGGAGATGATATCAAAGAATGTAATTCACCAGCACAATAGCCGTTGTAATAACGATAATACAAAGAAAGAACTGAAACCATCCTTCTATGCTCAAGGGACTGTATATCAGAAGTTAAGGACGGGTCATTTATAAGCCTAATCGCTCTCTTTTGAATACGATCAACGATATCGAGAGCGTATTGGGGAGCACTAACCCAAAGGTGATAATTATATTCCAGATGAGGCCGAATTTGGGCCTTATACAGCAGAAGGAGTTGTCGAGAGGTAAAGTACTGCTTAGATCTGTACAAAAAGCCTATTTTACGAGCAGCTGTTTTGGTAGCTGACAGAAGATGTTCAACCCATGAGAGATTTGAAGATACAGTCATACCCAAAAGAGTAATAGAGTCTGAAAACTTAAGAACTGAGCCATTCATACTTACAACAGGAAATGATCGATCTTTTTTGGCGGACACAGGGCAACACTGAGTTTTCTTAGCATTAAATTTAACTAGATTATTGCTTCCCCGTTAGAGAATACGTTGAATGTCATTGTTGATTGAATTAGCCATTTCAGCTTTAATTTCTTGATTTGACATAGAAGGTGGATTATCACTATGAGTAGACTGAGATGAACTACAGTGAAGAGTACTATCGCCAGCAAAGCAATGGATGGGGTTAGTTGTTGAAGAAATAAGGTCGTTTATGTACAGCAGAAAAAGTGTAGGCGCTATAACGGATCCCTGTGGTACGCCCGCGTTAATGCTAACTTCTTTTGAAAAAAAGCCATCAACTACGACACGTATTCGTCTTTCATCAAGGAAACTAGAAATCCAGTTGATGAGCGCATCATTTAACCCAAACGAGGTGAGTTTGGCAAGTAAACACTTATGCCAAACTTGGTCAAATGCCTTTGAGATATCTAAAGCGACTACAACTGTTTCACCGGACTGCTCTACTGTATTGTTCCAAACTTGGGTCACATATGAAAGAAGATCGCCTGTTGAACGACTTTGCCTAAACCCATATTGATGGTCACTAAGGAGTTTGTTAGTTTCAAGAAACGTGAGCAGTTGCTGATTGATGGCTTTTTCCATGATTTTAGACAAAATGGAAGTGATGGCAATTGGTCTGTAATTTGAGGGATCGGTCTTATCACCTTTTTTGGGAATAGGTTGAACATTTGCTAACTTCCATGATGAAGGGAATTCCCAGAAGATATAGAGATCGTATAGAGCTTAGATAGGACTGGTACTAGTTCGGGGGAACATTTATTTAAGACAATAGCTGGGATACCGTCTGGGCCAGTCGCCTTATTGAGATCAAGCCTACTGATGATCGATTCCAAGAGCTTGTACCGAAAATGAATTGGTTTCGTAACGTATGAAGAAGAGTTGACTAGGGGCACATCTTTTCCAGAATCATTGAGACACGAGTTTGATGCAAACAAATCCACAAAAACGTTGGCTTTGTCTACAGAATCAGCAACTACCGATCCGTCAATAGATGTCAGGGGGGGAAATGAAGATGTTCGAAAGTTTTTACTAATGGCTTTTGCTAAAGACTGCCTAAAGGAGATGTAGCTAGTTCATTGCATTTTCGTTGTTCGAACAACTTTTTAGTTTTAGTGATGACACTTTTGCAGATATTTCTAGCACCAACGTATTCTACATGACTGTCAACCGATTTATTAGATTTCCATTTAATGTAACATTTATTTTTAAAGATATTGCATCAGAACAAGCCTTATTGAACCAGGGTTGGGAACGTGAATGACCTACACGGTACTGTTTTTCGGAATGTATAACTCCATTCCCATGAGGATGACTTCAGATACTGAAAGAGCGATGTTCGAAGAAGAGGACAACTTAAAACAATATTCACGCCATGGAAAGGTTGCAAAGAAATCTCGTAAATTACTCCATCAAGCTGACTTAAAACACCACAAGGTTCTATCGGTTTTGCGAACAACAGTGGAATTAGGTACAGTAGAAATGATTTTTATTAGACAATGGTCGGAAAGACCTAAAGGCGAAAGAACGCAAGTTTTATAAACAAGAGGGTTTGATGTAAGAAAGAGATCTAGAAGAGATGGAGTATGGTTAGGGTTATCAGGGATTCTTGTGGGTTCAGAAATCATTTGTGTGAGATCACATGAAATAGCAAATGTTTCTGCACTATGACCAGCGGGATTTGTAGTAGATGAAAATTGAAGCCAATTAGAGTTATGAACATTGAAATCGCCTACAAATAAGATATCGCAAGATGGAAACTGAGACAGGAGATAGTCAACTTTCGTACTAAGGTAATCGAAGAAGTCTTGAAAGTTGCTGTCATTAGGAGACCTATAAATGCAACAGTAGAATTTCACAAAATTAGGACCAGAATGTTTAAACCAAATCACGTCAAAATTTTTATTTTCTAAGGAAGAAACCCTCTTGCAAGCAATTCTGTCCTTGATGTAGGCACATACACCTCCTTTATATCGAAAGTTAGAGTGAAGATGGTATTGAGGAAATTGCAAGTCGGAGCTTTCCGAGGAGACTTGTGTTTCAGATAGAAACAATATATCAGGTTGTAATTGTTCAAGATGTTGGTGAATAGCATTAAGATTAGACCTGATACTGCGGATGTTGCAGTAGTGAATCAGAAAGTTGATACTTTCGATGACCGAGGTCGCTTGGGCCCTGCCCTCCCGGACATCCGAATGGGGCAGGATTTTACGTCCGGAATTTATAACCCTAGAAACCACAGCCATCTTATTTTTTAATTTGGGACTTTTAATCCGATAGGAAGACAGTGAGGGCGAGAAGGAAGGATAAGGATGAGAATAGATTGAGGATGATGGAAAAGGTAACCGGCAGCCCTTACCGAGCTCAGAAAATCGGAGACCCAATATTAAGGAGCCCATGGTAAGGGTGGTGGTACCTTCCCGGCTGGCATGGAGTATACATGCCTACCACCTAATGTACGTTAGTACGTTAGTACGTTAGTTATAGTAAAACTTATTCCGAAACAATACGTATTGCATACACAAGCAGTACATTTTGTTGTTTATAATCCATCCGTACTTAAAGCTTGGCCGTTTACAATATGGGTATTGCTTTACAAATTTTAATGCATACATAACACGTGAAACTGTACTTTAACTTGTTTTTATGTAAAAATACGCAACACGTGTATTCGTTGCTTAATCTAGGTTAGGCATAGATGTTTTTGAGATAAAATAGGCTTACAATAAAAAAATAACGCAAAGTTAGAGCGTAATAGTTTGCATAACGCAGTTTGCTTTTGATGTATTTTAATAAATAAAAAATTTATTTATTGCCTACATAGGTTAAATTGGGTTTCCTAAAGCCAATATATGTCTAATAATAAACTATGTAGAAACAGCTTGCTCTAATAGAACGATATTTAGTATTTTCATTGTATCGTTTTTTGAGGCAATGTGTGTCGCCTACTTAGGCTGTAAGCTGTGATACTTTTTCTGCATTTAATTCGGCTTAACAAATTATGTTGCTATGTTACACTCAATTTGTACAAAAACTTCTTTGATTAACTGAGTGTTTTTTTTGCGTGCTGCCTAAATTAGATTGCAACAAGTAATAATATGGTCATATAATTTAAAATACTGTTGCTTTGATGGATAAAAATTTAATGCTGTCAAAAAATATTGCATAATACCATTAATTCTATTTCTTTACTGTGCAGGCAGTAAGACGTGTTCTATAACGGAAACAGAACTATAATACCACAGTTTGTGTTTCTACTTTAAAATTGTATTTATAGGATATGAAAATAGAAAAGGCAACGTGTTTCATATATACGTGTATGTATGAATCGGATCGAAAGGAATGGAGCTACGATTCTGAGGGGGAAGTTACTACCTTTCATTCGCCTAACTATCTTAGCATACACAGTGATCATGCCGCTAGTTGTGTATTAGGAAAACCCCCTGAAAAACATCATACAAGGTAGTCAGTAACTGGAATCGAACCTAGTACCTTCCGAATGCTAAGCAGATCGTGTTACCACTGACCCACTAGTTCGGTGTAGGGTATTGTAGATAGTCAAATATGTGTTACTGTTAGTGAATGCTAATCTTATGTATGCAATAGTATATATTATTTCGTTTAATGTATAGGATTCACACTAAGTGCTTCAAAAGCGGCAGAAAGCTTTGAAAGAAAAATGTAGCATTAATTCTACGAGTCACGGTCAACCATAGCGTTTGGTATCTGAATTCATAATTATTCATAATTTGTGTTGAACGATTATTAACGAATGAGTTGCCTACATATGATTATATTTTTATTTTACAACACATACTATTTTACGATAAGAAAATGTTAGAGCGTAATAGTTTTGCATAACGCAGTTTGCTTTTGATGCATTTTAATAAATGAAAAATTTAACTATTGCCTACATAGGTTAAATTGGGTTTCCTAAAGCCAATATATGTCTAATATAAACTACGTAGAAACCGCTTAATATAATAGAACGATATTTAGTATTTCTATTGTATCGTTCTTTTGAGGCAATATGCGTTGCCTACTTAGGCTATAAGCTGTAATACTTTTTCTGCATTTAATTCGGCTTAACATATTATGTTGCTATGTTATACTCAATTTGTACAAAGCTTCTTTGATTAACTGACTGTTTTTTTGCGTGCTGCCTAAATTAGATTGCAACAAGGAAGAATATGGTCATATAATTTATAATACTGTTGCTTTGGTGGATAAAAATTTAATGAGGTCAAAAAATATTGCACAATCTTACCATTAATTCTATTTCTTTACTGTGCAGGCGGTAAGACGTTTTCTATAACGGAAACAGAACTTTAATACCACAGTTTGTGTTTCTACTTTAAAATTGTATTTATAGGATATGAAAATAGGAAAGACAACGTGTTTCATATATACGTGTATGTATGGATCGGATCGGAAGGAACGGAGCTAGGGTTCTGAGGGGGAAGCTACTACCTTTCATTCGCCTAAATATTTTAGCATACGCAGTGATCATCCCGCTAGTTGTGTATTAGGAAAACCCCCTGAAAAACATTATACAAGGTAGACAGTAACTGGAATCCAACCTAGTACCTTCCGAATGCTAATCAGATCGTGATACCACTGACCCACTAGTTCGGTATAGGGTATTGTAGATAGTCAAATATGTGTTACCGTTAGTGAATGCTAATCTTATGTATGGAATGGTATATATTATTTCGTGTAATGTATGGGATTCAAACTAAGTGCTTCAAAAGCGGCAGAAAGCTTTGAAAGTAAAATTTAGCATTAATTCTATGAGTCACGGTCAAACCATAACGTTTGGTATCTGAATTCATAATTATTCATAACTTTTGTTGAACCATTATTAACGAATGAGTTGCCTACATATGATTATATTTTTATTTTACAACACATATTATTTCTACAATAAGAAAATGATGCAAACATTATTTGCGATTATTGAGTATTTTCAATTCACTGTTAATCTGAGGCAGTACGTGTTGCCTACATAAACTGTGAGCTTTGCGGTTGATGCATTTAATACGGCTGAGCAAATTGTGTGCTATGTAATATTCATTGCGAAAACAATTTTCTGTGTGCATTAAGATATTGCATGCATAATGTTGCCTAACTTAGAATGAGGTATGAGTTTTATTGCGTAGAATTATCTTACGCGGATTTTATATAATAAAATTTTTGTGTTTACATAGGCAGCTTTATTGGTCGTTGATGTAGCTTTATTTTAACAAAAAGGCTAGTTTGCTGGCTTGAGAGCCTTCATTTCAAACCTTAGGTTAGGATACATTTATGTAGAAATTCTTTTGCTTTAAATTTCTCGTATTGATATATTGATTTTATCTTTGCCTATTACATTGTACTACATATTTCGCGACATATAAAAATTAAATTACAATGAAACTTAATTTTATATACCTAATTAATTAGACCCAATTATTTCCTTTTGCACGTCAAAAAAGAGCTTACTTTGATCGTTAATTTAATTTTTTGCAGAGTGCTGCTTTCCATTTTCGTATTGACAGGATTCATTTAGTTATTTTTTAATTAAAACAGAGAAAAAGATTGCACGTTACTGTTGTGTATACCAAGCATGAATAAATTTTTTTTTCCATTTTCATATGTGAATATTAATTATAATATTTTTCAGACAATAACAATGCAACAGAGGGAAAATTTATAATATAGAACCAAAGAAGAATCAATAACGAAATTAGACCAATTGATGAGGCTGTGAAGAGATTTCTACATTTTAAGAGTGCATAAATAAGTGTGTACAAGTGTATTAAGTGTGTGTTAGTGTGTGTGTGTAGTTTTTTATGTGATTTTTTGTGTAATCAAGAGCAGGAAAAGTCCATTTTAAGATTCCAAGGTATTCAATAATGGGGAAAATGTATGTTGTATTAATGTTGCCTGATTTTGTCGCTCCCCACTCAACTTCTTGTGTTGACATGTGTAAGTAGACTCTAATCTAGAACTTTACAGAACGTATTGCTTAGTTACTATTGCACCAATATATTAATGTCATGGATATCTGGTAATAAAATGGATTGCTGGGAAAAGAGCAATTTACAACACGGAGGAAGTGCTTCAAATAATTTAATATGCCCGATATTTTAAAAACAGTTTGTCATAATCCTGGTACTATTTGCAATCCTGTTTATTTAAGATATCTTTACTAAAAGCACAAGATTTTGAGTATGTATTCCGAGATCTGTGCTATGATGATAATGAAAGCATAGCTCACAAAATACGTATACAATAACGCCCAATTATGGTAATGTGCTTATTTAGCTTAAGTATGTAAGGGATTACGTTTGTTTAACTGTTTAAGCTCGAATTTCATCTAGTAAAACGTATACAAGTGTATGATGTTAATAAAATTTACATAAATAAACAATAGGCGCTATAAAATGCTAAATTGAACAATTTAGGAAAATTTCTACGAGGACAATTCTCTGCTTTAAAATATGGGAATAAATTAAGAACTTCAATAAACATAATCATCTTATTAGTTTAAACGATCGTTGATTAAATAATTGGAAGTTTTTGGTGAATTAATTTATACAATAATATTGCTTCATAAACGCCGTAAGCCATTAGAGCTAGGAAAACTACTTAAATTGCGTCAATAATAAATATCTGGTGTGGAACACCACACAACCTTCTAACCCACAAAATGGACATTAAAAGAAATGAAATAATATTAATAACATTTTTGCTGGGATAATTATGCAAGTGCAATTTTTATTTAAGAAGTCCGTTACGAAAATAGGCAACATTGTAAACGCAAAAACAATAATCTATGTCAAGCAGAGGTTTAAAACTTCATAACAGAGAGAGCTTAATAGACATTTAGATGTTAAGTTAATTAAAAGAAATGAAATTTTTATTTCAATTTTTACCTTCCAACCTACATATGCAATAGACTTTTTTTCACTATCGCTAAATCGAATTATTAGCTCATTTTCCAACGTTTGGCTAAGTGTAGCCAAGATCACCCATCATGTCTGGACGTCTGAATGTGTCTGTGTGTGTCTGTGTGCCTGTGTGCTTGTGTGCCTGTATGCCTGTGTGTCTGTGTCTGTGTGTCTGTATCTGTGTGTCTGTGTGTGTGTGTGTCTGTATGTCTGTGTGCCTGTGTGTCCGTGTGTCTGTGCGCCTGTGTGTCTGTGTGTGTTTGCGTGTGTGTGTGTGTGTGTGTGTCTGTGTGTCTGTGTCTGTGTGTCTGTGTGTCTGTGTGTCTGTGTGTCTGTGTGTCTGTGTGTCTGTGTGTCTGTGTGTCTGTGTGTCTGTGTGTCTGTGTGTCTGTGTGTCTGTGTGTCTGTGTGTCTGTGTGTCTGTGTGTCTGTGTGTCTGTGTGTCTGTGTGTCTGTGTGTCTGTGTGTCTTTTGTGTCCGTGTGTCTGTGTGTCTGTGTGTCTGTGTGTCTGTGTGTCTGTGTGTCTGTGTGTCTGTGTGTCTGTGTGTCTGTGTCTGTGTCTGTGTCTGTCTGTGTGTCTGTGTGTCTGTGTGTCTGTGTGTCTGTGTGTCTGTGTGTGTATGTGTGTCTGTGTGTCTGTGTGTCTGTGTGTCTGTGTGTCTGTGTGTCTGTGTGTGTGTGTGTCTGTGTGTCTGTGTGTGTCTGTGTGTGTGTGTGTGTGTCTGTGTGTATGTGTGTCTGTGTGTCGTGTGTCTGTGTCTGTGTGTCTGTGTGTCTGTGTGTCTGTGTCTGCTGTGTGTCTGTGTTGTGTCTGTGTGTCTGTGTGTCTGTGTGTCTGTGTGTCTGTGTGTCTGTGTGTCTGTGTGTCTGTGTTGTCTGTGTGTCTGTGTGTCTGTGTGTCTGTGTGTCTGTGTGTCTGTGTGTCTGTGTGCTGTGTGTCTGTGTGTCTGTGTGTCTGAGTGTCTGTGTGTCTGTGTGTATGTGTGTGTCTGTGTGTCTGTGTGTGTCTGTGTCTGTGTGTCTGTGTGTCTGTGTGTCTGTGTGTCTGTGTCTGTGTGTCTGTGTTTGTGTCTGTGTGTCTGTCTGTGTCTGTGTGTCTGTGTGTCGTGTGTGTTGTCTGTGTGTCTGTGTGTCTGTGTGTCTGTTGTCTGTGTTCGTGTGTGTGTCTGTGTGTCTGTGTGTCTGTTGTGTCTGTGTGTCTGTGTGTCTGTGTGTCTGTGTGCTGCTGTGTCTGTGTGTCTGTGTTTGTCTGTGTGTCTGTGTGTCTGTGTGTCTGTGTGTGTGTGTCTGTGTGTCTGTGTGTCTGTGTGTCTGTGTCGTGTGTGTGTCTGTGTGTCTGTGTGTCTGTGTGTCTGTGTGTCTGTGTGTCTGTGTGTCTGTGTGTCTGTGTGTCTGTGTGTCTGTGTGTCTGTGTGTCTGTGTGTCTGTGTGTCTGTGTGTCTGTGTGTCTGTGTGTCTGTGTGTCTGTGTGTCTGTGTGTCTGTGTGTCTGTGTGTCTGTGTCTGTTGTCTGTGTCTGTGTGTCTTGTGTCTGTGTGTCTGTGTGTCTGTGTGTCTGTGTGCTGTGTGTCTGTGTGCTGTGTGTCTGTGTGTCTGTGTCTGTGTGTCTCTGTCTGTGTGTGTGTGTGTGTGTGTGTGTCTGTGTGTCTGTGTGTCTGTGTGTCTGTGTCTGTGTGTCTGTGTCTGTGTGTCTGTGTGTCTGTGTGTCTGTGTGTCCGTGTGTCCGTGTGTCTGTGTGTCTGTGTGTCTGTGCGTCTGTGCGTCTGTGGGTCTGTGTGTCTGTGTGTCTGTGTGTCTGTGTGTCTGTGTGCCTGTGTGTCTGTGTGTCTGTGTGTCTGTGTGTCTGGGTCTCTGTGTGTCTGTGTGTCTGTGTGCATGTGTGTATGTGTGTCTGTGTATCCTTGTCTCTGTGTGTTTTACAATAATAAAATTTCAAAATTTTGACATAAAAGGAATTTGAGGTTGTACTACATTTATCTGACCAATACGGTACATAAAATGTTGTATTTAAGCTTGTTTTCATTTGATTTAGAGCTGGTTAGGGGTTGGGTGAAATCCAACGACAGAAAGGGGGGGGGGTGGTTATTAAGGGCAGTATTTGGTTTTTATCAAATATTTATAAAACAGCTGCATATTTCAAAGGTATAAATATACCTGGATACAGACCTTATACATATCGATTAATTATGTTCTACGTAATTTAGCAACAACAAAGTTCCTAAGGTAGAATTTAAGTGTTAGTTCATTTTTTTTCATTATCGGAATAACGATTAATTTTATAAGAAAAAGCGTAAACGTAATTTTTAAAGAAAATTTTATTTTACTTAATTTCTGTTTACAAAGTTTTTTATTGTTAAGCGAAGTAATAGTAAAAATTAAATAAATATGATTGAAAATGCTGAAGCTGTATTAGAAAGAAGTTTTAAACATCATTCTGATATAAATTATTATTTTTGTTTTTTCAATGTTGCATGTTTTCGTTAGGAACGTGTAAAAAAACGGTTGCATAGTTATCCTAAAAAATTGGAATTAAAACTGTTTCATTTCTTTTAATTTAAGTTAACGTCTAGATGTCTATTCACCTCTGTCTGTCATGAAGTTTTAAATGTTTGCTTGAGATAGATTATTGTTTTTACGTTTACAATGTTGCCTATTTTCATAATGATCTTCTTATAAAAAGGGCTGCATAATTATCGTAAAAAAATGTTATTAAAATTATTTCATTTCTTTTAATTTCCATTTGTAGATTGGGAGATCGTGTGGTGCTCCACACCAGATATTGTTTGGGTAACTATGCAACCTCTTTGTTATATGTTCATAACGAAAATAGGAAACAGTGTAAAAACAAATACAAATATCTATGTAAGAATGACGTTTTTTAATGTTTCATGTCATATAGAGATTAATAGACATAAATATATGTTAACGTACAAAAAATTCCAAAGCCGCCCACTTCAGATTCAGCATTTTCAATCATTTTTATTTAATTTTTACATTTATTTCGCTTTACATTAAAAAGCTTTATAAAGATAAATTATGTAAATTATTAAAGTTTTTGTTATGAACGAATAAGTTCAAAAGTAAATATGTAATTAAATATTATTATTAATTTTATTAAATACATAAATAAAAAGTTTACTTCGAGTAGGATTTGAACCTACGACCTGAACTTTGCAAAGTAATTATGGAAAATTATTTTTTTTTTAAATACGCCTGCACTTATAAAATTAATCGTTATTCAGACAATGTTATCTAAGGGTTGAACTCAAACAGGTAAACATTTTTGCAATAACAATGAATTATAGAGAACTAATAAAATAACTTGTTCTATCCCACGGCAGCGCGTGGTATAAAACAACCATAAATACGTATCTGTAACTGTAGGAAAAATACCAGATGTGATTCATTCTTGTAATGAACCCCTTTCTATAACAAAAGGCGAATAAATAATATTTAGGATTGCTATGGCATTGAACTTCTACGAAAAATACGGTTCCTTTAAAAGTCATGCCAGATTTGTTAAAACTCATAAAATCGTACTGACACAAATAAAATACAGAAGGTGTGACTCCTTCATGGCAGATCCGCATATAAGTGATAAGTTTTTGAACACCTTTTTTTCTTGGTTTTCAAATCTGAAGGCCGATCCAACTTTTATTTGTGGTACTATATGTAGTTTTAAGTGTAATTATAACATTGTGTTGCGTATTGCCTTATACTATATCTTTCCTTGACTGCAAATTCAAAGTTTAAGCTAACTTGTATCTTTGTTACTGTTTGATCTTAATTGTAATTAATTAATCCTAAAAGTAGACAATTAATGTCGGGACAGCTAACAGGACCATTATCGTTATTTATTGTTACTCTTGAGCTGAATAAAAGTGAAATTTAGAGGATGGAAATATTTAAGTTGCCACTGTTCGCGACAATAATAACAGATTTGCTAAATAAGTATTAACTTAAATAACAAAGAAGTAACTATAACTCGGAAACCTGAATTAAAAATAATTGATGCATTAGGTCGCAAATTAATAAGAAGTCCGGTGAGTAGCGCGAGAGCCAGGAATCACGTAGGGGGCAATCTGGTTGAAACGTGATCGAAGTGAAAAAATGTATATGTATATTTAGATATTCACACAGTAAGTATGCGCCTTATTATTTATATTTTTCTCGACTCGGTCTATATTGCTACTTCTTACTTTCTTACACGTCGAGGCAGTGGATAAATAACTGTCAGGTAGTAGGACGATACCGGCCACGATTTGGCCAGTAACCGATCTGCTAGCTATGGTATGACTCAAGATAACAATACAATTGCCTCGGATCGATGAAGGTCCAAACAGACAGGCGCCATTGCTGTTAAATGTGCAAGGAGTGAATGGGGAGTCGGTAAGTGGAATGTTAGAGGTACACATGGTAAAGAATTTGAAATTGCGAATGTAATGTACGAAAGACACTTTGATATTTTGTGTGTATCGGAGACAAACTGCAAAGGAAGGGATGCTGTGGAGATGGAGGATGGAAGCCTAGCACTATGGTCAGGAGTTGAGACTGAGGTGCATGGCGCAAAAAGAGTTGAGGTGATTGTAAGTGAAAGACTGTTTTCTTATTGCATGTTATGTATCGGTGAATGGAGTAAGAGACCAGGAGCGTGAGAAATTTTGGAATGAAGTAGAGAACGTGTTGAACTTATGTAAGCCAACCGAAAGAGTGGTGATAGTGGGGGATATCAACGGATGGGTGGGTGTACAGAGAGAACACACTGAACGCGTTCTAGGAAAGTTCGGAGACCAAAGAGTGAATCAGAATGTGAATCCAATACGTGGTTTAAACATACAAATGTTCATATGTATACATGGCAAAGAGGTGAATCTAAAAGTATGAGTTGAATGTGAATGAAACAATGTGGAACGAACAAATAAAAAATTCTGGCATTGAAAGTGCATGGATAAGCTTGAAAAATTGTGTTGTCAATTGTGCGTGCAGATATGCGGAAGATTGACTGTAGGTAGACAGAAAAAATGTACCTGGTGGAATGAGTCGGTAAAAAAGCAGGATGTAAGAAAACAGATGCGTACATGGGAATGATTGCTGCAACAAAATGAAACTGAGAAAAAGCGATTGTATGAGGTGTACAGATTAAGAAACAAAGAAGCGAAGGAACCAGTGAGAATAAGTAAAGAAGAAGTTATGGCTGTGGAAGGAGAGAAAATGCAGAATGATTTTGAGGGAAACAAAAAACTCTTCTGGAAATGGGTCAAAAATACAAAATGTGATCCAAAACAGAACGCTGCAGGAGTGATGAATATGAGTAACGAAATAGCATGGGACCATTGTGAAATGAAGAAGTGCTGGCAAGAATACTTCGAAAAGCTGTACAGTAGTGAGGAATGTAAGACTGAAGGGTTAAATAAGGAGAATGTAGAAGGAATGGTGAATGAAACTGAGAAGGATATTGGGATAAATGAGGTAGACAAAACGGTAGGAAGGTTGAAAAACGGCAAGGGAGCAGGCGTAGATGAAATCACTGGTGAAATGCTAAAGTGTGGGCGTGCAAAGCTTATACGAATATTCTGTGAATTATTCAATACATACCATATGTGTGGAAAAGTGCCGAGGGAATGGAAGAGCGCGATTATTGCACCACTGTATAAGGGTAAGGGGAACAAGAGTGATTGCAAGAACTATCGAGGAATAAGTTTGCTCAGCGTGCCTGAAAAAGTGTTTTTTTTATGATTGTGGACCTGAACATGCTAAATTAGGCCTATCGTGCTAAAGCATTCAGGAACACTTAGGAGGATGGATAGAGGGATAATGAATTGCCAATAGATGCCTATGAACAGCTACCTTAAATTTTCTCATATCATAAGTGAGAGGAAAACAGGAACTAGGGAGATCATTCCAGAGTATAAAACCGTGTAGAAAAATGTGGATTGCGCCCGTTGGGTACGACAAGTGGAGATTTGTACTGCATACTGATGATATGAATGAGCGAACCGAGTGTTTCTCGCAAAGATAGCCCGAGATGGTATCAAAGAATATAATTCAGCAGCACAATAGACGTTGTAATAACGATAATACAAAGAAAGAAACGAAACCATCCTTCTATGCTCAAGGGACTGTATGTGAGAAGTTAAGGACGGGTCATTTATAAGCCTAATCGCTCTCTTTTGAATACGATCAACGATATCGAGAGCGTATTGGGGGGAGGTGAGAATTATATTCCAGATGAGGCCGAATTTGGGCCTTATACAGCAGAAGGAGTTGTTGAGAGGTAAAGTACTGCTTAGATCTGTACAAAAAGCCTATTTTACGAGCAGCTGTTTTGGAAGAATACTGATTGATAGAGTACGAGAAACTACACAAACTAAGATTTGATACGTGTAGGGTGGCTTCATGCCAGGGATTAGATGTGTCGATCAGATGGTTGCTCTCCAGCAGGTGATCGAAAAGTGTTTAAGTGTAAAAAGGAAGCTGCACTGTGCGTCTGTTTATGTGGAGAAAACATTCGACAGAGTGAATAGGGAGAAGCAGTGGGAAATATTAAATGAATATGGCGTAAATAAAGGTCTAGTAAATGGAATAAGAGCAGTATACAACGGAAGTTGGGCATGTGTTAGGGTGAGAGGAGGTATGAATGAATACTTTAATATTGAGAAAGGAGTGCGACAAGACTGTGTGATGTCATCGTGGTTGTTCAATGTATACATGGATAAATGTGTAAGACAATCGTGTACCGATACAAATAGTGTCTGTGAGAGCATAAAACTAAAGGTAAACATGAAAGAAACTAAGATTGTGGTGTTCAATCGGGAAGGTGGAAAGGAGAGTAGAGTATTTACTCTGCACGGTGAAATTGTGGAGCAAGTGGACAAGCTGGTATATCTGGGTTGAATGTTTACTGCAGATGGTACAATGGAGGGTGAGATTGGACCAAGGGTCAATGCTGGAAGGAAAGTGATTGGAAGTGTATGGACCCTAAGGAGAAACGAAAGCATGAGCCTAGCTGCGAAGCAAGCAATCTATAATGGCGTGTTCGTCCCGTCAGTACTGTATGGAAGTGAGACATGGATATGTCAAAAAAAGCACGAAAGAAAAAGAAATGCCGTGGGTATGAGATTCCTGAGGAGCGCATGTGGTAAAACGAGAAGTGTGGCGATAAAAAGACGATGATAGATAGATATAAAAGTAACACATTGCGTTGGTTTGGTCACATTGAGAGAATGAACAACGCAAGATTAACGAAGCAAATCCAGGGTTTTCAAAGTTAAGTCGGCACTATTGCTACCTTCGATATTAATGGTGCTAAGAAGTCGGTTAAATGGGCAAAGAAGTAGCATTTTTTCCGCTCGTTACGATGGTGAAATCAAAATAAAAATTGAACTTCGTGTTCGCGAGTTATGTCAAAAATTTCAATTCTTTTAAATTTCACATCCAGTATTGAAGATCCTTAATCGATAGAAAATCAAATTGTGAACAAAAAAGTTCCTATGACATTTTACCCTAATGTTAAAAATGACAAAGTTATTGATCATTTATTGAATTCGTCAAGGTGGCTGGTATTACGTGAGCAATATTTGTCATTTTCACAATTGTCATCAGAATTGATATGTCAAAGTGAAGTTTGCTAATAAAGAGTTAAGAGTTTGTGTTTTTTGAATAGAAAAATGCCTTTCACCCATTCAGAAAAGTGTGATATGTTAGAATGTTACATTTTTGTCAAAAAAACAGTTATCGAGCGCGTGAGCGTTACAGTGATTTGTTTCCTACGCGTTATTTGCCGGATAGAAGATACTTTTTGGTTTTGTATCGTAAATTTAGATCTAATTCGAGCGTGTTTAAGAAATCCAGATCTAATAAACAATGTATAATTAGTGAAGAAACTGAAATTAATGTGTTAGCTTATTTTGAAGCACATCCCAACAACTCAATTAATGATTTAGTGCAAGAAAATGGACTATGTTTGGGTTACGTCCACAATATTCTAAAAAAGTATAAGTTTGTGCCGTATAAGTTCCGACCTACACAGACACTAATACCAGGAGACCAAGAATGACGCGTTTAGTTTTGTCACTGGTTTATTAATCAAATGATTTTTGGAGCTCAATTCTATGGAGTGACGAATGAACTTTTTCTAATAAGGGCATGTTCAACAGGAAAAACAGCCATTTTTGGAGTCGAGAAAATCCGATGCTCTATCGATCTTGTAACCCGCAGAGACGCTTCAGTGTTAATGTTTGGTGCGGTGTAATTGGCTCGATAATTGTTGGTCCAGTATTTTATCAGGGTGCGTTAACTGGTGAGCGGTACGCCGAAATGTTGACTGCCACACTCCAAGACTTCCTGGATGATGTAAATTTAATGGATAGGCAGAACATTTATTTCCAACAAGACGGAGCTCCTCCCCATAACGTTCATCAGATAGATACAATATTACATAATTTTTTTGATGACAGATATTTATCAACTAATGGGCCTATCCGTATGTCTCCTCGATCACCTGACATTACTCCAATGGATTTTTTCTTTTGGGGATATGTGAAGAGTGTGGTGTACAACAGGCGATATGATAACCTTGAGGATCTCCAGCAAAGCATCGTTCACGCCATCAATAATATTGATGGTAGATCCATTGCTACGGCTACTAAAGGTGTCTACAAGCGGGCCCAGAAATGGTTGGAGCAAGAGGGTGATGTTTTCGAACATCTAATTTGAGTTTTGTTTTGTTTTGTTGTTCCTTATTATTATTATCACTTAGAATAAAGAATCCTGTTTCAATTGCCTGATATTCTTTTCATTTTCTGCTCTATGGTAATACAGAAAAATAGTTGACACAGCCACCTTGATGAATTTGGTAAATGATCAATAACTTTGTTATTTTTTACATTAGGGTGAAATGTCATAGGAACTTATTCGTTCAGAATTTAATTTTCTATCGACTAAGGATATTAGAATTTAATTTTCTATCGATTAAGGATATTGCATATTGGGTGTGCCATTTAAAAAATGGAAATTTTTGACATAACTCGCGAACATGATGTTCAATTTTCATTTTGATTTCACCATCGTAACGACCGGAAAAAATGCTACTTCTTTGCCCATTTAACTGACTTCGTAGCACCAATAATAACGAAGATAGCAATAGTGCCGACTTAACTTTGAAAACCCTGTATATGTGGGTGAGGTTAGATGTAAGGCCGTGTCTGGTAGGCCGCGTAAAACTTGGCTCAATGTAGTAGAATGCATGATAAAGGAAAGAAAGATAAGGAGTTTTAAAAATAAAAGGGCATGTCAGAGGCAATGTATGAATCTTGCGGAAGCTAGGGAGGTCTGTGGAGATAAGAACACATGGAGACGGATTGTGAATGAAAAATAAATAAGAGACAGGTATTGTTTTGCCTATCCCGTACCGAGATGGTAGCGTAGTGGTGACACGATCTGCTTAGCATTCGGGAGGTAATGGGTTCGATTCCCGTTACCGTCTACCTTGTATGAGGTTTTTTCAGGGGGTTTTCCTCATACACATGTAGCGGCATGGTCACTGCGTATATGTAGACCATGTGCGGCTGCTTAGGCGAATGCTGGGGTAGCATGTTTCCCCTCAGAACCCTAACTCCGTTCCTTACGATCCTATCCTAACCACACCCATCCTTAATCCCACCATGCATATATACGTAATGTATGCATGTATGCTGGGAATCCATGATTGTGGCTGAAGGAGCTCGGAAAGCTCGAGCAGCCCGCCCTACCCCTTGGGGAGGGAATGAAATACGTGGCCTTTTCCTTTTACTACCCTGCAAGGGAATGGCGTGAAGGTTAAGTTAAATTAAGTTAACTTAATAATAAACGGCAACACGTTTTACTTAAGTAGGTAAGAACTTTTGACAGTTAACTAATTTTGTTTTGTCTTGAAGACGCAGCCTATTACTACATGAATTATCAAATAAGCACGGATCAGTTGTTGCAGAATACAAATTATTCTTCAAATTTTCTCAAGAACCGTTGATTTTAGAAGAAAAGCTTAAGATTCAAAATTCCTTTATTTTAAAATGTATTACCAAAATAAAGCAGAAAAATTTTAATTTATCTTGCAAAAATAATTTTTTTTAAGGGTTGAAGGTTGACGCCACTGCTGAACGAGTAGTTCTAGTGATGCAATTTTTGTAAGATTTCTATCAAATTTTTACTTGTATAGGGTAGGTTGATTGTATAAAAATCAATAATTTACGGAGATAAAGTCCTTTTTCCACGTTTTAAATTGAACTTTGAGAGCGTATAACTTTTTAGGGGCGCATTTTGGGATAAAATTTAAATGAGGAAAAACGTACTAATATGGTCCTGGGAACTCACTGTAGAAGTTTGTCGGTGATTTTCCGGGACTCCCTGTCTAATCTGTATTAATAGTACTTTGAGGCTTCTAGCCTCCGAATTTGAATCAAGCACTTGATTTGAAAATCTAGTTATGAGTTGATTCACTTTGTATATTTTAAATGTTCTTAATTAATTTACCTATCTAATTTAAAGTAACCGTTAGAAAGACTATTTAATTATAAAAATTACCAAGTATTTTGAATGTTTAACACAAATTACAATTTTTTTTTAGCATTTGTTCATTTTTGTCGTATTCCTACTCTAATTTATTTTCCATTATAAAAGAAGGAATTCACGAAATTGGATTGGTTTTATTAATGGAATTACAAAAGACGATTGGTTTAATTTAACGACAATTATAATAGAGATGGGATTATAAAATTACTTATTAAAATAGCGAATGAATTTCATGTTATCACATTAATTGGTTTGGTAAGTTTAAATTACCAATTGAGGTAATTGGAATGCAATTTTGTTGATAAAAACGCATAATTAGAATTCTGAGGATAGTGCGTAAGATTCTTTGAATAACAGTGTGTTGGTTTTACTCATGGGTTTTTTTTTAACGTGATTTGAAGGAAGTGGAAACGTGAGGTTATTACTTAATAAGATGCTTAAATTATGGATTAGGTTAGAGTGTGAAAATTGTGTACGGAATAACATATAAAATGGCATTTTTCAGAAAATTCGTATAACAACGTATTCTACAATGCCCTGTTTTATGCATGTTACATTCTAACAGGATGGAGCATTTCACGTGATATCCTTAAGATTTAAACTTTATTCGTTGCAGTATTTTAAAGCAGTGGTTTGGTATAGAAATATTTTATAATAAATTACAGAAGAAACGTGCTCGTTGCTCAAGCGGTTTTTATTTGTTAAATATTACTCGCTCTGTAATCCGACTTTAATAGGATTTTGTAAAACCCTACCATTAGAAGATGCACGTAACAATCAATTACTTGAAATCTGTCATTTTTGAAATAGAAAAGGAGTCAATTTTTTATATGTTCTTATGTTTTATTCATAGCCGGTATTGATTACTGAAGGACTGTTTTTGAACGATTTTGTATTTTCTAGATTTTTATATATAGATTGACGGATTAAGCAGCTATATAATGTATGGATGGTATGGATTGTTAAAAGAGAGCATAATCACTTCTTCATTGAGACAAAATATCTAATGTGGAATAACATGACCTACAAAGTGGAAATTAAAAGAAATCAAACAATTTAATAATAATTTTTTTTAGCTAGCTAACTTGAAAAAAAATTCCAAAGCCGCTCGCTTCTATAAAAATGTTGATAATACAGTTTAAGTCTTTTCACACTTCTTTACTTAATTTTTAGACTAATTTGACTATTCCTTGCACCTCGTGAGTAGCTGAACTAATACCATCTAACTCAATTCTGTTTATTAAATCTAATCTAGTCATTATGCTACGTTACGGACTTGATATTATTGACCTGCTGATTAATGTTTAGATTACAATTTCTTTACGTTAATTTATGAAAGTTGCTATTTAACTTTTTATTGATAATGATTAAAAAATGACACAAATCCTGTTCAATTTGGGATTGAACATCCGGTCGGGCTGAGGAGTTTATGTCCGGTTGTTTTAACGGTATAAACGGGTGGTAGAACGGGATTACAGATAAATTGGCCTTTTTGCCCCGACTAGCCAGCGTATGGGTGTAGGTCAGATGTTGAAAAATTTTGCACATCCAGAATAGTAAATCGTACGTAAGTCAAAATAGGGGATGAAGACGTAATCAGATCGGTTTTGGGCGCCAGAATGTTTGGTAGTCAAAATAAGGGTCGTCGTACCAAAATTACGAGTACATAGCGTGTCTAAACATACAAAAAACATACGCTTACCTATCCGCAATCAATTCCAGGTCTGCTGGACAGCAACTCAGCAAACTACCTGAAATCGGGCTTCAAAATCGCACTACGCGCTTGTCAAATAAAAGCGTGATAAACACTCAATAAAGTTACGTTAATACACCTCAGTGTAAATAATTAGGCATTAAATAATAATCAAAACAAAACAAAAAAAATCTATAGAATGCACTCTAAATGAATTAATACTCAACTAAAAATCAAATAAAACACTAAATATTAATAACGCTATTACTCAATAAAACAAAAAACTAACTTCGTTACGTTAAAACTAAATTACCGGTAACTTGCAATTTGCAAAAAGAACTTTTATGTAACACAAAAGGGTTTCCATAGAATTAAAACACATTTATAAAACCTAACAAAGCTATAATAAAATAATAAAATAAGATAAATATAAATATACGACAATGCGTATAAACAAAAAAATACAAAGGCTTAATGGGCGACAGGATGTCTGATCAGAATGCTGCTTAACGCCTTTCTAAATGGTTTAACATATATATATATATATATATATATATATATATATATATATATATATATATATATATATATATATATATATATATATATATATATATATATAGTGGATTATTTACCCACACTATTACAGGGTCAATTGCCCTTTTATTACTAAAATAAAAAAGTGTGAAGGCGGAGCGTCAGAACTATAATTAATTACAATAAATAAATTTAAAACAACAACTTAATTTAACAAAAAAAAAAATACGACACCGCTTTCAAACCTTCGTTAACACAAAAAAATAATTCGAAACACATAAAAAATCTTGAAAAATTCAATAAAAAAACACAATATTATATTACCTTAATGTCTAGAATTACACCTCTCCTGTGTTACAACAATGAAAAAGGTGGTCGGTTACTGCTATAACGGAAATGAAATCTCCCTGCTCTGACAAAATGATGAATGAGATGTTGACTATTGTTCTTTTATATACAAACAATTCCTTGATTTAGTTTCGGTAAAATGTTACTGCGTTAATTAAAAACTTCTTTTAAAATAATAATTTGAGCGCTCAAAATTGCTTGATAACTTTTAGCTTTTAAATAATTTTCTTTATGTTACAAGTCCAAAAGGTTAATAACTTGTTTAAATAACTATAAATTTTAATATATTGCAAAAGTTTCTTTATCTTTAAACACGCCTTGTACGGCAAATAAGTGGCACTTAAGAACGTTAATTTTAAAATCAGCAAAAGCGACATAAACCAAAGAGGTCACTGAAGCACTAATACAACACGACCATGTCCTGTAGGTAACTTTACGTAACATCGAAATCGGCACTAGGTATAATCCTTTGGTGATGAACAGTTTTAATAAAATCCCTTCACAGGTCTTCTTCAGAAGTAGCTAAACTACCCTTACTACACAAAAAGTACGTTCGTTAAACACCACAAGGTCCAAAATATCAACGTTCTAAACCACCCCTTAAAGCGTAACACCAAGCGGCACGGTACTAGTACACGAGAGCGCGATCAGTTTCAGAATCCTTCAAATTATTACCCAAAATCCATCTTTGAATTTTAAATCCCACTACTCACAAAAAATCTTATCTAAGTTAATTCCACCAATTAAAAAAACGGAAGGGGAAGATTTGGTACCCCAAACACAAACTTCGTTTCCATCCGTCAGGACTCGAGAACTTTCAAAAGTTCAAACGTTAGCAGACTTAACGTGCAAAATATCTCTATGTTTTCCTTAAAGTACGAACAATTAGTCCCACATTCAACCTCTATGACTTAAAACTAACATACTCAATAATAAACTGAACAACTATAACTACTCGTCTTTATGTCGCCAATATGACATCATATACATATAAATCTACGTTCTTTCTATAATTTTTAAGGAAATCAAACGAAATAAACCTTATTTAAACTTATATACAACTATATACAAATAATACATTACTCAACATTCAATAAACGGGGAAATAATAAGGAACAACAACCTAAATTACGGAATAATAATTCACAAACAAAAAAAACTAAAGCTCGACATACACCTTACCTAAAGGTCGCTACACGCGTAACACAAATTTATCTATAAAACTTAACTTGACAACGAAAAAAAAAATGTATATACGGAATCTAACTAAGTGCATAGAATTACAAACAGAATTACCCACTACGTATACAGGGTGTTCAAAATACCCTGACATTGTCGACTTAACAACATAATTAGTCGATATGTTGATCTATATGTAGGTATTATACAGCTGTTTCAGATGTATTTGATAAAAAACCAAAAAGTGCGCCGAATAAACCGTCCTTCCGCGTCCTTCAGCTTCAGGAGAAATGAAAAGACGCTTAAATACGAAATTTCAATTATGATGATCAACTCATTGCGAAACATCATCCGCTTCGTACGTATGATTCAGCTGATTGAGTTTAACCACAACTCTTGGGTTAGCAGCTTGGCTGTTATAGCTAATGGACTGACCCCCTTTGTTAATGATTTCCTGTTGAGTTCCATCTTACATTGAAAGCAGTCCCGGTCTGGTACTCGAGACTGGAGTCTTGCTTATGCCCTTCCATAATTCTTGATGGTTCATAGCCCATTTTTTTAAGTTAAATCCTCCCTTGCTTAGCAAATTCATGATTATTTTTGAAGATTCTTTTTGAAGAAGTTTTTCTTCGCCTGTTAGTAAGTCGTCTACGTAGTAGTTGTGTATGGTCACGGTTGATGCGCTTAGGTATTTTCTTTCTTCATGTTGGGCAAATTGTTGTAACGTTCTTATTGCTAAGTACGGAGTTTTCACAGGGTGGTGTGATCCGCTGATCTTCTGCGCTTTATTTAATTTGGCGATACATACTTCCCAAATTAGCCGTCAAAACGTAATGATGATTTCTCCCATCTCACAAGTAAGTCCCAGAGATCTTGTTGTGTTGTGTAAGAAGTGGAGCTACAATTAAGTACACTCTAATAAGGTGCAGAAGTTCACACTATAGTTACTCTTCGTCATTGTTTAGCATCTGTGATGTACATACATAAAATTGTGGGATGCTGATTCTGAAAAATGAAATGAAAAGACTCAATAACCTAGAAAATTACGCTTACAAAACCCATCTCACAAGTAGGTTTCAGAGATCTTGTTGTGGTCTTGGACTCACGTGCATAACGTCATTCAGGATCATCCCTTTGGTATCTTTCGAAGATGTGTCAAGAACTAGTCTCAGTTTTGTTGATAAACTGGACTCCACCTTGGCGTCTTCTAGCAATTTCCTCTCCAGTTATAGTAACCTGGCAACGGCTGCTGGTCTGGAGTTCTCTAGAGTGGATGGATCTTCTTTGAAATGAATCTTCACTGTATACGTTCGATCAGGACTTCTTACGGTGGTTCGGTGAAAATGTTGTTCACATTCTTCATCTTCATGCTAACTAGCGTCACCTCTTGTTTTCTGGAATTGTAGACCTGTTCTGACACAATTCATCTCAAATCTATATTTTGACTTACTCTATGTTTTACTTCCTCACGATATCGCTAAATCCTGTGATTCCAGTAGCACATCTTTTAATCCCGGTATGTTGAGCATGGGATCCGCTAAAATTTGGTTTTTCTATTGGTTGATGAACCCAAATGGTTTCATGCGGAATTTTTCACTGATCTGGTTACTGCTGCTCTTCCAAGACCACTGATTATCGTTTGTATTTTCGGCCCGGGCAATTTCGCTGACGCTTCCGTTATTAATGATGCCTACGATCCAGGGTCGACCAATACTTGTAATGTCTGGAGCACGCCAAGGACATCTTTAATTTTAACCATTGCTGTGGATAAGAGGCCTTCTTTTCCTGCGAAGCACTATTCACCCATAACTGCTTTAGTCGCTTCGTGCGCTGTTGAACTTGTCGGTTTCACTGGACTTTTGTAGTCGTTGTTGTGTAGCAGATGATGATATTGGTACTTTGAGCACCGTCGAAACGAATGGCATTTGCCGTTGAAATGAAACATAGACGCTTCTCTTTCACGAAGGCGAGCTAAGCTGGTGCTGATAATCCTTTGAATGTAGTGCAGTCACTCAATTTGTGCTGTTACTTGCAGTAGGAGTAACGATTGGAATCTTATTTTGAGGAATTTTATTGTTTCTTCAAGGAATGGTGATCCATTCGGCGTTTTTAGTTGCTGTTCAAAGAGTTTAGTGGATTCTGAATCCCATTTCTGTGCCGCTATTCTGACGATAATCAGAACCCAGAATGTCATCTAGTCACCTTATTGACTTTACGGACTACTGCTCCACCGCGGGAAAGTCTAAAATTTTATCTATTAGTTTTGGTACCATTAATCTTTTGTTGTTATATCTGTTCTTAAGAATTCCCCATGCTGGTGGATAGTTGCACTCTGCTATGTTGATGTGCTGGGTTAGTTTCGATGCTTCTCCTGTGACATGCCTTTCTAGATATTGCGTATTCTCCGTATCTGTTACAAACTTGTTAGCGTGAATTATTTTTTCGACGATATCTTGGAAGGTCATTCAGTTTTTATAGCCACCACTACTATAGGTAGGTTCACTTTTGGTAATGCAACGTTGCATGGCTTATTTACTTGTGTGGCCATGTTTGCTGTTAAATAAGTATCTTGAAATATTGTTTTATAATGTGTTTGTGCAGTACCTAAATCGCAGCCCAGGTTCGTTGATTTGGACTGTGTTCTTTTCTTGCTCTAATTTTTCTTCTACTCATTGTAGTAGAGGATTTAATTGCTAAATGTGCAAGTATTCTCATCTAACAGATCAGTACCACCCATAAAACGATTGTATTCCGTTATATGTGATGGACTGATACATATGTTCTTTTTTTCCATCCGAGAAAATCGTTTTACGGTTGTAGTTGGATCTATACCATGACACGTGGAAGCCGCAACGACGACATTATTATCGACCCATTTTACAACAATAACACCATCGCCTTTATCAATGATAGAGCAGTAATTGCCTCTATTGCTTTGTTTCTGAAAATCTTTATTTTTCGCGAGAGGACAACACTTAGGTATACGGTTTTCTCGAATTGTTCCCGTACCATAATATCCATTCTGCTTCAGATAATACAAAACATTGAAGCCAGTAAATAAATTGTCGAAATAGAATTTAAATGGCAATTTTCTCATGGCTTCCGGAAACTCGTGAATCATGCGCAACATTTATTCCAAATTCCTTTTCTAAAGTGCTGCGCCTTTTTGGATTTTTTTCTTGGTATAAACCAAAGCGAACTAAATAACCTGATGGCGTATTCAAACACCATATCTTGTATCCGAATCTAATGGGTTTCCCGCGAATGAACTGTTTACAGGAATGGCGTCCAAAATATTTTATCATTGACTCATTAAAGTCTAGATGTTCTTCCGGGGTTCAATTTTCAATAAATTCTGAGTTTCCATAGTTTATCTGTTTGATCAGGTTTTGTATTATCTGCGAAGTGTAAATACTTCATTATTTGCCAAAATCTATCCCTTCGCATAGCTTGGCTCATCATGCGATTTCTCATATCATCGTTAGAATCCCAATAAAAATCTCTGCCGGGTAATTCAGCTTACCCTGATAAAATAAGAATAGCTAGGCAACATTTTATTTCATCACATGTTATTTTTGGATTGGATTCATTCAAGAATAATGCATATCTATTTGATTCTTCGACAAGAAATTGAATAATTTCGTTGTCTATAAATTGTTCAAACATTTAAACAGGCGACAAATGCATATTTGAAAACCTAGTTGATTGCTTTGGAAATTCTCTTGGAGATGGAATAAGGTCTCCATCAATCGAACTTATTTGGATTTTACCTGGTCGTTCTGCTATCTTTTGTATAACACTAGCAGCAGCCTGAATCTGTTCATTCGCTTCTTCATTATGAACTCTTCAACATGAGCTAAAATTTGTTGTCTATTGAGATTATCCATAAAGCCGCTATCATCCTCTTAGCCAGAGTCTTCTTCCGTGAGGATATTTGAATCTGGAGGTTCTATAAAAGCCTCTCTAACATCGATATCATTCTCATGAATCATATTTAGCGCCTGTTCAAGAGGAAAACCGCGTCCTGAATAAAAATAATAAGTCTTATTGTTTTACCCCTGCCACTGCTAGCGTTATGTACCGTAACGCTGAAAAAATCAGCAAAATAACAAAAGCATGCTGGGTTAACCACAAGTTGTTACGGTCAAAAATGAAACTAAAACGGAGCTAACAGATAATTAGTATGCACCGGACTAACTCGGTGAGACAGAGGGCGTGGGTGTGTTTTTGAATTTAAAAATACTGATGGTGGTTACTCGTATTATCGATAGTCGCAAATAAGGGTACGTCGTAATTAGAATAAAGTCAAGTAAAAGGGCGCCAGACTGTTATTAAGACGATATCGGTAAGAATACACCTGGGTACACGTAGATAAGTGAGCCTTTAACAGTCAAAAGATCTCACTTACCTTACGTTGGCTACCTCCAGGTGCACGTCGGAGATGCTTCGAAATTTTAGCTTTAGAACAAATCTTAAAATATCCATACGCTCAAATATTAAAATAGCGTGGGCGCAAATCAGCTGTTGGGTTTCAATGACTTCTTTAACTTTATATTTCGTTACGTTACCCCCACGCTTGTGAACAAAATAATTCAAACACAATAATAAAAAAAAATGATGAACGTTAAACGTTACGCTTAAATCTTATTAACTCGAATTTAAATACTACTCATCTTCAAATCTCTGTGTTTAATTGAACTCCAAACTAAAATAATAAGACATAAACTAGATAAACGTCATTTAAAATTCCTCTAATTGGTTAAGTTAATGCACAAATATTCAATAAAACTAAAAAAAAAAAACTGTATGATCCTGAATGCTTCACTTGCAGGAAATTATCACTGGTTACTTTTAAAATGAATCAATAAAAAATAATAAAATCAAAATTTAGCTCTCAATTAATTATTTAGTTTGAATAATAAAAAAAAACACCACTTTCGTAAATTATTGCTTTCACTGGTCGGGAGAAGACCACAAAAAAACACTATTAAATTCAATTAATTGTTCATCTATTCTACCTGAATAATCGTATATCAGAAATCACACAACCAAATACCTATATGTACATTGCTTACGGTTCAATTTAAAATCTTAAATTATAGAATACGGGAGCATAAGTAGGTCAACCTTGTAAAATTACCAGATTTTAATCTTAAATTACGGAAATGGAATTACCAAAATATGGTTAAAATTCAAAACATTACGTAACTACATGGTCACTCAAAATCAATTTTACCAAGCGAAATTTTTATATACATAAATTTGCAGTACATTTAATTAAATAATAATAAAAAAAACAAAATACCAAAAATATCGCAAATAAGAGCGGTTCGTCAACCTTTAAATTAAGATGACGTGAAAGCATCAAATTCCGCAAAGAACACCAAAACAAAAGACTGCGTTTATCCGCTCATCAATAAATAATTTCACCAAGTTTACAAACAAAGATATGGTAAATCATTCACAATAACGTACAGTATTGCGTTACATTCTCCACCGGTCAGCAACGAAAGCAACGGAACGGCTCCAGGATACCAGCAGATTATCCTCGATCGGCAAACCAATACGGCAATTCCCAGTCCTAATTTCGATAGACGTTTACCTTAATTGGGCAAGACGATATACAGTTGATGTGCACAGAACGAGTAGCTTTTACACAGGAGATATTTACATACATTAATGTTCAATTAAATCGGTAATATAAATCCGCTTTAAGCGCGACCATTATCCACCACTAAGATGCACTTAAATAAACACATCACTTAGTGAAATGTTCGTTAATTGACCCCACGGTCTGTAACTTCAAAATGAATAACGAGGAGGGATTCACGTCTACACCAATATCTATCAAACGGGTACTTTTAGTCGCAAACAACTTCTCGAAAAGTTCGGTCCTCCAGATATTCGATAAAGGCACGCCCCCAAGCTCATGTATCTCATCTCTTACTCAGATCGAGAATCCCCGCGCAATTAACCGCGCAAAAAAACAGCTTCCTTCCCTTTCCGTAATATTGCACCACCTTTCTCCTCAACATGATAAAACTGCTGACACTGCGACGTGCACGACCCAAGTGCAAATTGTCGTTCACAGATTTATTCCTTAAACGATTATGATAATTACTTAACACTGAAGGATTGAGATACTATACTACGGCAGAAAACGGCGTCAATTACTAAACGCGATAAGTAAAATTAGCTTCAACAGCTCCTGTTTAAACAACCAAACCAAGGCATGATCTCATCCTACAATTTACATGCGAACTTTTCTTATCTACAGCTACATTTTATTTTAACGAAACCTTTTATAAAAATTTACAGGAAAATTAATTTAGATTAAACATTAAAATTTCCTACTTTCAATTAATTAATTCACAAAATATATAATTACCAATTTCAGAAATCAAATCTTAATTGCAATACGAAAAGTTTAATTCGAAAACCACTACAACTTAGACAATCAAACAATTTATTGTTCCTTTCACTCTTACATTGATGAACACAAAAAAAACAAGTTTCGTTATCGTAAATTGATTCATTAGCAAAAAAAAGAATAAAAAGAAATAAAACACCTACATACAGGGCGTTCAAATACACATGACAAAGTTTACTATTCACTTATAAAGTTTAAACATTCGTTTAGTGTTATTTGCGACAACCATGCATTTTATCATAAAAATAATAACCTGTGAATACTTACTCTAAAAGAATGTCCATTGTTTGTTCATTCATAATATATAACCAAATTGAACACTATAAAACAGGGATTAAAAGTAAAATCAAAAAGTCTCCGATTGCCACCGATTGTTTGACTATCTGACAACTGACTAACATAACCTAAAATCGCGTTTCACGCTTAAGTTGAGAAAGAACTATATAAATAGAGTTGGGTACTTACATAAAGGAAACACCGGCCGTTCATGGGTTAACTTAATTATTAATAATGATTGCGAAATGATGCAGATCCTGTTCAATTTGAGATTGAACATTCTGGCGGCCTGAGGAGTTTATGGTCGGTTGCCAACAACATAATTAATCGATATAATTAGGTATTTTTATACCTTTGAAATATACATCTGTTTCAGCTATATTTGGTAAAAACAAAAAACTTCGCCTAATGAACTCCTTTTCCGCGTATGGATTTTTGGCAAAAGCAAATCTGTTTCAGGAGAAATGAAAAGAAGGTTAAATTCGAAATTTTCATTAGATACGTTTGATCGTTCTGAAGTTATCGTGGATACTAGCATACATCCACGTAAGCGTATGCACGCACTCCTAAACACACACACGCGCACGTACGCACACGCATATACATAGACGCAGACGCTTTGTCAAGAGTCGTTAAATGAGGTAATACATCGATTTAGTGATAGTGAAATTAAGTGGATTCTTGACTTTCTATACCTACATATGTGTTTGCAGGTTGGAAGGTGAAACAAATATAATTTGTTATAATCAATAGTTTTACAAGAGGAACATTTTTCTAGTGTTCATATTGTTAGTAAACAACGGCATCTGTGGAAGAAGTGGGGCACTTTAACGAAAATGCTACAATTAAGCACACTCTAATAAGGTGCAGAAGTTCACAGTATAGTTACTCTTTGTCATTATTTAGCATCTGTGATGTACATACATAACATTTTGGGATTCACATTCTGAAAAATTGAACAAAGAGTCAATAACCTAGAAAATTAGGCTTACAAAACCCATCTCACAAGTAGGTTTCAGATATCTTGTTGTGGTCTTGGACTCACGTGCATAACGTCATTCAGGATCATCCCTTTGGTATCTTTCGAAGATGTGTCAAGAAGCACTCTCAGTTTTGTTGATGAACTGGACTCCTGATTGGCGTCTTCTAGGAATTTCCTCTCCAGTTATAGTAATCTGGCAACGGCTACTAGTCTGGAGTTCTCTAGGGTGGATGGATCTTCTTTGAAAGCAATCTTCACTGTATACCTTCCATCAGGACGTCTTACGGCGGTTCGTTGGAAATGTTCACATTCTTCGTCTTGTGGGAAGACATTTGATAGCCTGGGCACTTCCTCGAGTTCTCAAAATTTCTCTAACTGCGTTCCTTCTTCTGTCCGTAACACCATGCTGACTAGCGTCACCTCACACACCTATGCAGACGTATATACATATATTCACACGCACGCACACGTACACTCACACATACTCACTATGTCAAGAGTTGTTAAATGAGGTAATAAATGGATTTAGCGATAGTGAAAAAAAGTGGATTGCATAACGTTCTATACCTACATATGTGTATGTAGATTGGAAGGTGAACCAGATATAATTTTTTATAATCAGTATTTTTACAAGAGTAACATTTTTCTAGTGCTCTTCATATTGTTAGTAAACAACGTCAACTGTGTAAGAAGTGGAGAACTTTAACAAAAATGCAAAATTAAGCAACCACTAACAAGGTGCAGAAGTGTACACTATAGATATTCTTGGTCATTGTTTAACTTCTGCGATGTACATACATAAAATTTTGGGATTCTTATTCTGAAAAATTGAATAAAGAATCAATAACCTAGAAAATAACGCTTTTACAAAACCCCTAACTTTTAAGTCAAACTTGACCGCTTTTATTATCCAATGTTATATTTATAAACCACTTTCTCTTGGGAGATTTTATTTCCCTTTTTCTAGATCTACCTGAATTTTTTTTTTGCTTGTCAATTGTAAAAAACATTTATCAAAATTTGACGGAATTCATATATTCATACCAGTTTTAATAATAGCAATGGGCGTTCGAATCGTCAATAATCTTAAGACGATACGTAGTCAGGCTTTCCGCCTTCCCTTCTGATCTTATTTTAATTTGCATGTTTTACAGATCTGAATACTTTTTTCAAGCTTCTTTTCGTGTAAGTTTATTAAATTGAAGCTGTCTGATGAAAAACCTAATTTTATAGCGGAAAATTACATACAAATGTACAAATGAAAAATTGTGCGCACTAAATTAAATTCAGTCACAATTGCTTAGTTTATTGATCGCGGTTCTAATAAATTATGTAGCCTTTATTATATATTCGAAACACTACACTAGACAATAACATGCAAATTACTGTACTAAGGTCCTTTGAGATTAGACCACGCCAAGGAAAGCAGAATGAAATGGGGCTATAATGCGAAGCGAAGTGAAACAAAGCAAGACAAGAGCGGGAGAGTCGGAAGGAGACAAGACGAGGCGCGACGAAACATGACAGGACTAAACTAAATTGGAACAAGGTGAAACGAAACTAAACGGTGTGGAACGGATTGGAAAAGTATCAAACGGAATGGAACGAACTCAGTGAAAGGGAACAAAGCTGAGCGGAATGAAATGGAACGGAACGCAACGGGACGAAACAAGCCGAAAAGAATGAGAAGAAACGAGAACTTTTCCTTCTACAGCGTCCAATCTGAATTTTTAATTTCGTTTCTCCTTTTACTGACGCTATCTGTCTGGTAGCCATTTCAAGTACTAGTGGTTCAACAATTTTTGAAAACTCTTATCTAAGAGATCACTGCGAACTATCGAGCGGGGTGGTTCAGTGTCTATGGTAGAGATGCATGGCTTCTCACCTAGTAAACCCTGAATTTATAGTGACTGGCTGTTCTTCTGTAAATTTTGGGATACTGAACAGTATTAGTCGACACCAGCCCCGATGAACCGACTACTTTTAGTTTTCCTGTTGTCCTTTGGGGCTTCTGCTTCTTTTTTCAGGAGTGAGTGGTCTTGAGGAAGCAGTTATGTAGTTATTGTCTTACCTTCTTGAAACCCATTCTTGTCTCTAAGGACTTCTTGATCTTGATATGGGTGTTTAGTGACCAATGCTATTTTAATTAACTCGGAAATTATTTTCATAAATTATTCAAGTTGGAAAGGTTGTACTGCTTCTTGGTTACCTTCTTTTACTTTTGACTTAGGGCCCTTAGAAGCATTTTTGGTTGTTCCGAATTACAGTGCACAGACCAAGGCGCACTGAAATTACTGTGTTTATCCAATCACAATGGCTGTTGCAATTCGGAATCTCGTAAGCTTTTGGTAAATACATTCATTTGTTCTTTGAGTTCTTCTAGAGTTTAGGATATGCCAAACTCACTAAACGCTTGATTTCGGTTGCAAACTCTTGTAAAGTTTCTGACGGTTTCTGTGAGTAACCCAACAAGTGTGTCTGGTAAGCTTGTTTCAAGTGTTCATGGTCATAATTCAAGAATTTCAACCATTTTCCTACAGTTCTTCTGGTTTTCTAAAGCCTGACCTCTAACAGCAAGCACCAACGAAGTTGGTTTTCCTTCTTCGCCCCGGATACTTACTTCTGCAACTGCTTCAAACTGGCGTCGGTACATAGCCCAAGATGTTTCTCCATCAAATGTTGGTGGCTTCAAATTCTTTCTTTGATTTAATTAATCATTCGATAATGAGATAGCTGGTTGCCTTTCTCTTGCGAAAGTTTGAGGACGACTAATAATGTCGGTAGCCCTAATATCTGCTGGTACCTGGTTGCTTCCTATTTTCAGTATTTCATTTCATAAAGGTCTTGTTCTTTCCCACTATATCGATCTGCTCACGGGTTTCTACAACTGCCTATTCAAAGTTCCTAATTTTGTCGTTAATAACCCCAAAATATTGTTTATTCTCTTCGATTCTTCTAATAACTTCTTGGAGATGGAATTATTGTTGGTGCTGTTGTTCTTCTAACTCATGCTTTCTTCTTGTCTCATTCTTTCCATATTATTCTTCTAAAAGTGATTTCAATATTACCTGCATGGCTTGCATGTTCTCCATCACGTCGTCGTAATTTGTAGCTCTTGTATTTACCAGAAAATAATTTTTCTGTCTCCAGTACCACTGAAATCCCACTTCTGATACCAATCGTTACTGCTTATAATTTTTGAAATAACTGGTACACTAACAAACTGTCTTTATTCATCAACCGGGACAATAAATTATGTACTTTTTTAATTAATGTCAACTGAACTGGGAAATAAAATCGTTCTAGCATGTTCCGAAATTTTCATAATACAGAGTCTGTACAAATTTCGTATCACTATATTAAATCGATAAGTTTACTACAACTCATGTACGTTACGCAACGAACGTTAACATAAATAGTCTAAATTGAGATATTATTTATGTAAGGATCAATACATAATACGCACTAGACGAAAATCTTTTATTATTGCCTTCACCAGCCTGTTAAGGCAACACATTTATAACCTTAGTAACTACCCTAATAGTTAGAGTAATATACTGACGGAAGGACTGCAATATATTTTCAGTATTCCTATGCTACATACGTAACCTAGAAAAACTGCAAACCTTCTTTGAAGAATCAAGTGTAAAACACTATTTTGACCATACTATTATATTTTTTCAACTCAAACGATCCCCGATGCGATTGTCTCGGCGAATTACAATCATTTTGTCTTATGTAAAACACGTTCAAATTAAGACAACAGCTTTAAATAGTGTAAAATACATTTCTTTAGACTGTTGACATTCAGCAAAAGGAAATAAATTCTATTTGGCAGACAGATATTTTTTAACTTTTACAGCCAATACGTCGTGCACCTTTAGATGAAGTTACAGCTGAAGTTAAATCCTAAAACGAAATTAACATAAAACGTTAAATCCTACTCATATATTTTTTCAATGCAAATATGCATAATTCTATTGTTATGCTTATTATGTAATCGATCAAATCACGTTCTAAGAAGTAAGCTTATTTAGGCAACATAACTCAAAAATAAGTGATTCAGCTAATTACGCTGTTTTTTTGTCTAATTAAACGTCCTTATCCACACAAAATTTAATTTCAATCGCTATTAACAATCTAGTTGACATGAAAACTAATACATGAAAATAGTTTTCCCACATTATTTCCAGTTACCAATTACGAGGGATACTATTTATGTATTGAGAATTGGCAACACTGGTATTGCCAGGTGAAATTTGTCACTGTCATCTTAAAGTTTGACATTTTTGAGGTTATAACTACTCGGAACTTTTTGTCGTGCGAGCACAATTTGAACATTCATCTCAGCCAAAATATGGAGTTAACTCGTGAAAATTTTCGAGCTATGATTTATTATGACTTTCGACGTGGTCTAACTCAAGAACATGCATCAATCAACTGAATTCAACTTTTGGCGATTAAACGCCATCCTCAGCCACTGTATATCGCTGGTACACTGAATTCAAACGTGGACGTAGTTCGCTCACGGATGAAGTTAAAGAAGGTCGTCCAAAATCAATCGTTGTGCCGGAAAATATAGGTCCTGTGCGAAAACTAATTGAAGAAGATCGACATATCACGAAATCGAGAGATTTTTAAGCATTAGTATCACCAGCATACATAAGATTTTGCAGGAACATTTGTGTGTTCGGAAGCTGTGTGCACGTTGGATTCCACATTTGTTGACAGATGCTCAAAAAAACGCTCGTGTTGATTGGTGCCGTAAAATGACTTCAAAATACAACTGTGGTGCATCCTAAGCGGTATACAACATCGTCACAGGTGACGAGTCGTGGATTTATGCGTATGAGCCAGAAAGAAAAGACTAGTCCACAGTTTGGGTGTTTCAATGTGAAGCAAAGCCAACAAAATTTGTTCGTTCTCGAAGCGTTAAGAAGCAAATGGTGGCGTTTTTCTTCACGAAAACCGGTCCTGTGGTAACTGTGGCTCTCGAAAATCAAAAGACCGTTAATTCAGCGTGGTATACGACCATTTGTTTGCCTCAAGTTTTCGGTAAATTGAGAGAAACCAACCCAAAACGACGAATCATTTTGCATCACGACAATGCCAGCTCGCACACATCACATGCAACAAACGAGTATTTAGACACACAAAAGATCGAATTGATGGGTCATCCGCCTTACAGCCCCGACTTGGCACCCAATGACTTCTTCTTGTTCCCACTAATTAAAGACAAACTGCGTGGACAACGATTTTCATCGCCCGAAGAAGCAGTTGAGGCCTTCAAAACGCATGTTTTAGAGCTACCATCTTCTGACTGGACAAAGTGCTTTGAAGGGTGGTTCAATCGTATGCCAAAATGTATAGATCTTAAAGGCGATTATTTTGAAAAGCAATAAAAATATTTTTCATCAAATTCATTTGTTTATTCTTTCTATTCTCAATACATAAATAGCAACCCTCCTAATACATTTTTAAACGTATACTTATATATAGTTAAAACTGGATTAATTACTATCATCAGGACTCTTTATGTATGTCTCATATAACTAACCCTTTGTATAATTAAGTGGAAACATTAGCACTATAATTATCACACAGAACGGCGTTTTTACGCAAGGAAAATATTTTGTATTAATGAAACATCAATGAGGATAATCTCTTAATGCGTTCATAACAACAAAGTTATTACAAAAAACACCAATTATCTTAGATTAGGCAATTGAGTTAGTAAACATCCTGTCCATATATTTCTAAGTGAGTATAAATACGAGGGCATTGTATAATTTTCGCAGTAACTCACTTTTGCTTTTAGTTATCACACACGATTCAACGCTTTTAACACAGTAAGTTTTAGTCGGTATTTAAAGTTTGAAAGAGTAATGGCTCTAAGACTGAATCCCGAGGGATGCCTCACATTTTTTGTTATTGTTTCAGACACAATGAAAGCTGCATTTTTTGTGCTCACAATCGCTTTGGTTATTTTGCATCATGCTGATGCTGGTTGTGAAGATCAAAAACCGCCATGTTCTTGTAAAGTAGGTAATGGTACATGGAAAACTGGTCCTGACTGTAAATACATTTGCAAGGAAGGTGCAGTTGAGATGACTTGTCAACAAGCAGAAGAAGCCTTCAAACGTGAACAAAAACAGGCATAAACGTTTTTCTTATATACATTTCAAACTGAGCAATTTATTGTTAGAATTAAGCAAAGTATGGGCCAATAAATACGTTTCATATAGATTCCAACTGTACTTTATAACCATTTTGAAGTTATACTTCTGAGCTATTGTAGGCAACGCCTTGTTTGATGTTTATTTTAGCGGGTTTCCCATACAAACGCGATAGAGTAATATATAGTTTCAAAATACATCTGGGTGTAAAACATTTATTATTATTTATGTTAGCCGATAGAGAAAACTAACATGTTGCCTTAGTAGGCATGCAAATTAAAATATAAACTGGCACGAATTAATACTATAGTTACTCATACAGCCAAAATCTTGTTTAGGGTTATAAATAAAAAACTAACTAAAGTTGTGGAAAGGAATGTACCTGAGAAACAGTGAGGATTTAGGAAAGGAATTGGAACAAGAGATGCTATCGGAGCCGTAAGAACTATATAAGAAAAATATCTGGAAAAAGGAAAGAACTTCTTCATTTGCTTTTGAGGATCTGCTAACGAAATTTGACTGGGTGTACTGGAAAAAACTTTAAAAAGAAAAGGGGTGCATTGAAGAAAGAGAAGATCGATATGCAACAAAGAACAAATATAAGAATTGATGATAAGAAGAAGAACTGGTTTCAAATGCGAAAAGGGATAAGGCAGGGTTGTAGTTTGCCTCCTACCCTTTTTAATTTACATATAGAAAACGTGATTGAGTAAAGCTGAGAAAATAATAAATGTAAGCATAGGGTTTGCAGGCGACATGTTAGTATTTTGCTGAAAGTGAAAGAGAGCTAGAAGAAATGTTGAAACAACTAGACGAGCTCAAAATCGAGTACGGACCAAGAATAAAAGTAAAACTAAAGTTGTGAAAGTAGGAGAATAAGAGCAAATTAAGGTTGTAGTAGATGGAGAGTGGCTAGGACAGGTTAAAAGATAAGTATTTAGGAACGGAACTAACGCAACCATGGAAATGTGAAAAATATATAAAGACGAGTGAAGCAATGGCGAAGCACGCGATCAATGTGAAGGCCAAGATCGTGATAAACGGGCTGGTGACCTGCTTCCCGCTTCATGAACGAATAAAAAAGCATTGGAGAAGAGCGCAAGTTATTAAAAATATTGTCACAGAGAAAGAGTAAATAGTTGGAACATGTTTTAAGAAGGAACTGCCTAGTAAGGGACGTTATGTAGGAGATGGTTAACGGACAGGTGAAAAGCGGATGACGAAGAAGAGACGCGATTGACGAGGTGAAGGAGTGAAATGGATATGGAGGTGTGAAGAGGAGAGTTCAACAGAGGAGTCAGTAGCGTAGATCACCTAACCACTAAGAACCTTCACTTAATTCAGAACACACGTGATGATGATATGATTACTTTGGCTTACGTAAAAGTGAAGCGTAGCATTGATTCAAAATGTATTTTGCTTTATGAGGATACTATTAAGAGAAAAAAAAGTAGTTTTGCCCAAATATAAAAAAATACAGATAACATTTTTTATGAAGAAGTTATTGAACCTAAAAAGTTCTTAACTGGGCACGAGTACACAACTTACAATTGAGGCAATGTTTATGTAAGGATAACTTCATAATGTACTCCAGAGTAAAACATCTACCTACATTCAGCTTAAAATTATGATGATAATGCGTTACACGTTTAACCTTTGGATTTTCCCCTTCCCATAGGTGACTGTTATGACAATTAAACATACCTTGTCTTGTAAAAGTTGATTCGTCGGTAAAAGAATATTTTGTAAAAAATCAGGGTTCTGTCTCGTTCTTTCTTGTAATAATTCGCATTGGCTCTTCTCAAAAAAAGTTCTACCGGCAATAATTCTTGTACTTGCCTGTAGTGAAACAGGAGCAATAATCGTTCTTTTAGTACACGATGTGCATTAAAAACACTTGCGTTACTTGCCCATGCCACATTTTTTACACTTATCGTAGGATGTGTGAAATGTCATGCAAATAACTTCATTGGTGTCAAACACATCCCCTATGTTCCATACTTTCGCCCACCCCTATATATTACATCGTTACTCAAGTTGTAGAGGAAAAGGATGCTGGCTGCTCAGTAGCTGGTGAGAGCATTTGGGTGTGGGGAAGATTTATATCCGTGCCAATAAATGTATTGTAGCACCTAAAAAATACCTAAAAATCTATTAACGTAAATTACAATTAATCTTCAGGAGTGAAAACCGCAATAGCTGTAAGTTAATAATAGCGAAGGCCCTCTAATTTCTGCCATGTGGCGGATTACCCATAGGGGGAATGGCATTAGGATCCCGAGAATATAGGTAAACAATACAGGTCTAAAAAGGTAAATTACTACATAAGTAGGGAGCGTGAGGCTAAACTTTAACTCACCGTAGCGTAGATGGCGGGTGACCTGAAGGTACAGGTGCCGTTAAAACTCGGAACTTTTCCGATAAATAATTGAATATTTCTAACACAATTATCATAAAGAGAGGATGTGCTGATCCAGTAATTAACTGATATTAAAGTTATGCACATAATAATCTTTCATTAAAGGAAGTAATCTTTTAGGGGAAAAATGCCAGTATCGTGTAGGGATAACAGATAAGAAAAGTGTGGGAAGAAATTGAAAGGAATATTTTGAAAATAACAGGAAATCGCAAAGCCATCCATGAGTGTAAAGAGAAGATATAAAAGTAAACATTAGTTGTGCGAACAGAAAATTATTTTTATAAAAAAATATATTTTTGTAGATAAAAAATGTGCAGATTTAGAACTTTATATATATATATATATATATATATATATATATATATATATATATATATATATATACCTTTGGCTTTGAGGACATTGAAATAGGTTAGTATAGTTACATTTGTTTCACCTGCTTTTCGAAGCAATCAATTTGTGATAACTAATTATATACACTAATCTACTACATGTTTACATAAGTGGAAATTGTGCAGCTATTATATTAAACATAGCATTTTGAATTGAACTATTTAGTTGTATTAGGTGTAAGGTTATTTATAAAGAACCAATTCAATCTATAAAATTTAATTACTTATACAGGGTGGCCCAATAGTACGTGGGTGGACGAGTGTGAGCTTATTAAGGAACATTTCTAAAGTTTGTTAATGAGATGTGGTGGGGTATCCTTAAGACTACAAACCTAAAATATTTTCACTTGAAGCGCAAAGTTTATACAGGGCGATTTATATCAAAGTTACATTTTTTTAAATGCAACTCCTTGTATATTATTGCATATAGCCTGTCCGGTAGAACTGAACGGGTATCGGATTAACAAGGAGGATTGTCAATATATGGTTCTATTGTGCTTGAAACCGCCTTAATGCTTTGCTGTCTCGTACTTATTGTACGTGACAAAGAAAGATGGATATATTATGAATAATGCCTCTATTTCTGCCGAACAAAAGCGTTTGCAACTTTCACACATAATGACAAGGCAATAAGAATCAGATGCAGGTAGAATAGAAATTCAATAGGTATAATAAAATGCCAGTGGTTCTCAACACTGCTTTAACATTATATAATTTGTGAAGAAATGCAACTTTTGTATAATAAAAATAATAATCGATTACTAATTACCTATAAGTAATTTCAATTGACACCTTTCACTTATACTTATAACAACAATAACAAATACATTTTTATTATAGTTAGTAAATATTAATTAAATTACAAAGATATACTTTTATAATTAAATGTAAAAATTATAATTGTCATTCGGCTTCAGATTCATCACTTCCTGAGTCATCCAAATCTTGGAAAAGATCATCGTCATCACTTTCTTCAGTGTTAACTGTGAAAATAAGAGGTCTTACTTCATCCACAATCTCTTCATTAACAAAAGTATCTTTAATTATTTTATCCGTATGATCAATACATTTTTGCCATATTTCCGCACTAACTGTTTTTAATGCGTCGTTCCACGTATTAAGAACATCTTCGTCTTTTCCGGATGTCGCAACGATACTTTTGTCGTATTTGTTCTTAGTAATGCCCCATACCAACTCAATTGGATTGAAATGGCAATGATACGGGGCAGGCGCAAAACTTCATGTCCATATGATAGAGCTAGCTCATCGATTACATATTTTCGCACGAATTGTTTGTTTTCCATTTTCTGGAAAATCTGTAGTGCAAAGTTTGACACGCTGTTTTTTCACTGGAGGTTCCAACTCGCCGCCATTTTTTTTTAAAGCACAGATTTTCCCCACCGTCGAAACCGAAAGTTTTAACGCGTTTGCTGTTCTTTGTTGAACAGAAAATGTAGATAATAGTGGACCACCATTTTCTTTTTCTTCTTTAAAATAATCGACTGTATTTAAAACTAATTCGCGAATTTCTTTACTCAACTTTTTCGGCATTATATTAATGGTTAGTTTATATAAACGCTTACTCAAAGAATAATGATAATATAGATATTGCAGTTGTTTTATTTATACCTATATGTACCTACTAAATGGTATAATAATCTATTATTAATTACTTATTGTTACAGTATTGCATATTTATTTGGATTCTTTTGTAATTGGAGTACACTAAAACGTCATTACCATACTTAGGTATACAATGAACTTTCTAAATGTGAATTGAAATACCTATACTTAATCGAATATTCATTATTATGAATGGCTTTTATAAATGTTTATTATAAAACTTGCATTCTTCCATAAATTTTAAATGTAATGTTAAAGCAGTGTTGAGAACCACTGGCATTTTATTATACCTATTGAATTTCTATTCTACCTGCATGTGATTCTTATTGCCTTGTCATTATGTGTGAAAGTTGCAAACGCTTTTGTTCGGCAGAAATAGAGGCATTATTCATAATATATCCATCTTTCTTTGTCACGTACAATAAGTACGAGACAGCAAAGCATTAAGGCGGTTTCAAGCACAATAGAACCATATATTGACAATCCTCCTTGTTAATCCGATACCCGTTCAGTTCTACCGGACAGGCTTTATTTGGATTCCTTGGTCAATTCCAGTGCGACTTTATGTATCACACATAGTACCTAAAACGAATCGTTTAGCAGTAACTCGTCATTTTACAAAAGTAGATGTCTGAAAAAACTAAATATCGTGATCACAAAACTTAGAAGATCATGACTGTGATGTTACTAGTCATGAAATGTACTAGTGCAAGCCGGATTCTCAAATTCGATCTTCTTGTGTTTAGGGAAATTACTTTGTCAATTTAGAAAATTTGAATCAATGGTACCTGGATTTTTCAAATGGAACGGCCATTTTTCAATGTTGCATCAAATGCGGATTTTTTTACCTTTCTAACGATTATCTATCTTCGGTAGATTTCTTTTAACAATTTCTGATTAATTTGCTGTATTTTTCAACTTTTATTTTGTGTTATCTAGTAACCTGTGGAAAATAAACAAAACACCATTCTCATTATAAAATATTATTTATTAAGTAGAAAACACATAAACACAAAACAAAATTACGAGGTAAATTAGAAAATAAAATAACAAGAAGAATAATTAAAAAAATTTTCATTCTTAGCACTTCCAAGTATATCGAGCTCAAGGAGACCGATTTTCAAAACAGGATTAATCTTTGCAATTGGGTAGAATAAAAGTTAAATGAAAATGCACAATTTTTGGATAAGATCATGTTTACAGATGAGTGCACCTTCCACCGCAATTTGTTAACCAGCCCAATTTTCATTACTACTCAAATTAAAATCCTCACTATTTCCGAGTTCATAGCCAAGAGAAATGATCGATTAATGTTTGGGCCGGCATATTTGGTGGTATTTCACTTGTTGGTCCCTTTTCTTCGACGGTATTCTAAATTCAAATTTGTACTTGAATTTCCTGGATAATGAATTACTTGGACTCCTTGAAGATGTCCCGCTCACTCAAATTAGGGACATGCATTTTCACACCGTGGATGGATTAGTAATGCATTTGTTGCAACGTGGATAGAAAGGAACGGACCAACAAGATGACCAGCGAGATCTCCAAATATTTCCCAACTTGATTTCTTTTTGTGGGGGTACAGCAAGGAAAAAGTGTATACTGAACTACCAATCACTGCGGAAGATATGAAAAATAGAATCCGAAACGTTTGTGTAACTATTAACCCAGTAATGCTTAAATAGGGTTAAAAATTATTTTCGTGGCAGAATTAAAAGTTGTTTATAAGATTTATTCAAATAATTTTTATTTTTATTTTAGCTCGTAATTTTGTTTTTTGTGGTTATGTGTTTTTCTACTTAATAAATAATGCTTTATAATGTGAATCGTTTTTTGTTTACTTTCCATGGGTTACTAGATAATACTAACGAAACATTGAAAAATACTTCAAATTAATAAGAAATTGTGAAATTAAAAGAAATCTACCGAAGATAGATACCGACTAATCGTTAGAAAAGTAAAAAAAAATCCGCACTTGATGCAAAAATGAAAAATATGGTCGTTCCATTTGAAAAAATCAAGTTACCATTGATTGAAATTTACAAAAATTGACAAAGTAATTTCTCTAAGCACAACAAGAATTCGAATTTGATCATTCGGTTTACGCTAGTACATTTCATGTCTAGTAACACTGCATAGTCATGGCCGTCTAAGTTTTATGATCACAGTGACATTTATTTTTTTCAGACAACTAATTTTTGTAAAAATGACGAGTTGCGACTAAACAATTCGTTTTAGGTACTATGTGTGATACATAAAGTTGCACTAGAATTGAGCACGAAATCCAAATATGCAATAATATACAGGGGGTTTCATTTAAAAAATATATAAATTGATATAAATCGCCCTGTATAAACTTTGAGATTCAAGTGAAAATATTTTAGGTTTGTAGCCTTAAAAATACTCCACCACATCCCATCAACAAACTTTAGAAGTAAATATTCGTTAATAAACTGACAATCTTCCACGCACACACTTTTGGGCCACCCTGTGTGTTCTATATCCATATATGTGTATACTAATAAAACTTATTTGCTTTAACTGTCAGTTTACGTTGACCGAGTACATCATTGACCTTTGAAAGTTAAACCTGTAACTGTCTTTGGTGTCTTAGCTTCAGTTAGAATTAGATATAAAGAGCCTTAATGTAAATTCTATTTTATTTGTATTTATTTTTCATTTAGGGCAGATACTTTGTGCTACGAGTATTTATTTTTCTTTATTATTAAGTTGAATTACACACAGTTTCACATGAAGATCCGTTTGTTTAATGTAATATTACTAACCTTTCAATTAATCTAGTAGATGCACCCTTGAGCATAACTGTCAACGTTTTTTTAGTTTTACTTGAGCATACAATAACAATTTACTTTAATTTGTCATTGCTTTCTTTAGAATTAAAATTTCAATAATTTGTGCCTTATTGAATATAAGCACAATTTGAGTAACTTTGATATCCTTTTAAAACGTTTTTCGAATAAGCGACATTTAACTGCTTCGCTAGATGCTGAGTTATACTTTTTAGATTGTGCTGGGTTAAGAGCCTCCCAGTCACAATCGTTCCACGGTATTGTAAAGGAGCCATAGATAATTACAAAAAACGGTCCCCGCTACATCTCAGAATAGTTTAATACAAAATTGTTCCAAACTGGTGGTATATTCAATACTTTGATACACTCAGCTTGTTCTTAACCCTTTTAAAACATAGAAACCCACTTCTTTTAGTTGGTCTATCTATCCTTTAAATCCATAATTAAGTATAGCTATAGTTTCGCTCAATTGTTTGCGAAACGAGACGAAACGAGACAAAACGAGGCGAAATGAGCGAAAGAGACGAAATGAGACGAAATGAGACGAAATGAGACGAATGAGACGAAATGAGACGAAATGAGAGAAATGAGACGAAGAGACGAAATGAGACGAAATGAGACGAAATGAGACGAAATGAGACGAAATGAGACGAAAGAGACGAAATGAGACGAAATGAGGCGAATGAGACGAAATGAGACGAAATGAGGCGAAATGAGACGAAATGAGACGAAATGAGACGAAATGGGACGAAATGAGACGAAATGAGACGAAATGAGACGAAATGAGACGAAATGAGACGAAATGAGACGAAATGAGACGAAATGAACTGAACTAAGGCAAATGAGACGAAATGAGATGAAATGAGAGAATGAGACGAAACAAGACGAAATGAGACGAATGAGACGAATGAGACGAAATGAGACGAAACGAGACGAAACGAGACGAAACCAGACGAAACGAGACGAAACGAGACGAAACGAGACGAAACGAGACGAAACGAGACGAAACGAGACGAAACGAGACGAAACGAGACGAAACGAGACGAAACGAACCGAACCAAGGCGAAATGAGACGAAATCGAAATGGGCTAACTAAAACAAAATAAGGTGTTCAAGTGCTTAACCACTACCAAATTATACCTTTTGGTTAGGTTTTAATATGGGAATATTTTAAAGTCTATTCTTATATACTTGTTTGTTAAAGATTTAGAACTGTTGATTCCTTCTCGCATATGAAAACATTTCTTATGTCAAAAATAAACAAAGGATGGATTCCTTATTTTCCTGATAGCAATAAAGCTTTTAGAAATAATAGGCATTTATATTTTGACACTGATTAATAATTACAAACGTCTTTAAATATTTTATGCTCGTCTAGATGACTTTTTGTGTTTATTATTATTGAATTAATATACGCTTTAACATGTACCTT